>JANHGO010000053.1:61508224-61582993 GCA_024606505.1 Aquila spilogaster
TAACTCTTTAACTCCCAGTACCTTAAATGATGTTATGATGTGGAATACTGATAACAAATGTCATAAAACCATGACACTTGTTTAGACACTCAAGACATCTTAACATTCTAAAGTTTCAGGCTTTTATAGTACATCAGTTGGAGAAAATAATCGTCTTCCAACAGGGTAAGAGTAAGGTTGATTGCCTGTCAATTTGCAGGAGTCTGGTTTCAGCCCCAGTGCTTGGTCAAGCACTTTGAAAGCACGGTGGAGATGAAATTACTAGCATTTTTCTGCGGTTTGTGTTGGTCTTCTTTCAGCCATCACAGCTGCCACCTCCCTGCCTTTTCTGTTTTGCTATTTATAATGGAGCAATAGTATAATTCGCATTGGGTATTAGAATAAAGCCAGTTTTGTACTCAAACAGCATTACAAATTTCTGAAATCTTGAGATAAAACCATCATCTTCCCTTGGTTCACAATTTGAAATTTGCAGAGGGGTACTGAATCCATCCCCAGCTGTTTACAGAACTAGCAACAAAGTCAACAAAGGTTCTGTAAATAGAAAAGAAGTCAGAATATGCTGTTTAGCTCTCGGAGTTTCATTTCTAAAACCCTGCCTTCCCTCCACAAGGAGCAATTTGAGTAAGTGCTTTCTCTGTAGGCTGTCTTCAATAGCTTGTCAGGAAGCAAAAAGCAAAACAAACAAATGAAACAAACAATACAATGAGAAATAATAGCTAATAAACAGGGAAGTGCAGCAATCTAATCTGACTGTATTTTCTATTTTAATACACTAGGGATCAAATCCAGGAGTGATGTGAATTGGTTAGGATTGAAATTCATCCTACTTCTTGTCAAATATCTCTCAGTGAATCAAAGAGGCAACTGGAAAAAAAAATAGAAAAGAAAGAAAGAAAGAAAGAAAAAAAATTCTAGTGGAATATTCACCTACCAATAACAGACATAGCAAAGTTCCTGTTTTCAGCTAGGGGGCTTTTCTATATGCAACATTCTAAAACACTGTAAGAAATGAACAAACAAAAAAACCCAATGTATATATACATATATATGTGTGTGTCTCAGTTTATGCACACACATACATTCGCATGATGATATATATATTTACATTTAAAAGTCTTGGTTTACTGTCCCCCGGCACTGGAACACCTTATACAGAAAACCTGTGTGTGGTCCATGAAGAAATGCATGATGCTGAATCAGAAGTGCCAATGCCTTCATCAAAGCACACAAGTTTCATGAAGAAAAACAGCAGAATTAGGGTGTACCCCACATTCTTTCCAGCCTGTACTTAAACCGTCCACCCATAATGTCATCAGCTGGCGTAACATAATCAGATTTAGATTCTGAAGCTTTACTCATCGGGCTGTCGAAATGGAAAATAACTTCAAATTCTCAGCACTTAGCCAAACCAGTGGGATTAAGGATTTTCTTTCTTTACTTCTGCTTCCATATTTGGTAACAAAAAATTTGTTTCAGCAGAGAGGTAGAAGAAGATAGCAGAGAGAAAGTGGTGCATGCTGCCACCACAAAATCCTTTTGGGGCATCCATGTCACGATCATTTCTGGGTTCAGCTTCCTGTCACTGCAGTTCTGTTGCATATCATATCTGATTTGCCTTCCTTCTCTAATCTCTCTCTTGTCAATACTGTGTAATGATCATTTTTATCTCACTCCTAACTATAATAATAAATATATTATTATATATATTATATATATGTCTATATATATCTAATATGTCTAATAATAAAACAAAGCATTCAAGCAAGAAGAACTTGGTCTCCTACCATCTTTAACTCTAATGGTTGTTGGCAATTCCTTTCTAGGTGAAGTCTTGGCAGACATTGAGCAAGTTTGGTATCACTCACGAATAAAATGTTTCACTTTTTCTTCCTACAGTGGCCTGTCCGGGGAAGGAAAATTAATGTGGTTTCAGTTACAGATGAGATAATGGTAATGATTTGTTTTACCCCATTTGATACCTGCATTTTTTTATGAATCTTCCCCTTTCATGTTGGTAGTATGTGAGTTCTGAACAGAAATCAAAATCCTCTCAAGACTGGGCACCCATTAACATTCTGCCACAATACATTGTTCTGTCATTGGATTACATTTGACTTTGGAGGAAAATAGTCCATCATGAGATGACCTGTACTTTTGTAAATTCAGCTAGTTTTAAGAGCAACAAGTTAGATCATTAATAACATGAAAAACATGGGAATTCATTCATGTAAGAATAAAAAATACCTGTCAAAATATATCTATATAAAAGCATCACATTTTTCCTTCTTTACTTCACAATAGCACTTCCAATACTACATTAATGTTCTCAGACTACTCTAGCAGTACTGGGAACATTTCCACTCACCAAAAAAATTTAAGTTTTGATCTCTCTGCAATAACTTTTGATAGCAAACATGCTGCATATCAGCAGAATACAGCCTGCTCTTAATGAAACTAGTTCTAGCAGAGAGTGGTGAAACCTGGGCACAAATTCCTCATATTTTTGTTTGTTTGTTTTTGTTTTGGTAGTTCTTCCTTGGTAACCAGTCATAAATCCATTCTTATTACATTACTACATTTTGTTAGTAGGCAATATAACTGAATTATCAGTGAATTCTTGTGCTAAATTGCCTCAGGAAGATTATTTGTAAATATCTCTTTACGACAAAATATTTCTAGCAATAGTGCATCATCTCTCTGATTGACTGTTTTATGTATGTTCTTTTGCTCTCTCATAGACCCAGTTTGAGACAGGAGATATTGATTGGTATTAATGAGAGGAGTGTGACAGGCATATAGGTCTTTCTCTGTAGTGCCCTTTTTTAATTTCAGAATACAAATTGCCAGCCAGGCCAGTCACTGAATAGCATGTAACCATTCAATGGCTTCTAATTATTTTTGCAAGTGTCATTGGAAGTGGTTAAGCATAAGAATTGCACTGAATGCTAAAGCGTAGTCACTTTTGACTTAAAATTGAATGAAGATCTGGGGGAGGAAGACAGAGAATGGTCAAATTACTTTCCTGTAACTTTTTTTTTTTTTTTAAGTTTTGTTTAAAATTTCAGCCAGCAAAGAGGCCTGAACCCAAAGAACATTTCTAACTACAGCTTTATTGAACCCATAGAACTAAAGTTATTGCTTAAATGTGTTCTCTCATTAAAACAAAGACTATATTGACTTTCAACAGGGGAGGATTAGGTTAGATATCAGGAAAAACTTCTTTACAGAAAGTGTTGTTAAGCACTGGAATAGGCTCCCTAGGGAGGTGGTTGAGTCACCATCCCTGAATGTGTTTAAAATTCATTTGGATGTGGTGCACAGGGACATGATTTAGCGGTGGGTTGTTAGAGTTAGGGTAGCATGGTTAGGTTGCATGCAGTTTGATGATCTTGAAGGTCTTTTCCAACCTGAGCAATTCTATGATTGTATGATTCCCCAAAAGTGTTAACTGCTGTATGATACTCCTGTTTCTTTTATTACTGTCTTCCTACATCTGGGTGTTTCTCAAAAACCTTTTGCATCCATAGTTAGCAGTGAGAAACATTTCTTACATCTAAAGGTAAAACATAATATATTGGCCATTAAATCAAAATTTTCAGACCTATGCCATATCATATATATCCATATTCAGACTTCTACATAACATTGGCTTAAATTTTAATAGTGCTGAACATCCGTGACTCCTACTTAGAATGTCAGAAAAATCATGTTACTTTATACTGACACCATATGTCACTGGGCTTACTCAAGGCACCTCTACAACAGAGGTATGGGATTTGTTGCACTTAAACCAGCAGATGTTAAAACTGCTACAGTTGTTTGAGATTGATTAATTAAAGGGCTCTGGTGACAGAAGATCAAAGAAAACTACAGCTGTAATCCCTTCTACAGAATGTCCCCCACAGGCTCGGTGCAAGGGAGGCCACCTTGCTCTCTATCACTCTGTTGATTACTCTTCATCAAAACTGGACAAAGGAAAATAAGGTTCATCTCTGCCACCACTCACGTCCTTTTTCTATCTGAGTCTAAATGAAATCGTCGCTGGATGTCTATAACAGGTTATCTTCTCAACTTCATTAGCTCACTTCTGTTTTATTCAAGAAATACTAATTCCATTTTGAAAGATATTTCCAAAGCTTTACAGAGAAAATCATACTGTGTACTACAGGCATCATACAAAGAAGTTGAGAAATAACTCTGTCTCTTGCGCAACACTCCTGTTACAGTCAGGAAGACACCACATCCCAGTAGCTGAAGAAAAACTTTCAGTGCTATTGAAGCCTACAGAAGTCTTACAAAAGTTTAGTTATGTTCTTTCATATAACATATTTGTTTTGCTTTTCTTTGTAACTAGGGTATAATGGAAATTTTTCAGAGCTAAATACTCCAGAATTTCCTAAATCCACTTGAAATGTTTTTGTTAAAAAATAGATATTGCTGATTAACTATTAGCAGGGAAGTTCAAACTATGAAGAAATACATCATAGTTGCAGGGACACTAACTAAAGAATGTTTTGTAATCTTCATTATTTGAAGTACATAAAACTCTCTAGGATGGGAACAGAAAAACAGAAAAAGTACCTTTCCTTTCAAACTCAACTTACAAACTTAAAAGAAAATCCATCTGTGTTTATAATATTAAGAAAACTCTTTTTCAAATAAAATATATCTATTAGACCTTTCATTACTAATGTGCTCCTTCCATGAAAGGTGCTCTCACACTCACACACTGCTGAACATTTATGGAGACCAAAGAGTGAGTAGTATGTTTCAGCAGTGGCGACAGCAACATGAAAGATAAGTCATGTTCTGGATGGCCATGCGCAGCTGTCACACCATGAAATGAAGAGCATATTGATCAGCTCATCTGCACTGACTACAGCCAAGGAACTGTGTATGGTGCTGAATATCATCTTCAATGTGTTGGAAAAAATGGAGGTAACGTTGAAATATTGCAAAGTTTGTACCAGGTGGGTCGCACGAATGCTCACAAGGGAAAAGAAAGAACATTATATGTGAACTTGTATTCAACCAATAGAAAGCTGAAGGTGACAATTTCCTGGATTGCATCATTATCAGTGATGAGACATGGTGTCACCACTGTGAGCCAAAGTCAAACCAGCAGTTCATGGAGCAGCAATACATGAATTCCACATCGAAGAAAAAGTTCAGTTTAAAGCCCTCAGTGAGAAAGGTGATGTGCAATGGCTTTTGGGATAGGAAAGGGGTGATCCTTCCTAATTTTCTGGTGTCTGGACAAGCCATCAACTCTAACCACTACATCACAATGCAGACTAAGCTGTGTGCAGGCTCTTGTTCATTGCTGATGAAAATGCATAGCTAATGGTAGCTAATGTTGGTGACTACTTTGAAAAATAGTGTTTGGTAGCTGAGAATTTGCTCTATTAAATAGTGTTATTGAGCTCTTTGTATCTGTTGTAGTTTCCATGGAAATAAATAGGAGGCATTACCTTAGAAGCGACCTGCGTATTTTCATAATGTTACGCAGACATATCCCTATGAATTTTGTAACGACCCAGATGGAAAAAGTCATCTACTGCCAGAAATACAGATTCTTAATAAACCTGTCTTCATGTTTCAAAATTTCCAAGGCAGAGAATGTAATGATAAATTTCTTAAAAGGATTTTGTCTTTAATTCTGTGGAAGAAGCAGCCTGCTGTTTTAATGAATAACCATTAAATGGCTGCTGTGCTAGTGGATATTGATTTCAGCAGGGGCTACTTGTCACTTAGGTTGACATTTAATATCTGTTAAAGGGATTCTCCTGCTGAGTGACTTAAGCGCAAGCATTACATTAGGACTACAGCCAAGGTTGTTGGGATTAGTAATTTTCCTTGAAAACACCTTTCCATCAGCACTGTCAAAATCCAAAAATTAAAACAAATTTTTGATTTGGTAAAATTTGAATGAATTACTACATATTACAAAAGTGTGTGAAAGGCAACATTTAACTCCTTCCCACTGTTTTTTGAATTGTACACCCTATATGGGGTAACAGACCACCTGATGGAAAGCATCCTGCCCCAATAGCATTGCCAATACACTCAGCAGTCCCACATCACTTGAATCATAGAGTCACCGAGGTTGGAAAAGAACCATCCATTCCAACCGTCCACCTATCACCAGTATTTCCCACTAAACCATGTCCCCCAGTACAATATGCAAATTCCCCCACCTCACTGGGCAGCCCATTCCAGCACCTGACCACTCTCTCAGAGAAGTATTTCCTAATGTCCAACCTGAATGTCCCCTGATGCAACTTGAGGCCATTACCTCTAGTCCTATCACTAGTTACACAGAAGAGGCCAATTCCCACCCCATTATAACCTCCTTTCAGGCAGTTGTGGAGAGCAATAAGGACTCCCCTGAGCCTCCTCCACTGCAGACAAAATAATCCCAGTTCCTTCAGCTGCTCCTCATAAGGCTTGTGCTCCAGACCCCCCAACAGCAATCCCAAGAATTGCAGTATACAGTACAATAAAATAAAATAAAATAAAGACTTCTGAAATAAGCCACGTTTATTATCGTTTTTCCTAGTTTAGTATAAGAGGAAGGATGTAAGTCTCACAGATTTAAGGTAAATGACTGAACCACAACTGTTGGGTATTCAGAGTGAAAAATATCTCAATTTTCTCTTTTCATTTCTTTTGTGAAAAAGGTCAGATGACTACCAGAGCTGTGAACCTTATATTTACTGAGTGTTGTAATAGGATTTGTTTGTCTTGAGGTTATTGTTTGCTTGCTCTACATTTTGCTTCTTTTCCCCCAAAGGAGTGACTGGGCTACATGGAGTGCTCTGAAAAGGTGCTGGGAAATTCCACATTTCTGGTCTGCTCAAGGCAATGCAGGCTGCAAGCTGGGTTGGGTAGGAAAGTTGCAGCAAAGACTTGAGAACTGAGTGTATATAGATGGCCTCAGAGAAGAGTTAGAAAACAGATGTCATGGTGCACAGTTTGCTGCTACTCAGAAAGCTGCTGAGTTGGCTGGACACAAGGACCTTCCTGAAATTTCTGCTGTTCATAAACCCTTTAGCTCCATTCCTTTCTTAAACTGCTTTTAATTTCAAATTTGGAAGGTTCTATTGCCTATTTTGTTAATATTTCTTTATTTATTTATTTAAGATATCTTTTAGTCTTTAAAAGTCTCCTAGGAGTATTCTGTGATATGAAGAACTAGGCAGGTCTACTTTAAAGCTGTGGTCACCTAGCGGGTCTGGTTAGAATTAGATTAGTAACTGTCTACTTACTTTACCCATATCTGACTTAATACCTGCTATTATCTGCATTTTCCCATGCACATCTTGGATATGTCATGCTTGACAACTAATTTACAGCTGAGGGTTCAAACTGAGTGGCAGGCTGCTTACAAGTTAACTCCTGCCATTCTGAGACTAAGTTCCTGCAAGGATTTAGCACAGGGCCTCAGAAAAAAAACACTGCAATTAAGGTTTTCTTTTTTTTCTGTTTCCACTCTGTATAAACATCAACATAACATTCCTGAAGCTATGTTCTTCATTACTGTGCACTTCTGCAAAATTTGTATTTAGATCATGTACATGTTAACACAAGATGAGCATCATTTGACTCACTTTGCACTGACATGAATGATGACAAAATAGCAGGCAATGACAAATCAGTTCTATAAATAGGTTTCCTAGGAATCTTTTGTCTGAGCTTTCCCAATATCAATTTTTTTTAAAGAAAAAAAAAAGAGGAAAAAGAAAAAAAGAAAAAAAGAGTTCTTGTAACTTTTTCCTTCTTTTATTCCCATAGTTTTCTAACAAGGGCTCCTCTGTAAACTCCCCCTTACCATTGAAGTTCTTGCCAGAAATATGCACAAAATCTTCTGATCACCATATATTGTAATCTCCTACAGCTATCTGCAGCCCAGCAGACAAATAGGAATGGAAACAATTTCTTTTATATAGAATATATGTTAGAAGATTTGTTTTCTGTCAATCCCCAAGAGGTGAACTTCTGGAAATTTGGTAATAAAATATTGCCAGAAAGTCTATTTTTTGTTTAGAACAAATAAAACATCGAAAAGCCCTGAGGAATACTGCAGATGAAAGGGTAAATTCCATTTCTGGAACATGCTGCTTCTGATATTATCTTCATTTCATTACAACAGTTGAGGAAATTATTAAAGAGTTTGACATAAATATATGTTATTGAGTTAAAGCAGTAAATCAGAGCACAATACTTTTTAAAATAGTGTAATAAAGACATATCATGTCCTAAGTTGAACTGAATTGATGCTGACCATGACATTTTTTAATAAATATACAGTGAGCTTGTTTTGTTCTGTTTTCCTATTGTTCTATGTATTTTACAGCCAGAAATCATCACTACAACTCTGAGGGTCTGATCTCTTACCAAAGACAAGCACATAGAGCCTCATTTCAGCATTAAATTCAGTTGAAATTTGTTGTATCTATTAGGAAAAAAAAAAAAACAACACAGCATTGATGCATGCATAGATTGTGCAATAATGAAAATTCACCTCAACACTACGTCATTTGGATGATTCCTTACATAAACTTTTTAAAAATGAGCCCATTACTATATTTGTCTAATTAGCTTTAAGGCAGATCTTGCTCCTCAGCTTTATTTATCACTAGATTAAAATATCAAGAGCTATCTAAATCCAGAAAGATGACCCTGGGCTAACACTCCTCGAGTCACCGTTTAAAACTGTTTTGGGGAAAAATATAATAGCAATAATCAATCTCCTAAGTATCTCAAAGCAGATGCGAATCATCAAATTATAACTTTGGATCACCTTTACTGTTCCTTCAAAACCACCCTCTGATCTGAAGGAAAGTGTGCTCCCATGAAAGAATGCAAGACAGACTTGGTAAACTTTAATGTGTGAAGCCAGACTCTGTCCTGTGCAAGGACATCTTCAGTTATATTTCCATGGCTTAAAAAGAAGAAGAAGAAGAAATAAAAAAGAAAAAACATCAACAAAAAATTCAGGTGGAATGCTATGTGTTCATGCTATGAACTGGCCACAAATTTGGCACAGTTTACTCATTTTCATATTATTTCTTTGTCATGTTTTCTCACTTCTTTCTTCTTCTTTTTGTTCTTTTATATGATTGGGATTTTTTATTATTTTTTTTTCAACAACATATATGGAAAAGGATATTTTTTTCATTTCTATATCATGAGTAGGAGGTAGGTGGAAACAAAAGATAATTTCTCAGGCACCTCAGCAGACCTTTAAATAAGAAATGAAATGTTTATCTGAATCCTCAGTGGACAAGCCCGCTGAAACACGTAATTAATCTGTATCTTCTGTTGAATCTAAAGTAACAGTCACTGTATGTATTGACTGAGTGTTACTGAACATTCCAGATATTTTTTCTGCTTTAGACTACAATTATGAAGAGAGTTGAAACAAACAGTATCCAATTAACAAATCTACATAGGAGAAAGAAACTTATCGTGAAAATAGATGACTACAGGGCAGCAAATTTCAGTATTTTCCGAAACCAGAGCTCAGTGTTATATTAACACATTTTTGCACAGCGTACTTCTCTGCTGAAGTACACCACTCTTAAAAGGTTTCTTATGTGTTCGTACGGGCCCATTCCCCCTGGCACTAGGATTTTAATCCAAAACCCATTAAATCCGGTGGTATTCTGTTATTCACTTCACTGAGTCCTGGAACAAATTTGTATGGAAAGCAGAGAAAAAGGCTTCTGAATTTCTTGCAACACTTGCATTACAAAAGCACTTCTATCTGTAGTACAAAGACACCCCAAAGGGCCAGTTATGATTTGCAGTTTCTAATTATTTGTTCTAAGAAAGCTTTACATCTCATTTTTTATATTTGTGTAATCTTCTCCTGAGAGCAGTCCCAACATGAGCAATGCTCTCCTTACTCATAACACTTCAGAAATGTGCTGGGCTATTGCCCCTTCCACCTCTACATCCTCAGGGCACTGCTTGTCTCAAATTGTACTCCTGAGTGAATCTGGCCCTGAGCACTGTGTTAACAATATATTAGCTACAATCCGCATGTTATAACTCAAACAATCCCACTGTGCCCCTGGGCTTGCAGCTAAGCACTTTGCCATCTGAAGCACTCCTTCCATTAGTGATGGAGCTTGGGGTGTTGTTTTTCTGTTGGTTTGTTGTCTTTTTTTCCTTTCTCTTTTCTTATGGTATGCAGCTCCATCTTTTTTCTTTTCTTTTTCAGCTCCTGGTATCCTTTTAGCTATGAAAAGATAGAGATTTGCTTTTTTGTGAAGTAGGCTGCTGCTTTCAATGAATAGTTTGCAGAATATGGAAAAAAAATACAAGGGTCACAAAGTGCCCCTTAGTGAAGCATTCAGTGGTCAGCTGCCACACAGATACTATATTTCCAGTATCTCTTTTCTGTTTGTCCTCAGAGTCTGTGCACTTTGAAAACTGCTATTACTTTATATTTGATCTTGCAGGATTAGGATGATGGAGTCCAGGAAGAATGCACAGAAGTGCTAATGATGGCTTGCCTGCACATTCACAGCATTTTATTATATTTTTTTAACCAGAAGCTTCCAGCATGTTTTGAAAACAATAGTTAATTACCCATTCTAGGAGTCTCACACACATTATAGTCTAAATTATACAGCTGAGGAAACTGAGGCTCACCCAGCATTTGCAGAGGCTGGGTACCCATCAGTCCCAGTGAACTGGAATTACAAGCATCCAGTACCTGCAAATACCTTCCTACAAGGCTACCTATAAAGAGCACTGCAGATCTGGAAATAACCAAAGTCCTGATTCCCAGTCCCCATACTCATTAGATCATTGATTTTCCCACAGTTAAAGAAAATTAAATGGTTGGATTCAAACAGCATAAGCAGTTTCAGACATCTTCAGTTACTGACAATGGCCAAAACAATTATTGTTAACGTGCTTTAATATGGAATAGCTAATTTTTAGCATCACAGACTGTAAAGCTTTTTGCTCTAAAAATAGTGCTTCCTATTTATTTCCATGGAAACTACAACAGACACAAAGAGCACAATAGCACTATTTGATAGAGCACATTCTCAGCTACGAAGTACTATTTCTCATAGTCACCACCATTAGCTATGTATTTTTGCCAGCAGTGAACAAGAGCCTGCATGCTGTGCTCATAAAAATCTGCACCAGTAGAAGTGACACTGTCACAGCTGCAGAACTGTACCACCCACCACCTCAATGGGCTCACATCCACTCCTTGGTCTCCATAAATGTTGAGCAAATGTCACTGAATGTCAATAGGTGCCATTTTTTCTCCATGGAGGAATTCAGTGACACCCCTTGGCTTCATACACACTTCCATGTCATACGCCATTTTGTCTGCTGTCATCTGTCACTCAGCAACAAAATGTAATGGAATATTGGCAGGAAGGTTCAAACTCTACTGCCATACCACCAACATCCACCTCTGACATCATGGGCCAACATAATAAAATAGCAGGCATTGCTTTCAGAACAGTCCTCATGTTAGAAGAAACATCAAGAGACTGCCATTCATTCTAAAAAAAAAAAAAAAGTGTAAAGGAAAAAATAAAACCTGTATAGTCCAATTTAAAAAAAATAATAAATGTTTTTTTCTAACTCTCTCTCACAATAATATTCTATGTTGGTGGCAAAATGCTTGAAGTTCTGCGTATTCAGGAAGTCCCATAGTATTTCAGGATAGCGGAATTTCAAAGGAAGGTTCTCCTTTTTAAGGCTACACAATGCTACACTGGCCTTAGTTTCATTAACATTTTAAGAAATAAGTAAAACATGGAGCAAAACCATTCCTCACCACCCTAGCAGCCTTAGTCCCATCTGTGCTACATTTCTTCAAGAGGCTGCTGTGATTTTTGAAAGCCACATCTGTGCATCTCAAGCCCAACCAGCTCTAAGACTGAGGGATTTTAGGCATCTTCTCACAGTCCTCTCAGTAATGGTGGCCTCCCCAGACTGATTCCATATGCATGACCCCAGTTTCACTCACAACTGAAATCCCTCTTTTAGGGTTGATGGAAGCTGAGGGCAAGGTAGTGTTGGTGAGTGAAGTGTGCTGATCATCCACCTGTCAGGTGAAGGTCACAACTAATAGATAACAGCACAGGCAACTCTGATACACACTGGAGGGACCTCTCCATGTAATCTTACAAAACAGGAAGATGAATATGCTTGGAATAAAGCCTGCTGTTCAGATCTGTGAAAGAACCTTATCTGTGGGGCTCACAACATCCTTTTCTGCTCTTTTTCATCCAGATTTTCAGGCAGAGAGCACTGAAGATATCAAGTTAGACCAGGGAGAAAAAAAAAAAAGATAACATACTTGGTCTGTGTGCATGTATTTTAGATCAGAGGGTGGAGGATTTTTTTATATTTATTAATTCAATAGATGGAAGTGATTCCAGTTTTTGAATAAAAAATTGCCTTCCTTTTTTATCTGGCAGTAGAACACAAGAAAAGAAAATAACCATCAAAGAGGTTTTGGGATACACAATTTCTACAAACTCAGGTTTGTAGAAAGTAACCCTTGTTACTTTGCTAGAACTGTAAAAGAGCAGTAAACATGATTTGAATATAGATGCTCATATGATTACAGACATGCAATTTGTTTGAAATCTGAAGCCTCTATAGTATGTAAGATTTCATGACAAATATGGTTTAAATACATTTTCACACTTTCAGTGTGCTCCTACTGTAGTCGCCTAAAATTGTCTCTTTAAACAGCTGTAGTTTTTATTTGGCTCTCTTTTCCTTCCACACTATCCCTTCTACCCTGGCACTGTTTACTGCTTTAGTAATAAAGGCAGTGTCAATAGAGAGGTTCTGTAGCACTTTTTTCCTCCTCAATCAGAAAAAAATATGTGATTTTACCAGGGGATGAGATATGGTAAACTTTCTCACTACTGTGTGTGTGGGGAGAAGGAGTGGGAGGGCTGTACAGAGTGGCAACTTTTATTAAAAGCCAGATTGTGAATTTAAATGAATTCTTGTGCCATGGAGAATGTTAGTTCAATTTTGTTCTTTATTTTAAAGCCCAGAAATCCCTCGAGCTATTTCTTTTCTTCTCTATGTTATAAACTTTTTAGGCTAGATAGCATGATATCTACATCTTGCACAGCACTGAGCACACTGCCAGTTTTAAACAAATAATAAATAACAATAACACAAAATGTTATGTACAATGAAACAGTTTCCTGGCTCTAAAGTGGAACCGGCAACATTTCAAAGGTCTGGAGGTTCTGTCTGGATAAATGTGTTGAGGAAATCCATCTCCCCAGCATGTTTCAAACCCAACTGTGAAATCCAGACTTCAGGATATAATAGCTGAATATGAATTATGTCCAAATTTTCATTGCCTCAGAGTTTAGCCGGTTACAAAGAGAATACTCAAGCTGATGTCAGTGACACAAGAACAATTTCTATCACATTTTTTAAATGAAGAAGTGTTGAGCCTTGGGAATATATATTTTGTTGTCAGTTGCTTTTACTGGGAAAGCTCACGTAATAATTGTAAAAATAAATAAACAGATAAGCAACTGAAAATTAAGCAGATTTTTCTATTCTCTAATCTCTGATTCAGAGACAACACCTGTGGCTGCTCTGTGGAAAGTAACCAGGTAAATGTGACTAGAAAACAAAATAAACAAGCAAAAAAAGACCATAGGTGATGCACTTAACCTCCTTCATTCTTGTCTAAGTGGGTGCATGCATAGTAGGATTCTTAAAATGTATTCAAGTTTCATACATTTGCTTTCTTTGGTTGTGAGACTGTCTTGAAATATCCCAGACATCTACTGTTATCTCAATAGACAGATGATATTGGCATTGGTATGGAAGAACAGGTATTTCCTGACAAATTTTGCACCAAAATGTAAACATAACTCTGAAATTTAGTTCATTATTTTTTTCAGAAACTTTTAAATGGTGGTTGTCATGATCACCTTACACATTTTCTTGAAGCCAACAAAGGTTTGCATACTATGGCTTCTAGACTTGATAAAACCTTCTCTTTTTTATTATTAACCATCTTCTGACTGATGTAACATTGTTTTATAAAATTATCTGCTTCGTTCTGACAGGAACTAACTTTGTTTCTAATCAAACATTCCCCCTGACATCTACAGTGAAACATTCACATCATCTCCATATTCATTGCATTCTAATGGTACTATAACATAATACGTAATCCCTCAAAAATATCCTAAATTCTACACACCTGTCAGTGGCAGACTTTCTTGGAATCTCATTTGTTAAACAGCATTTAATCAAAGAGGTATCCTTTCTCCTATAATTGTTATCATTAATCTAATTTCTTATTTGCATTACATTATTAATTAAAAGTTATAACATACTTTTCCCCTTTTCAGATTCAGTCTGTTGTCCATGTTGCTGAATGTTCTGGGTGAGACCATTTTAATTTTAGAAATACAGCAGCAAAAATACAGTTAACTTAAACTGGCAGGTATCTTAATGAAAAACTACAGAGAGAAAGGAAAATCCAGAAAACCATTAGAGAGTGTTACTGTCCTAATAAATTGTCTGAATAATTTTAAATAGTCACCATGAGCTGTAGCTAAAATAAAAATGCAAAATCGTGCTTCACTTAACAGTGAATTTAGGAAACTGCACAAAACCTAAATGCTGTCCAGAACGAATTTTTATGAGATTTGGAAAACTTAATTCAACAAAGCTCCTTTGAAAATCACAGCCTGAGCTACATTAATTTACACCTGAATAAATGAAAGGAATGCGTATGCTCATGCAACAGTTAATAATGAGGTGATTTTACATCCCAGATAAGTGTTATTTATTCTGGCCTATACTGGATAGATACGAGAAATATATGACACTTAGATTTTATCTGGCACTGAGGATCAAAGTAAAACCAGAACATAGCTCTAATCATGCTCTCAGTTATCAGGACTCCTTTCCACAGTATAACCCATTCAAACACATCACAAAACTCACTTTTCGGGCTCTTTTCCATTGCTTTTTAAAATAACATATTTCCATTTTACTTTACATTTAAAACAACACATTATTCTTGACTATATATCCAAGGCTCATGTCATCAGTTCTCAGTTTCTACCACTCTGGTCTACAATGGGGCCTCAGCTATGCTCTTCTAAATTGAAATCCTGGCATTCTAACCAAAAGATGTTTCTTGTTGGCAGAGTAACACTAGTATCTTAGAACGTATGCAGATGTTTAAGGACAAATACAAATAAATGTTTCTTGGTTTTGGCTGCTTCCACTATAGCTTAATTCCCAATGAAGCATCTGAGTAGCAAATACTTTTTAAAGGACTGAGATCCCCAATAAACACCAGAGATACAAAAGACTTTTTCTAAATCAGCATTTAATCATTGGCTTAAAATAAAAATCCGCATTCCCCATCAGAGACCGATAGTAGGAGAGCTGAGTTAGAGTGATGAACTGGTAACTTTCAGAGAGCATTACATTTACAATTAGTACTTCCCATATTTCCATTCAGCTCCAAATACCATGCAGAAAAGAGCAAAAGGTCCTTGCCATGGCACAGGTTGCATAACAGAGGCAGAGTAGACTCAAGTGCTTTCAGAACCACAAGATAGTTCTGGCACCTACAGTGTGAAAGCAGCTGAGTCCAAATAATTTTGTAATCAGTGAGAAAAACACCCTCAGATATCCTTAAGGCAATCCCGTTAGGTAATCCAATCATTTTACTGAACACAGAACATAGATGAGTCATATAAAAACGCACTCTAATTCCTTGCTGACTCATTAACATGTTAAATTAGTCTAGTTGTTCATAAATCTGCAGGAAATTTGTGCAAGGAGTAGGGAGAGTAGGACAAAAAATATATACCGGT
The DNA here is from genome assembly GCA_024606505.1 of Aquila spilogaster. Classification (NCBI taxonomy): domain Eukaryota; kingdom Metazoa; phylum Chordata; class Aves; order Accipitriformes; family Accipitridae; genus Aquila; species Aquila spilogaster. Next base: position 61,524,097 of record JANHGO010000053.1, read on the forward strand.
TCTAGGAGAAAGAATAAAATAAGAAAATTTGTATGCATTTCAGGCCTAACTATTGCTCTAAGTTGTTCTTAATTTCACTAATCCAGGCAATAGAGATCAGAAGTAACAACAAAAATCTCAGTTTAGTGGCTACTGATGAATCCTGAGAGCCATGTGTTTCCTTTTAAAGCTTCTCTAATGACACCAGCCAGATGAGAGTGGAAGGACTGGAGCCTGCACAAAGGAAAAAATCTTTTCCCCCTTTTCCCTCTTTTGTGTAGCCATGCAGAACCAAAAGGCAGAAAAAGAGCACTTGAATGCATTATTTTATTTTGTCGGATACAAGAATAGGAAAGTTCTGAGTAAACACACACAAAGAAAATTCCAAAGCTTGGTGTCATTAAGAGGCCCGGCTTCCCCACTTCATGTGTCTGTATATCATTTCCCTTTACTACAAAGACTAAAGGCAGTACTGTGACTGCCTGTGTAGGAAACTGGAACAGTCACATTACCGGGCAATTGTTAGCTGCAGAAGAGCTTCGTTAGAGAGGCAATAGATTTCATGGAAGAAAGCTCCCAGTGCTTTTAAGAATTTCCCTGTTGGCTAACACCATCAGGTTCACGGAACTCTGTTTTTTTGTTTTGTTTTGTTTTGTTTTTTTTAATAGGAATTGTATTTATGTGCAGAAAGAAGGAAGGTTTTGAGTACAGGATAAAGGTGTGTTTATTTTGTGCCTGATTTCTACCTTACAAAGGACTTTGTGTTACTTGTGCAGTCATACAATAGTCTGGAAGGTAATAGAAAACCTCTGAATAGAAGGAAAAAGAATGGCATTATAACACGAAGACAAGCGACGATTCAAGTGAAATACAAAGGAAGTACTGTGAAGGCTTGGTCGGTTACCTTGACAAAGTTTTACATCATCTATATTTGATTCAGCTTCATGATTTATCTGTCCTCTGAAACAAAATGGATTCAGTAACATTACTCTGAAAAAGGAAGTGTGTAAGAAAGAGGAAGAGGTGGGAGGGGGAATGTCCAAACTCAGTGGTAAGACTTGCCTTTTCTTTTGTGTCTTTTGTTAGTACATAGTGTGTACTCCACAAAAGTATTGAATATGTCTCCGGAATTGCCATTTTGAAGACAGAAATGTGATCACATAAGACGTAAGGCTCACATTAAGTCCATTAAATCTGGTTCAAAACCACCTAGATATTGGGACACAAGTTCACTTTTAAAAATCACAGCCTCCTCCCCAGCCTCCCCCCCCCCAGAAAAAAAATCCTACAGAATGCTTTAGCATAATTTAATAGTTTTTTTGCATATGTGCATTGCATTGATAATGGAGGTATATATATACTGCGTCATCACTTCTGTGCATTCACTGATTGAAAGAACAGGTGGTCAGCTAGAACAGATGATGAAGAACTGTGTAACAAAGCAAAATCAAATTCAGTTAGAAATCTCTTTTATGATTTTTATTCCTTACAGAGATTGCTACTGCTCTGACTATTGCACTTCCTAAAATACTTGATTCTGTTATTATTATTCCTTTGCTAGACTATGCAGATTAGTGATAATAAACAGTGCAAGAAGGGAGGACAAATGTACCCCAGAATGCCCATCAGAAAGGAAGCTGACACTTCCTTTGTGTGTAGGGAACCTGTGATTTTCAGCCTGTTGAAGTCTGACCTTATTTCTGCCAGTCTTACAATTTTCTGAATTGAGTTCTGGCAGTTTGGCAATGAATGGGAGATGAAAAAGTTGGTTCTGGGCCAAAATCAACTTCTAGATCAATTAAATATGTTATGAAACACAGTCAGGATTTCATTCAACCAAATGTAAATACAAATATCTACAGAGCTCCTCTCAGAACTGGGATTTCAAAAGCAATCGGCCAACCAAGTTAACCCCAGTTATACAGACAAAACAAAAGCCCCGTTTTCTTAGCTCACGGAGCAATCCCTAGGTAATGTTGCAAACAGGCCTCACGTAATGCTGCCTATTATGTGACTCCTGACCTTCATTCTTTGCTACCCTGACCTGGCACATTTTCCAGAATGAGCAGAAACCTTTGTCCCATACTTCTTTCAGATTTCAAGTCTCTGCAGGAGGGATGAGCGGATCTTTCGTTTGTCTTGTTCATGGAAAAGTACTATTTTCTTTGACTTATGCCTGTGGCTGACTGCAAATTTTGTTTTGTGCTTCAGTGACTGTCCAGTCTAAATCTGTTGAGTACTTCAAGCTTAAAATAAACCCCTCACAGGCCACATAGTTTGGGATTCCTACATTCAGTCTGCATAATCAAATCTTTCTTGTTAAGATTTGCTCAAAAATAAGAAATTATGATTCTCGTACTCTTCCACTATCAAAAGAAAACAGCATGCAGATGTTAGCTTATTCCTACCTGGAAATATTGCACTTGGACAATGCATCTAAAACATGTGAGGTTTTGCACTGTGAAATTTTGTGAAGAAAGGAAAAACTTGGAGATTGATACCTATGACTTTTTTTTTTTTTTAATCTAGAAGGAACATCTCACAGTTCTTACTCCTTGACTTTATATGGTAAAGAAGAAGACCCCGTGGAACACAACACAAATGCTTTTTGCCTATGTCTGAGTTTTCTTCATGAGAATCAGGGCACAAAAAGAGGTGTTTCAGTCTATTCCACCACAAAGCTGATCCTCATCCAGATGTACAGTCTTGGCATACCTACATACACAAACATTAAACATAAGCGAAATCCAGTAACAATATCCTACCTGAATCTAGTACCAGATGTTTTTCAAAGGAAGATTCATTCATTCTTTATCCTAAAAGCTACTTTTCAGCTCTTTCATGTTACCTACTCCAACTTCTAAGATGACTTGATTTGAACTACCCAAGAAAGCTCAGAAATTAATCACAAAAAAAGCTTCATGAGAAGCTGACCAGGCAGAACATTATTTCCAAAAGAAGTGCAGAAGTTTCAACAGGTTGAATCAAAGTTCAAATTTGGCAGCTACTGAGGCTGACGTGCTCATGTATTCACCAAGACTCAAAAAAATTAGGCAGCAAAGAATGAAGGTCAGTAGTCACATAACAGACAGCATTCATTTCTGCATTTAGACTACAGTGAATTTTTTTTTTTAAACATACAGTAGAGTGGTTATTTCCCAGGTTTAATTCCAAGAGTCCTGAGACTTGTTCACCGAAGCGCACTGCTGCAATGGCTGAAGATGTTACCGGACCCACTGCTCTCCTCTGTCTCTTTGCTTGTGATTGCTAAAGGCAAAATACATGCCCACAGCTCAGCCACTCCGTTTGGTAGTTTTCAAATAAATTGACCTTTGCAAGTATCTTAAGGATGTGTGGGAATGGCAGCAGCTGAGACCTCAGCATGATCTTGGTCCTGCTTAAGGGTATAACACTGAGCAGATGTGGAAGAAAATCAGCTGAGACAGCTGCATTTGAAACCACTGCAGCAAGACAAAGAATGAGGGTTAGAAGAGAACTGGGCAGAGAGCTATGGTGGCATAAGAAAACACCACCAATCCCCAGATGTGCACTGGCATTGCTCTGCAAACCTACTGGAGGATTTGCCTATGTGAGCCATCTTAAATTACTTCACCTTCAGTAGACAATTTAATGTTTCCACTGTTTATGCTTCAAAATATGTTGCAACTCAAATAGCTTAAGGACAGCTTGTGCAGGAACCTTAATAAACAGAACGGAGAGAAAAAAATAGCCATGAGAAGGGGGAAGTTCTGCAAAAGAATATCTATCCACACAGCACCTCATAAGGAAACCTCATAAGGTTACTTGGATAGAATCGAAGATATGCAGGCAGTAGCTTCTACGGACATGAAGCACTGCAGATTTCACGTATTTCTGGCCATCTATCAGTTTATTAAAATAGGAACTACTTTAAAGAGAAGTCCTGTGACAAACAGAAGACTGAAAATGCAAAATAACTGTTCTGAAAAGGAAGAAATGAATTTTCAATCACTTTTTTTTTTTTTTTTTTTGCAATTATTCCTGACGAAGTGGTTGAGTTGGCTTGATGGTTGATATACTCCTGCAATTATTCAGTCTGGGAGGATCCTCTAGAGCAGGCCCACACTCAGAGCAGAGCCAAATTTGGTGTTGGATCTAACCTGCAAATTAGACCAGGTTCTTCACCTGCTATTAAATGACCAAACAGTGTGAACAGAGGAGAAAAAAAAAAACAAAAAAGCTATTTTCTAAGAGACAGCTTTCCAGCTTCCTTATCCTTCAAATATAAATACCTGCTCACTGTGCAACTCTTTTTATTTCACAGGAATACTCCAGCATAGCGAAGAGAACAGGCTTCATGCGCTTGTTATTACTAAGGGCTTGACCTTAGAAAAGGAGAGTCCTGGAAGAACGAGGCTGGTAGATCAGTGTGCACCACCCATCCTAACTTTAAATCACAGCGAACACAGGACACCTTCCTGAGAGGTAATTGCAGCATGCTGCTCCGCCTGGGATAGACCTTGGGAAGTGTCTCTCACAGCACAGCTACAACACCTCATCTTGGGATGACTCACTCCTGCTAGTCAAACTGAACTAAAAAGATGGCTTCTTTAGCATTTAATTAAAGGCTTTAAATTAAACACATGTCCATATAAATATTTTAAATAAAGAAAACAGTTGTGTACCACAGAGAGAAGCAAGAGGGGACCTGCCTCAGCAACTTTGCTTAAGCTTCTCAGGCTGCTTTTGTGCTGCCTTCTCTGAGATCACTATGCAAATGAAAACTCTTGTTCTGTGTTGTCAGTACTGACTTCCCCTTTTGGTTTTGGTTATGAGGTCAAAAAGTCAACAGAAAAGGGCTATGTTTGCCTGTGAGCTTCACTGAGAATTCACTGGGCTGCTTAGGAGATAAAAGCTATTCAGTGTTATGCCATGGGCACACCTATCCACACCTGGGGACTAGCGGAGAAAATAAAGCTTTAGAAGTCATGCTGTCATGCCATTGGCATGACTGATGCCAAACAACAGAGGGCACAGTGAGATATTTACAACGTTGATGTAACAAAGCAGGGTTGGCACTGCTTGGGAAGTCTTATTTTTAGACTAACATTTCCACCTCAGAAATGAGAAGTCTCTTACTTTTATTAAGCCCTTCTGTGAAACAAACAAACAAACAAAATAATAATTTAAAAAAACCCTCAAACAATAAAGACATTAAAATCATATATGAGTAAGAATAATCGCTTTGCTGGATTAAACACTTTCTTGCCAATCTGAATTATTTAGTGACAAGCTCCAGTTCTAATCTCTCTACCTCTCTGATAGCAGTTGCTGATGGGCGATATTTCTGGCTCTCCAGCTGCAATTAGCAGTGTTATTCTTTCCGAAAGAAAGGGAAACATCTGTGTTTGTATCACATTTTGTTAACCACCTAGCAGCTGGATTACAGCACTAGAAATATAGCCCAGCAGCTCCAAGAGACTCGAGAGAATTAGTGCCTAGAGAGCATAAGAAACTGAGAAAAGTAGGGTATGTAACTACATCAGACTGTTTGGAAAATACTAGTATTTAGGGGTGGCTCATCTGCTATAAACAAATGGGCAGTATAGCATGATAAATCAGATTTACAAGCAGATTTAAGAAATCAAAGGCACCTAAATTGTATTGCAGGAATTGAAACCAGGATGCAAAAAAAAAAATCACTTTTTTTTTTCCTCCTCAAAATGTGGGTATATTTAAATTCTTTCCCAGAAGACTATTCAAGTCCTTTCTTAAGTACATCTTAGCTTTCTGAAATAATCTTCCTCAGAAACTTTTAAGTGCTGTTAGCCCTCTGCTAGCAGTCCCACCCCTCTGAAGGAATAACTCCCTGGTGGTGGAAAGAAGTAGTTCAGTCGCAGCTCGCATTACATCTTGCAAGAACAAAGGTGACATGCAGCACAAGGGAGGCAGTCGCTAAAGTTCAGCAACAATTTTCTTCCACGCACATGACTTGGAAGCTGGAAGCTTATTCAGACCCCAACTCCAGCCAAGATAGCCTGGCAGAGCATCTTTACCAGAAGCTTTGTGATTTGATAGTCCTGAATGAGTCTAGTTTGATGGCTCTTAAGCCAGAATGTGAGTGTTGATGACTACTCTGATGCTTTGGTGCTTTCTCATAGGTCAGCAAAGTTCACCAGACCCTTGACAGCTTATTAAAACAGCCTATATTTATGCTTTCAAATGTTTAGTTCCCTGTTACTTAACAGTGATTTATTTTATATTTAGCATTATTTTAAGAATTCTCGCTTGTAAGTCACCACTCTGCCATCCCTGACTTGACAGAATTCTCGAACAGCTATTTCTGAAGGAATAATCACACTTTAAAGGCCTTAAATGAAACTGTTGTTCGGAATACTACATAGAAGCTTTTATATCCATAGTGCACTGTGTCAAACTAAATAATAGAAAAATTAGGGGAGGTTATTTAGTCATTGTTTGAGCTCTGAAAATATCTCACATGGGATTAACATCCTCCATAATGTAGTTTTGTACCTATGTATCTTCCAAGTAAAATTAAAGAAACCACTCTACCTCCCCACCCCTTCATCCCAGAAGCACACTGAGAACAGAAATCTCCTCCTCCACACAAGCTGCATTCTTTACAATCCTTGTCCTAAAAAGCAGTTTATCCCTTCCTGAGCAACTGCCTCTCCTGCAGGAGGATTTACACTCACAGCAGTATAGATGACAGTGGCTCCATCAGATGCACAGCTAGAGAGACTTCACCTGCTGTGTGCATCCCAGGCCGCACCAGTTGCCCAGTCCAAATGAACAGCTACGTGAATACCTGGAAATACGTGCACCATCAGAGCAGTGACTCTATGTGAAACCAAACCTTTCCTTTAGATAAAGCAGCAAGGAGAAAAGAGTTTCATTGCCTGCAAACAAGGGAAGGCATTTCAAGACAATGCGTTCAAGATTTTTTAGCTTTCCTTTTCACTCTTCTTAATGATTAGACTGAGGCAAGGAGTCAGAATACTGTTTCCTCAGCCTCCCGCCATTTGTAATTTTTTTTTAAATTGTATAGGTCTGCCAGCGACATAGAACTGCATTTTTATTGGTGCACTGGGAATTTTACACACTGCAGCAACACAGAATTGTGCAGGGGCTGGTAGGAAATTATGGCAATATTTCTACAAACTTACTTTGAGATATCACTAAGAAAGGGCTACAGGGCATGCTTTATCTTTTGTGCTCAGCATAAATTACCCCCAAAATAATTTCTGCTGCTAATAATTTTACTAATTATAACCACTTACTTATCCTGATTCCACTACATACAAAAAATATATGTTATCCAGCTTTATATAATCTCGTATAAAAGTGTCTTGCATATGCTATTATTTTCTGAGCACAACTAATACACAGTCAGTGTGAGAGAGAGATCAGCTGAGGCGTATCCATTTACTTCTCCTCTGGAATGTGCCAAGAGGTCGGGCAGTGCACAAAGGAAAGTAGTTTGTGGGTGTGATTTAACATTTGTAAACCCAACTCACTCATCTGTCTGCATTGCTCTCGTGTTCTGGATGCTCGTCATCCATATTTCAGCAACACCCAGCAGCCCCACACACACACCAGGACTAAGCACTGTACCTGCACAAAACAAACCAGGGGTCTTTGTTTCAAAGGCTAAGTTGAGGCTCACCTTCTAGGTTAATTTTGCCTTTTTTGGGTGGGTAGTTTCTGTTTCTACATTAAGGCACATTATCTCAGCTGATAGTTCCAGGAAGGTCTATTTTTGAGATACTTCAGCAGCTTGGAAGTAGGACTTTGTTATTTTAGGCCCATCTACTATTGGATCAAATCAACACACAGCTGTGTTACAGCTGATCTAGTTTCACAAAACTAGGCAGTACTGTACAAAGCAGTTTGTTATTTCTAGCAGTAGTGCCAAACACTGACATTAAATAACCAATGGATACAGATTTTCTCAGCACAAAATACCCAAAAAATTCCAGAAGTTAGTTGCCATGAATGCCAAGAAAGTGAGTTAGCCAACATGTGTACCAAGGAACAGTCTTTACAAAGCAGTGCAGGAGAAAGACTGGCTTATTGGTGACAGGTTGCTTTCAAGCACTTCAGAAAAACATAAGGACATAGCCAGGACAAAGATAACGCATGAGCATTTTTCCACACCTTGGTTTGGCACCTCAGACTTTTTTCCAAAAATGACATTTCTACGAAAAGAATTATTACCATGCTGCCATCCAAAATCCATCACACAGACTGGCTGAGAATGCTATTCTGTTGGGGTTTGTCATGAACAAAAACAAAGCCTAGACACAATAAAGTAACTTTCCCTCCATGTCTACAAATTATTGCTGTCCAGGCCCTAGGCCAGATGGCATCATGCATTGCAAATGTCAAGGGTCACACAGACAATTGCTTTCTAACATTTGAATTCACTTTTCTAGCCTTTCATATTTGTATTATCTCCTGGGTCTGTGTCTCTTTAGATGTCATGTAAGATTAGTTCATATAGTCATAACAAACAAGGTACTTCAGCCCAGCGCAATAAATCAACCTTTGACACCCCTTCTGAACACATAATGCAGAAAAAAAGAACAGTGAAGAAAACAAAGGCAAGGCTGGAACTCACTGGATATTGTTTGAAATAAAGGGTTAGTGAAAAGCCTTCTCAATGTTTAAACCCATATGCAGAAATATCTCAGTCCTGTTTTCCAAATCTGCATCTTGGATGTGTTTTCAGAGTAAATGCTACATGCCAAGTACAAAATCTCCATTGTTTTCAGAAGTCAACCTCATCTGCTGCTTCTCATTCCAAGACTGACTTCCAGCTGTCCAGTTACCTGACAGTATAGGTCTTCCATCCTTCCATGTCCTACAAAACGGGGCTTCTCTTTCCCTGTTCAAAAAGGAACTATAGATCCAGAATTTTGGCTTCAGCAGACTTGCTCATGGCACTTCCATTAAAAATATCTATTTTATAAATACGATCCTGAATCTTTACTAACCACATTAAATAACTTCAAATTTTAGAAGGACAAAACATTTTAATTGGAACATCTATGCATGGACACATATAATTCAAACACTAATATCATATATTTAAAAGGTAGAAATAAATAATCAGAAAGAATGCACTAATATTGAAAACTACTGAGAATATCATCAAAATGTTGATTTCCAGTATGGCTTCCCATTCCACAAAATATCCACTCTGCACACATCATCTGCACACAGAGAAATGCATAAACTCTGTCACAAACTGTAAGCAGATGAGTGAAATAATACTGAAACACTTTGACATAGTTCATCTCTTTCTATCTGTGATTTAGAAAGAAAAACAGACTGCATTTTTTACGTCATTGAAGAATTGGTTAGGATTTTCCTTGGATATGTGGCTACTTTCTCATATCTCTTCTAAACATTTCTGTCATTCTTCACTCATTCTTCACGGTGAATGTTATGTACATTCCTACACCATATATAAACCACAAAACCCATGCCTGGAACATATATTTATAGCTATTTCAAAAGATGGCATATTTTCCACTGAAGTTACAGAACATCTTCTAAGGGCTTTCTGGTAAATGAAAAGCTTGACCAGCTTAAGAGGAGTGCCACTGTACTGTGAAATGGCAAGTATGTCTAATGTGGTCTAGCAGAATACACAGAAAATCCACTTTACAATCTGGTCTTTCTCCATTTTAAAAGGAGAAAAAAAAAAACATATATAGAACGGGAGATTTAGAAGTCTCCTGTGATTGAATAAAGATATATATAGCTCCACTTATTTATAAATATATGGTTGCTAAAGCTCTACAGAGCCTTATAATCAACTGTAGTCAAGAAACACTTCAAAGTAATAAGACACCAGAAGATTTTTTGTTCACTAGCATTTAATTAAAACCTGTATTATTGTTGCTATGATACTTCCATAGTTAGCAATAGAAAACTGCTTCGAACATGTGGTATAGATATGTGGCAACAGCCCGCAGTAACTGTTTTCTTAGTCCTCTTCAAGTCTCACTGTTTTAATCTTGATGCTACAACAAAGGATACTTCGAAAAAAAGATTACCTATCAGCACAAGTATTATTTAATACAATAGATTCGGGTGAAGGAAAACTGTAGAGAACTTGTGGGTCTAAGAATATTTTCTTCAGAAAATAGAACACAACTTTCAAGTGAGACGATAGCTATTAATTAAATATAAAGGAACTCATACAGTAATTTTAATATACATAGGTCACTCTGAAAGTAATGTCTCCTATTTATTTCCATGGAAACTACAACAGATCCAAAGAGCATAATAACACTATTTGATAGAGGAAATTCTCAGCTACGAAATGCTATTTCTCAACATAGTCACCACCGTTAGCTGAGTTGCATGGATATGTATTTTGTCAGAATGCTCCTCTGCTGCCATCTGTCACAAAACAACAAAATGTAATGGAATATTGGTGGGAAAGTTCAGCCTCTACTGCCATACCACCAATATCCGCTTCTGATGTTGTAGGCCAACATAACAAAATAGGAGGCATTAATTTCGGAGTAGCCTTCATATACTCTGTAATAATAAGGTCTAAGTACTACTAAAACAATATGGAAAAAAAAAAATATCTCATTTCCTGCTATTACTGAAACAGTTCTCATCTAAGCTCTGTAGCAATATGATTTTTCCATACATTTCTAACACCTTAAGTAAGACTTACTATCCTAACAAACTTTTTGGTTTAGAATTACTTAAACTTTGCACTAGTTTGTAACGGATGTAAAAGTAAATAAGCCTAGAACTTGTTTTATGAGACAAGATTGATGACAAACAAGAACAAGAAAAAACGGCCCTAAACACACAGACTGAGCAGGTGCTTAAACCATGTGCACAAAACTCTGGGTAATGGCACTGCAAGTCCTTGAGGAAAAATATGGAAATCACAATGACAGCAGCAGCAACACTTGTGGAACTGGATGGTTTAAGAAGCAGTGAGGAAAGTTGTATTAAAATGGGTGAAAACTGTGAGAAGAAACAGCTATTTACTTTTTGATTCCTGATGTGTTCAATCAAATATGAGATTGAACATCTTTTGCAAGCTAAGAGGGACTATACAAATGAAATATTCTCCACTCCTAACCAAGTTAGAAGCCATAAATAAGGTCATTTGGTTAAACAAGAAGTTCTGGGAGTGTCAGTCTGAATTCTAGTTACAAGCAAGACTAGTTTCATGTAGATTTGCTGCTCACAGATGGCTGATATTGAAGAAAGAAGCAAGACTCAGTGAAGATTGTTTTGTGGTTCCATTGTAGAATTTATCTATTCTTCCTAGGAACATGCTTATCCAAAACTCTGAAGGACCTAAATTATACCTGAGAATTTGACAGCCCCTTTGCAGCCAGATGAAATCAACAAGGTTCAAAAGTGATGTGAGTGCACCCACACACAGTGTGAATTTTCAACACATCTTTCCCTGACCTTATAAACTTGGTAAGGTTTAAGATTTCAGTTGCAGACAAGCACTCAAAAAATATGCTTGATAAGGTAAATATCTACAAGAGCCTTTGTTCTCATGATTTCTCACAGTTGATGGAGTCCAATTTTTGCACATTAGCAATGAATACTATTGTAATCATGTCACTCACTTCCGCATGTCATTCCTTTTCTACTCCATCATACTATCTTCAGTTTCCACCCTACCCTCACCCCACAGTATATATACCTCATCCAAGATATCCTTGTAAAGGATATTCACGTTTGCTAATGTCGATTTATAAGTATTAACTGCTTATGTTACTGATCATTGAAAGCTGGCAAACATTACACAGGGACATATCTGACTCCTTATGGAGATCTAAGGTACCTTCATGCAACAGAAAAACATTTCTTCAAGCACAGTTATGCTTTCCCTTCTGTTCATCTCCCTTCTTTACTGGACAGACCCCCTTGCACTGTCTTCCTCTCTCTATCTCCCAAAATCTCAACACATAGTCTCTAAGCCTGCATCTATCACTTGAGAAAACTTAGACAACTGGCAAATATGACCATTGCCTACTTCATCAAGCTTAACTATGGCACTGTTACCTTGAGCTCTCTGCCTGCTTCCTTATGCTTGCTGTATACAGCTGTTCCCTCCTTAGATTTGAAAACATTTCAGGCAGGCATTTTCTTTTCTTCTTTTTGCCTGTACAGTGTTTAGCTCAGTAGGACTAAGTACCTTGAATGAGTTTTCCAGTGCTACCACAATATAAAATTATAATAATTGTTCCATGCATTTTCAGATCTTGCCTACTCTGAACATAAGCAAGTATTAATCAGCTCTAAATATACTGACCAGCAGTAGCCCTTTTCTTCTTGGACAGTCTGTAATAATCTTTGGCTGTAAAATGTGTTATACTTAATATCTAACCATTCACTTCATTAATTTCTTACTTCTTAGCTCATGCCATAGCAGCAAATTGCTTTGGTACAGATATTAAATAGAAAGGAATATGTTTAACGTTTAAGACTGGTGTCATCTTTGTCATCTGAGCTATTCTGTAGTCATGAAATCCAAAATATAAACAAATTTGCAGGCAATTTCAAGCTAGTTTAGGAAGCATTCAGGCTCTCTTAAAATGCAGAAATTAGAGTAACCTCTACTTTTCACACCAGGAGGAATGCTGCCCTGGTCAGGCAGACTCCAACCATACCACATAGTTCAGCAGCAGCTGCTGTTGTGAGGCTCTCACAGACAAAATCTCCCAAATATCTTCTAATTAGTTCACCTATACTCTTGAATATTTCTGCATCTGACAGAATTCACTTCTACAGTCCTGATCAGCTTCACTTAAATATTTCTGTCTCCTATAAACATTTTTTTCAGTGACTGACAGATTAAAAAAAAAAAAAATCACTTTTATTTTTCAGCCCAAAAAATAAACTTTAACCAAAAAAATTATTCTCAAGGATCTGTGATCTATACAGATCAGAAATTATGTAGGCCAGGTAATTCAATAGCCAAGAATGAACATGACATTTGAGAGAGGAAAAGGTGATCATGTGTACGGAGTACCATAGAATGAAAATATTTATAGCTTTGTCGACTACATAAGGAAAATACAAACTTGAAAGAAACCAGGCAGAGAGTATATTGCCACTGAAGATGTTGAAGAAGTAGTCAGTTCTTTCTGAATTAAAGATTTCTATGGGGAAAAGAAAATAAAACAAAAAAAAATAGGATCTAATTTCAGCTAAGTTGTTCCCTTCCCCTGTTTGAATTGCCATATCTATATACTCTGGGGACTGAATGACTAGTGAACAGTTTGAGATCCTTCACAGGATAAAAGTAATCTGTTGTCAAATCTAAGAGAGGCTGAGACAGAAGATATCCTCTTATGGAATCCATAGGAATAATAGGAAGTTAAACCTAGAGATTGTTTCAACTGGAAGGCAACTAGAAATCTGGATTCATAAGTAATCTCTATTTTGAGATCTGTATTTTCATAAACTACTTTAATTCATATGAAAATAACTCACTCTACAAATTCTACTTGGTCATAAAGTGGCAGCTACTTCACCTCTAGAGCAATTGTTCTGGGCATAATGTTTCTTTGGCATGATATCAATGGTTGGCACACAGGCTCTTGACTGATCTCAGGTGATTTCACATCAAGAAAAAGGTGGTGATTATAGACTTCAAAGACAAAGCACTAAAGACACACCAGTAAGAGGATATTACAGTCACTGATACATGGTTCCTGGGAAAAAAACTAATGAAATGGGTATTTGCCAATATCTGTGTGCCTTGTCTCTTCATTCTTCTGGTGAAGGCTAGGAAAAACTGCAGTCCTAATAAAGAAAAATACAGAATTTGCTTAAGACAAAGGGTGCAGTAATTACTGGCCTGTCTGGCAGCAGTAGTACAGCAAGACCAAACTTAAACTCTCCCTCTGCACTAGCCGGAGGGAAAGAACATTTCTACTCTTGGCATTTCACCTATTACATGATGTTGCTTGTTCCCGCTGTGTCCTGGACACAGACATTGACTTCTGTGAGTCACTCTTGCTTCTTTATTCTTTAGAAAAAAAGAAAAAGAAAAAAAAATAAAGGTACAGCTGTTCAAATCAAGCAAGACCTAGTTAGCACTTGTACTTTACTAATGCTGTTATATAAAACACGGAACTGTTTGGCATATAAGAAAGTTAAGAGCACATCTGATTGAATGCCTGCAATCACATGATAGTTGTTATGTAAGCAAAGTGAAGGCACAAAGCATCTAATTTCTTTTTTACAAAGCCTCCAAATAGCTTTAATTCTTTTATACTACAGTTAACATTAACCATCAGCCCTACTTCAAAGCACATTTTCCAAAGCAGTCTGTAATTCACAATAAATTTGTTTCTAAATTCATGGTTTTCAACATACATTCTACATTTTGGAGATGTGTAACCACACTCACATAAAAAACTGAGTTAACTAAAGTCAGCAGAGAGGCATCTGAGGATAGAAGCTATTATTCACAAATGCAGCCTGGAAATGGGACATCAGGCATATGGTCCCCGTCCTTTCCATTCTGCAGCATCAGTCTTTTATATCAGTTAACTTGCATGAAGCATATTCTCTATCTGCTATGAACTGGTAGGTTAATTTGCTAGGATGTGCTCATGTTAAGAGCTCTACCCCACTGAAGGCAGCTATTGACTTCAATTAGGACTGGAACCTACCCAGGATTAGAACTTACATACCACCCTTTGCAATGGCAGTCCTAACAGAGATACAAGTTTATACTGGAATTAAACAGAAGATTTGGGTTGATATGGGTGACAACTTACTTAACCTACATCCATCCATTCCTAACAGACTCCATGAATGACACAAAGCAGGCTGCATCATAAATATACTGATCTTTTCCTCCTCCCTTTAAACACGTATAAAGTTAGGTACTTACTCATGCACACGTGTGCTGTGACAAAGGACTATGTTTTTCAGGTCTCATACGAAGAGATGTTAAGAATATTATTGCAGTGTGTCCTTTCGGACAAGAATACTTAGAGCAGCAAGTACTTTAGATCAGAATAGGGACTTGCATTCTACGTTTTGTCATCTGCACTACTGATTTCAATGGTCAAAGATCAATCCAGTTAAAAAAATAAAAATGAATACGAGCAAAGAATTTACATCAAGTATGAGAAGAAACAACAATAGGTAGAAATTGTTTTTGAGCATTTCTACACTTTGTGATGGTATAAAGCAAGACTCACAAGCCTGATTTATGTACTGAGGATTGAAACCTAACCTACAGACCATCCTTCTTTGAAACACTTCTGTAAAGGGTTCTTCTTGGTTTCCTTGGTTTTCTGCAGTATCAAGCAGCAGGATTTTCTTAAGCTGTTCATTTGATAAACTCCCTAAATAAATCATGCAGAGTAGATGCAACTTATAAAGTTCACCGCTCCTCAATTTCGAAGAAGATATGATTGTCTAAAAAAAATAATAAACAGTTCTGGGATTGATTAACAAGAACATGAAAAGCTGAATGAAAGTGAACGTTTTGTAGGTACTGTACTTTTTTACAAATTGGCTTTGGCTAACAAAGATAGGTGAGTCTGCAGTTTCTTCAAACACACAGGTCCTCAAAGCTTTCAACATACAAGGAGGATTCAGCTCTTCATCGACCCAATGGCTTCCCATGTATTCTTTCAAATGCCACGTAAAGCTGCAAAGAGCTGAGCCCACTGCAGAACCTGCCCTGCATGAACAGCTCTTTACTGGCATTGTACTACCCGGTGTTTGTACAAACCATCAAAATGAGAAAATATTTTACAAGGGAAATCAAACTACTCAGCACTCAGAATCTACTACCTTGAATAAAGTCTAGAAGCGCTGCTACAGTATTAAAATTGCCACCATTGCACCCTGCACAGTGGAGGGGAAGATGTTTGTAGGCGCTCTGCTTTTTCCAGGAGGAAGATAACAAAACAAGCATTGCTGTTTGTATATTTAGATCCTAGGTATGTGTTCCTTTTGTATTTTAGCTCTAGGAGCCAACCAGCAGCCTTTAATAAGAAGTCTGTTGAATGGCACACAAGCTTATTTCACAGCTGTGCTTCTACACCACTTGTTCCCGATAGGCTTTATTCTGCAGCCGTGGATACCATCCCTCCCACAGTACAGCTTGCTACTGAAGCACAGCTTTTCTCTTCAGATCAGTTTGCTATCTTGTGTTTATAATGCCACATGACAGACTAAGAGCAAGTCAGGAGAACAACACAGACTTTATTTCACTTCCTTTGGGGTCATTATGAAATGGTGTAATTACCTCAACAGGAATGTAGTTGAAACCATAATAAAACAATGGATTTAATGCATTTTACACAGCAACTTCCTCATTGAACAGATAGCTCAAGGATAGATATTTATGCTGTTTATAACAGTACACTGAATTAATGAGAAATGGTAATCCTAACAATGTGTTTACTGTTTAAATTACTGAAAGTGTAAGCACATTGCTTGCCCAGCGTTCTATATCCTCTGACATATTGGAAACTGTGTATAGAGGTTTAAAAGGACTGTCGAGTTCACCATTTCCCCTACACCAAAGAATTTAATTGCATTGGAAGCTGAATAAATTGTTCTGTATCCATAATTAAATTCTTTCATTAAAGGCTCATTGTAGTTAAATCAGCCCATTACACAAAGCATATAAAGCAATGTGTATGAAGAGTCTGACGTTATTTCCAACCATGATTACAACAACTAGACTTAAATTAAAATAACAACAGCTACATGACTACACTTCCTTAAGGTAACAGAAAGCAAGATGCACTGTACAACACTGGGGAGCCCCCAGGGAAACACTGCTGCCATCACCTACCACGAGAAAAACAGTAGCGCAAAAAAATCCCACATTCACCCCTTTGAGAAGAAGAAATGATTATCTGGCTTTTCAGAAACCAGTATAAGTTCTGGGATCGCTAATATTCATTAACAAGAAAAAAAGGGAATTAAAAAAAGGCTTAATTAGAACCAATGTTTAGTATGCAGTATTTTTGTACTGGTTTATACTGGTGAAAAGAATCCTGATGAAGGTACCTAATGATGCTGAAAGTCTTTAAGAATGGTTTATTCCTTTTCTTTTTGTTGCTTGTTTGGGCTGTATATACTGGTCCTCATGTACAGATGTGTCTTTTCAGAATGTATATGTGGCTTTGATTTGCGAATAGTCATTTCCCTTAGTGATCATAAACCAGAGTCCCAAGT
This sequence comes from Aquila spilogaster, assembly GCA_024606505.1. Lineage (NCBI taxonomy): Eukaryota > Metazoa > Chordata > Aves > Accipitriformes > Accipitridae > Aquila > Aquila spilogaster. The sequence continues at coordinate 61,541,296 of JANHGO010000053.1, forward strand.
ATGCAAACAGTGTGCATAATGTGGGGTTGAGAGTAGTAGAGCCTTTATTTCTCTAGCAGAGCACACTCCTCTTCCAGGGCAAGACTGCTTGAAATTTTCTGGGAAAAGAGGTTAGACCAGGTAAGATCATCCTGAACTCCAGAGAACATGCTTTGTTTATGAGTAGGTCTTGGATTTGTTGTTTTGATCTTTTTTCTTTTTCTTAATGTTTCTTTTTTGTACAGAAAATGTAACTACCAATGACACTACCACATTCAAAAGCACTATAGAATCAAGTTATCCTCAAAAAACCTTCTTTCCAAAAATAATCTAGTAAGGATAATAATAATTTCCTATAAAATCTTGAAATCAGAGCCATTGTGAAAGAGATTTTTGCAACAGTGTACTGTCTTTGCACACATTCTGACAGGCAGCTCTTCAGCTTGGATGTGGCAATAGATCTGCTGAGCCCATGGAATTGCAGCTGGGCATCTGGCAAACACTCATCAGAGCTTGGAAAAATGGGTGTCAAAGATGTCAGCCTGGTGCTTGTGGCTGAATTCCAGATAGACACTCAACATCCAGACAATATTTTCCAGAGCTTGGGGCGAAGGGAGAGGGGTCCAGTAGTGGGAGAGTCCAAGCAGAAACACAGTGCTTCACTGCCTGAAACTGAGAGGTTTTAACATAAAGACAGAGTATGAAAAAAGTGAACACGCTGAGAGATACTCTTCTTACACGGGGTAAAATCCTGCTAGCACATTACATGCTTCTTGTTTGCTTTACTCGAGCTGTTTCCTTGTGACTAAGTCTAAGACAGCAAGCTAAGCTCTGCAAGGACTTTCCTGGTATAGTAGGGTTTGGCTGAACACTACAGCTTTTCATGCACTGTCCAGCACCTCGATTTAACCTCCTTGTGAACAGATCCAAGCAAATTCCTGGAGTTCTCCCAGCAGCCCCTGTCTGTGAGGTTTCAGGCAGGGTGGATATTGCAGGAATGGGTCCTGTCCTCACTGCCTGCTCCGGGCCCATGCTGCCCAGAATACCCTCAGCTCTGCCAGGGACTCAACCAATGCTTCCAGAGAAATCTGGTGTCTGAGCAGTAACCACTGCAAGACCAGCTCACCAATCTGGTTCCCTGCTGAGCCTCAGAAATTATTGTATTAGCATAAAGAAGGAGAAAGAAATAAGCAAAAAAGAAGGAGAAAGAGCAGAATCTTCCCCTTTCTCTTTCAGAAAATAATAATGTAAATCCTCAAGCATTCTTTCAAAGGTATGAACAAACTAAGAGAAATAATTAGGTATAATGTGCCTCTAACAGATTTTGTTGGCCAAAATGTTGGCTGTTGCTGCCAACACTGACCTTAGTACTGTCCAGGCTCCAGGAAGATCCACTTGTTCTTTAAGCTCATGGTGGTTCACAGATCATATAAAATGTCGCTCAACAAGCAGAAGTCACTGTCCTTACTACAATAGTTCTAGACCCTATTCTACCTAGAACCCAGCCTTCTTCATAGGACTATTTAGTTTAAATTGTTGCATGATTCAGCAGACCCCTCCCAAACAAAGCAGTCACTACTGGATTAAATTCCACATCAGTCATCGCCCTCAAACCCTTGCTTACTTTGCCCAAACATGTAAGGAATAAAGATATTTCTCAGGAAAATTTAAAAAAAAATAAAAAAAGAAATAAAAGAGCCCCAAATCTACAGAAAATAATCCACTGAGAGATCTGAAACAGAACTTAAGAGATTCTAGTCTACTTGGGACTAATTTCTCTTTTAGGTTCAAAAATTGATTTCAGTAAAATACTCCTAAATAAGTAGATTCCTGTGAAATAGGCTACAAAATGAAGAAACAAGCTAAACTGAATGACAGTGGAATAGCATCCCTTTCCCTCTGTTTACAGACTTGGGATAACCGAAAATAATTACTTATAAAATGTCTCTACTCATATATATAATATATATATAGTTATAAATGTTGAAGTTCAGCTGAATTCTACCTTGAATGTATAATTTTTAATCATCTTGTTTGTCCCCATAATTTTAGTAGAAAAAAGGGTAATATAACACTGTGACATTATATCTTTATATACCTTATCTAAAACATGTTTAAACCTTGATATTAACAAAGGGCACATTGCAAGGGGCTATAAAGTCCATGCCTAAATACGAACAAAAATTCACTGACTAGTCTGTGGTGATACACAGAAAGTACAACACCAGTATTTGAGAGCTTCAGAAAAAGATCATACTAACGTAATTCAGTTCCAAAAAATGTCAGAACAACACAGAAAAAACTGTGTAACCAGAATAATTTTTTCTCAATTTTCATGTAATTATAATAACGATTTCAAAGTGTTCAGATTAGATTTGTTCGAAGATATTTAAACAGCGGTTCCCTTTACTCATACACTGATCAGAGGGATAAAATAGAGAAGTTTGTATGATTCGCAAACACCTACAACATTACTCATTGACGACAGCAAACTTACTTGGTTGCCTAGGGAACGTTCAAGGGTTGCCAAGATTTTGAGGATTTTGGTTGTTTGCATTATATTTATTTGATGCCTAACCACCTCCTTGAAAGTTGTGTGCAATTCAGGGATAACCAGGCGGCATTATTTCAAAAGATGTCCTTGAGGCAGTTATGCATGTGAGCAAGTAAGGCAAAGAGGAAGCAGAGCTTATGTAGTTACACAGTACTGAGCCTGTTTCCCTATGAATTTTACATTTCAAACAGCATGATGCGTTCATTCATTGGATAAATTGCCTTGAAATAACATCTTTTCAACTGCGAGCTGTACATTGCGTAAACATCAGTACTGCAACTCATGATGATTCTTACAAAAGAAAATGTTATTATGTGTTTTCCACAAATACTGCTTTTTGTTAACCTTTCTTGGGAGAAGTCACATTAGATTTTACTTTTCTTAAGATGCCAAGGGAAACAAAATATTCTGCCCATAGTTTTCTTAGTGGTCCAGAACGATATGAAGCAATGGTCACATTAAACTATTGCAATATTACAATTAAATAAAAGTTTAATAGTAAAAAAATAGGTACATAAGCTAGATATGTGCCCACATGCATTCGCAGTTTCTCTGAAGTCAAATAAATTACACCAGTTCACAGCATTTTATAAGTTACAATCTTTTTTTTTTTTTTCAAATAACAGTGAAGCAGAAAGTGTGTGAGAATTGTGAGAATTTCAAAGCCCAGAGTATTGCCAGGATAATGAGACTCAATGTATTTTACGTGAACATATACACATTTATGCAGATGGACTGTGCACTGTTGGGACTCTGAAGTTATATCAGTTAGAGATTTGCTCTGAGCTTGCAAATTACGCTTCTACTATAGCAGTGTTGTTCCTCAGAGTCCTTGAGCACATACAGAAAAGAATTAATCATTATGAATTTGTCCCATACGGGCATTTTTTTTCTTTTTGTTCCACTAGTGAATGCCTAGTTTCATTCAACAAAAGCAAAAGCTATTGTCAAGGTTTATGCGTGCGCAACAGAAAAACATAATTTATCCCTTCTTGTTCCTGAGCTAAGATTTTTCTTTTGTAATGACTGAGTGATGATTTCTGTTTTTTAATAGATACTTAAGCATCTGTAGTGAAATGTATTTCTAAAGTAAGTAGTAGCACAAGCTGGGTCTGGGGATTGACCACCAGTATGGCAGACTTAATTACTTCCACTGAATCAGAAGGAAATGAGATTATGTAATTGAAATTTAAGAACAAAGGATACTAATGCTCCAATTCTCTATTATGTGTGTGCCTTTATAAATCTAGATTTCACAATGTGATTAAAGACAGCCTAAAATATGAGCGTGTATAGCTTATTATACATTTTGTCTGTACTTGAACTAAATGGCAGCCTTTGATTCTGTTTAATGACAAATCACTTTTAACTGAGAACAAAGAAGTCTAAATGTAATTACCACTTGGACACTGGTGATTTGTTTTAGGAGCTCCTGTCAAGTAATAAGAAAATAAATAAAAGGAATAGGTACAGTTTCTTTCAAGGTGCTTTTTATGTGTTTATTTACTGCTGCATTTTTAAGTCACCTCAGGTACAACAGATAAGCGGTCCTCTTCAGGCCCCAAAAAATATCAAGGAAGTTTGTACAAAATCTATCTGCAAACCAGAAAATGTAATCAGTGTCTTCACAAACCAATGAAACCAGACAAATCAAGCTTCCTATTGGCATGAAAAATGTATTTTTCCAGGATTATTTCCACTTACACAGTTCAAGTTTGGGGATATTTGATCCAAAATCAAATAATTCAGACATGGAAGCTTAGAGAGAATTGGACATTCTAGCAGACTTCTGGATATTTGGAGAGTGACAAAGACTGATGTCAAGATGACTCTAAACTTCCCTAGCTTTGTTGATAAGTAACCATTTCTGACTGCTAAAAATGATTGGTGCTAACTGCCAAAAGAATAAAACCACCCTGCTGCTAAACTGATTGCAGCATTAGCTCAGATGGCATACTGGACTGGAAATGTGAGATGAGGAGTTTTTCCAAAGTAACCATTGCTTGAGGTCTGGTTGAGCATCATTCTGCTAGTGGGAGATAAGTGACTGCCTTTGCATCACTTGCATTTTATTATTTTTTTTCCATTCCCACTTTATCTTGACCTACAATTTTTTCACATTTTCTCTCTTTCTGATTCAATCCCACATCCCATGGTGGAATGGGAGGAAACTGTAAGAACAACTGGCTGGGCACTAAGCTGCCAGCCTAGGACTACCCACCACATCTGTTTAATACAGCTCACTGTACAAGGATAGAATGTTAAATGTAACCAAAGTTGGCATATGTGGTTTTTAGACACTGGACAGTAGAAGGGTCAATGTTAAACATTATCAATATGGCTGGAGAGTCATCGTTGGTTTTTTTTCAATTTTCTTCTCCAGAAGAACCATTAATCTTTTACAAAACTAGCTTCATTGCTTTGAAGAATTATTATAATTGGGTGTACTTTAAATTGTTTCCAAATGCGTACACTGAATTGTGAGAGGGAAAAATTTATACCTTGTGCCTGTTACAATAAATATTGCAAAATATATGAAGACAACTACAGAAGTCAAGGAATAGGTCTCAAACATTTATAACCTTTATGTTATGCAGACTTCCTAAGATGTTATACAAAGCACACTTACTTATATCAACCTTTAATATCTTCCCTTTATGCCAGACTGCCAGTCATGCAGATTTTTCTCTGTTTGTGAGCCTTTGAAGCTGGACTGCTGAGTGAAGTAAATCCAAGCTTCTTTTTTCTTCCCCCTACTTTCCAATGACAGAATTTCTGTCAGAAAACTACAGAAAGCTTTCTGATTTTATTCTGCTCAAGTCTCCTGCTTTCATTTTAGTCTTTCCTGTGACTGATACATGGCAGAAAACCAGAGACAATTCTAACAGAGTCTATTAAAAGAAAAACCCCAAAAACAGAGAATACTTTCTATGGGATATTTCAAAGAAGTAGCACCACTGCTATCTTGTGGAGAATACAAACCTCATAGAAGATCAAGATGACACCTTCCTTGAATAAGTTTGAGTAAATTCTTTTAAGCACATTACTTCTGGTCAACATTGTGAGCAGCATCATTGGAGAAAACGAAAAGAGAACTACTGAATAAGAAAGGCTGTGTTCCTCTTACCTAAATTTTCTTGTGTAAAAGTTCAGCATCCAATCTAAGCTGGTCACATCATCTCCTTTTATTATCAGCAGAAAACAATATCATTTTCGGTGTATTATTTAAATACACTTATTTAAAACCACTGTAGAATGGAGTCTAGCACTACCTTTCTAATTATGGAGAAAACAGCCACTTTCCACTGACTAGAGAAGAAATTGGTTTTCTGAACATTGAATGTCTTGTTCACTTACTATTTACCTGAAAAAAAAATGGAATTAGTTGTACTGAAAATTCCCACAGCTGAAGGTCCAACTATGTCCCTGAATTTGCAGAGTTGGTATCATATTATAATCTACCAGCCATTAAACATAACGTTGTTTGCCAATTTGCTAAAGAAAACAGATCTACTGTAGTCTTACAAGCAGTCCATTTCAAAGTTTATACAATGTAAACTAAGGGTCCTTTGATTTGCTTTGATTTATACATCAGTGCTTTGTTCTACTTACAAATTGGCAAAGTCCATGCACATGGACTAGCGTGTTTAGTTAAAACACTGTAGAAGACAGCAACATTTTTTTAAGTTTACAACAAATAGCAGCAGATGTCAACGTACATTTGTCATCATGGATATTAATCCACAGAGATTGGATTGGAAAATAAAAAGAAAATAGGAAAACAGAAAGCTGCAAACAAACCAAAAAAAAGTAAAACCTGAAATCCAGCAAAACTCAGGCTGTAGAATCACATTTAGAATCACACATTTTTAAAGGGCTCCCTCTGGCACCATTTATTTCCTTTTTCTCAGTTTTTCTTTCTTCTGCAGAATCAGTGGAAGCATTTCCATTTCCCAGAATTGTTCCCAGGCACAGAAACTTCCCTGGGTAGTACTTCAGGTCTCCAGTTTTGTTTCCAAAACATAGGAACTCTGACTACTATCACTGCTTGCCCTCCAATTCTATGCAGAATATCCATCAGTTTGAGAGCATTTTGAGCTGCAGGTTACGGAAAAGTAGGGCAACGTTTCCTAGTGAGATACCAGAACTAGCAGAAGGCTCTTCTGTATGCAAAAGACACAGTGTGAGCTGAGCTACTTTCAGCGGGCTGCCCCTCTGCCAGCTTAGCAATGTTATGTGTAGTGTCTGTTAAAGTCTGTGCTGCCATGTGCAAGTTGACATTTAATCAGAAGGTTCATTCAGACTACAGGTAATCATTTGTGTGCATTTTCTTTCACTCTCCCACTGAATACCCATCACTCATTTTGTAATTAGATGATCATAATCTGTCCTCATATTTTACCTGTATTTCACATACATTTAATCAAGCTGGTCACCACTTCATTCGGTCTGCTCCTACTCCACCAGAAATGAGTAAACCTCAAGACCTGATCCCTACACCAGCCCTGCTCATTGTCAGCATGTCACCAGTCTGGAAAAGGCAGGGAATGGAGGTTTCTGGCATAGCACCTCGAACTCCACCCTCTGAGGTTTAATGGACAATTCCAAGGCAGAAACTCAGAAGCACAGAGGTGCTATCACACAAGCCCAAACCTTCGTGCCTCATGGAAATGTATAGCAAAAAGCACCACTCTCCAGCCTTGCCTATCCATTGCAACAGCTCATTCCATGGAACTGAGACCATAAAACTGGTCCCCAGAACAGTGCAGATTACACGTTTCCAAGAAAGAGACAGGTATCAGACTCTGCTCAAAATGTCAGCTTGGTTCTGAGACATGACCTGCTTCTGAAACTCTCAAACCACTGTCTAAAGTACAATTAACTTTTAAGTAGGTGGTAAATAAATGTTTTGTTGTTTTCTTTTTTCTTTTTTTTCCAATAACAATGCCTCCATCCAACTAATTGAGATTGTAAAAAAATCTTATTCCCTTAATCTGACTGGGCTTTTAAGAACATGTGAGTTGGTCCAAGAACAAGCCTTCAAGAGTAAGAAGAGATGGAGGTAACAGCTATAGTTTCATAGAAATCAACGTGTATTTGAAACATCTGTCCCATCATTAACTTCACAGGTGCTGAGCAATGGTGCTTTTCTTACCCATTACTTTCTACAAGAAACATATTTTTCAATGGCTTTGATTTTGCATTCAAACATTCTAATCCATGAGGAGAATCTTCATGCCTGAAGGTATGAGACAAAGTAGGTAAGAGAGAGTCAAGACTGTTGAAAACTTGCTAATGCACAGGGCAAACCCAGCTCTCCTTTTACCACTGGCGGTGCTATAGATAGTCTAAAACTGCCACAGGCAATAAATTTGCTGCACACTGTGCCATTCAGTACATGCTAGAAAACTCAGTTTGAGCTAAAATGAAAATAAATCAGTTTTATAAGCTTAGTATATTAAAATATTTCCTCCCAGAAAACACAGTTTAATGGTACAGCTCAAAAAAACTATACACCAAGTTCTATATTTAAAAAAACCTATATTACAAAACATAGTGGTCTACCAAAAATATCAGTCATAAATAAATATGGGCAATTCAGAAGCTTCTCACGTTCAAGATCACAGCTTCAGATTTAGCATAGCTTTGGTTTTAAAGCTCAAATAGTCATCCTAAAAGGTTTCTGAAGTAATACATTTGAAAAGAGAAGTACATATGCGGGTGTCATGGCAACCCCAAAAAGACAAGGCAGATACTGCACTGCTTTTACTGAAGTGTTTCATTATCCTTCAGATTTAAGAAAAGTATACTAAATGCTTTTTACATCACCAAACTAAGTGTTGTTTGCATCAATAATACACAGTATGAAGCCTCTGAAGCAGGTCATTTCAGATTCCTGTGTAGATCTTCCATGATAGTTTGCTGCCTGACTAGATGACATAGCATCAGATTAAAAAGAATGACAGTATCCTTTACTCTTCTGTAAAGATCTGTTCTTTTGATGAATGACCGAAGTACAGGCACAGTCACCCAGCAGCTGCACCCAGAAAACTGAGTGGTCATGTAACACTTCCTGGCCAGCGTCCCCTAACGCTTCGTACCTCCTTCCACAGAGCTCACATGGCAAGCACATGCACACAGTGATGCTGTTCTCAGAATTAATTTCTGATCCACTTCACATTAAAAAGCACTTTATTTTTAAAAGGGAGATAGCGCCTAAGTTTGACAGATAAAGCTTAGTAACACAACATAGATCAGCAGTGCAGATGAGGAAAGCTGTCATGAAGCATTCATACTTTTACTGCATTAAAAATTTTCACTCTTCCTTCAGACTTCCACAATCTTTAAAAAGCACCTGCATATCAGCACATATTCTGTACCATAATGCAAGAGCTCTGATACAGCATAATAATGATAATTTTGTTATAAAAATTACATGCTATGAATTCACATGTCACATAAAATCTGCAGGAACCATTTGCAAATGAAATGTTCACTAAATGCAGTTAAATTTTAATTAGTCTTCCCTAAAGTCTTACTGTAGATAAATGCATCTCTGTCACTTATTTGGAAGAGATCAAAAGGTGAGCAGGAAAACCTTCTCTCCATTTTGCAGAGTGGTTCTCATATGCATAAACTACATTTAGTTCATTTGAGAAACATCTTGACAACATGTACATTTCATATGCATAATAGTTAATTTGGACAGCACCTACTTCTGCAGATCAAAAGGGGAAATGTTCCTCTATATGATGGAAAGAATCAAATCTCGGGCCAAAGCCACAGAGAATACGACCATTTGCTTCCTTTTCATCTGCCATCATCTAATAGCTTGCCTCTAAAATTTAACAGAAACATGGGAAACCCCATAAGTGCACATTTGGTGTTAAACTAAAGATTATCTAAAAGATAAACTAAAGATTATCTAAAGATTAAATGAATATTTGAATGCAGTACAAAGTTAGACACATTCCTGTTGCCTTATTTTCAGCATCTTTATTTCATGGGCAAAAATGATCACCACACTTTTCACAGGTCTGTTTATGTTAGCTCTCATTCATCTGCAAGTTACAACATTTCGGTTACAACCCATGATCACTATTATGCAAAGTTAAAATAGGGTGTTTCTCAAGTTCAGTGCGTTAACAGAAGCACATGTATGTATAGACATTAGTACACACCCATACCAGTATGTCTGTACACACATGTTCCAGTACAAAGAAGTCAATCAGCTCAATAAGTTTGAGAATTGTACATAAAGCAAAAATGGAAGGTTAGACCATTAAAATGCTGTTATTGCTCATTCATTGTTCATTTGGTTATACTTTTACTAAATATTCCCCTTTCTCTATAATATAAGTCCAAGAGAAAAAAGAAAAAACAATTCCTGCCAATAACTTCAAAGCATTTTTTTTTCATTAAGGCCTAAATAGTTCCAAATCACTAAATTGAAGTTAATGCACAAAACACACAACAAAGGCTTACGATTTAATTTTGCATGCAGTATTGTTCTCTGCCTAGGTTAGGGTAAGGACCAACACATTGCTTTCTAATTTCTGCATCTTTCTACATGTGAGAATAAGATTCTGCATCACAAGAATGAGTAAAAGTTGAAGAGTATTATCCCAAATCCAGATGCTGTGTGAACAGAAACAAAATACGCATTACTGAAATGTCACAGCATTCAGTTATTTATAGACACCCTTCAGATTTTGCCACCAGTATGAGAGCATATGCTACAATGCCCTTTTTGAGTAGCCCTTCAGAGTACTTGAGAAACCTATTTTACAATTGTGGACCACCATCCAGAGTCATGTATATTTGGACAGAAGGAAAATACAGCTGACAAATACACACAGTCTTGAAGGAATAAAGGATGTCTAATCACTTTCCAAATAAAATGAGTATTTAAATGCTTTTGTGACACCCACATTCACAGTGAGAGCTGTTCTCGTAGAAGATGTATTACCTTCAGAGATACAACATTTTTTAAATGTGCTGCTATTCTTTTTAAGAGAATGACTTGAAGGAAAGGAAAACACACAAACTTGCCTGCACAAGCCAGTAGCCAGCAGCTACTAACCAAAAGGCAATTTGGGATCCCGAACAAACTCACACCTGTGCTTTAGCTTTGGAGATGCTGTTTTTCCTCACTGTGAGGCCAAAAGAAAGTGTCTGTACCGTTCACTGCTTCAGTGACATCTGGCTGATCACTGGCAGTATCTCAGCCTCTCCAAAAAATGCCTCTACCTGTCCATTTATTTATACTCATTTGCCAAGTTGTACACGGCTGTGCACATGCTCCTTGCTTCACAGTGAGCAGAGCTCCCAGCCAGTCAAACTTAGCATAGGTCTCCTGCTCAGACAGGTCCCTGGGTTGGATCCTTTTTCCAGCAGAAGCAGAGAGATTTTCTGTCATTTGTCCCATAAGGCACAATTTCCTCACAAAATTTGGGTGAGGAATCAGTGGCACAGAAATTTCAGGCATAGGCATAGAGCTGTGGTGGCACATCATGAAACGATAATGTGGCCATGGGAATGATGCCTTCATCCATCAGCAGCTCTGCCATCAGTGTGCCACTGAGGCAGCATGGCCATCTGCCAGATCTAAAGGTATTTTGCCTCATAGACACACTAGGCTCCTGGGGAAGCAGTACTTGATCCAACAGTTCTTTCCATATGCAAAAGATGGAAGTGGTGACTGCTCCTGGGTTGTTTGTGTAACTTCTGTCGTCCACATTGAGATAGACATACAAACATGTGAAGGCAGGAGCAAGTAAGTGCAGAGAATAACCACAGGTATTTGTCTCCTCCTGTTTTTCTGCTGTTGGGATACAGTTCCACATTTTACTCTCACGCTCCTAAAATCTCGCTGTATAAATAACAGCAGTGGTAGTCACGTGGAAACAAGTACTGTGGGGACATTTCATAAGAATGATGCTATGCTCTAAAGCCACCTAGCTCACGATCCAGACTTAGGGAAGTTTACTAGACTCCTTCTCTCCCACTGCATTCCCTTTCTCAATTGCATTGAACTACACACTGCACTTTAAATGTTAAAGTTATGTCTGGGATGCATTTTAATGCAGTGTATGAAAAAATATCAGTTAAGTGCAACTGTTTTTAAACAACTTTTGTCAATACTTTTTAAATTTTTTTAATTTGACATTTGGTCAGACTTTGGCCTAACTTTCACATCCTGGCTAAAACTCGGATTAGCGTGGCTGTCTGACAGGTAATATATATCAGATCTGCTGTTGGGTTTACCATTTTCAGGGAGAAGTGCTGATGAGACATTATTCACCCAGTAATTTCCTTCACTCTTATTTGCCAAGCAGCCTCCCTGCAGTGTCCATTTATATCCTTTAATTCAAGTATTTGCTTGAGATGCAAGTTCAATTTCATATCTGCACTTCATGCACAATGCTCACGTAATAACTTTATGTTCCGCATAAATATGGGTCAATGTGACTATCAGCCATGGATATAATTTGATTATTTAATATTTGCGTAAGACTAATATTTGCATAAGACTAACGTTTGCATGACACCTAGAACAATGCTAGCAACAATGCCGTCAAAACAAAAGCTGAATGTAGTACCACCTCTGCACATTCTCCAGTTCTTCTGCCCTCCAATAGAGACAAATTTCTAAATTGGAGACACTGTGGAGAATTTAAAGGCTGTCTTTGTCTTTCCTGTCATTATATACATTCCTGAAATAACTGTAAAATTAGAGGTTCTATTAAAAAAAAAAAAGATCCTATACTATTGTTCCAAGGAAAATGCATAGTGACATAAATTAAATATTAGATGCAAAGCTTTGCTGTGAGGCTACTGAGTCAGAAACAGAAATGCAGATAATTAATGAGAATGTCTGTCTTTGCATGTTTGCTTCCCTCTCCAGTAAGAAACCATTAATCTTTAAACGTGTATGAAAAGAATGCACAAGTCAGCACATGCACACACACACACACACACACACACAAATAAAAAGATGTATGAAGGACACTAAATAAATTAAGGGTACAAGCAACCTATCTTTCACTTCTTAACCCTCCAGACCACCCTTTCTCTTCCTATTAGAGGTAGGACAACAAGCTCTGGGACAGAGGACTGAGTAGAATCCCAGCCTCAATTCCAAACCATTTCAAAGTTTCAGAAGGACATACTAAGATATCTTTGGCTTGAACCTATTAAACATTTTATATTCTAGATAGACATGCTTAAACGTTATGAATGGTGAGGGGGGAAAGAGTCACATTTATGAACTGTGTCTTGTTAAGGCAACTGTCTTGCTCCTGGCAGCAACTTCTTACAGCCTTTTCCTTCCCACAATGTTTGTATTGAGGAGGAGTTCCACCCGTACTTGGAAGTTAAACTAAGTATTTTAGTAAAACTAATTCTGATTGTAAAAATAAATACTAGGATGAAGGAACGTCAATATTTAAGTGCTCTCTCTTCTTACCTCTCCCAAGATCTTCAAACACTTCAAAAACATGACAGAGTCTGTTACACCCCAAAATAGGCTTTGTGATGTAGGTTTCCAAGCAGCTTATTGGAATATCCCATGAGTAACTAGGTTGTTGAAATTCCTTAGTTCTTTCTCCATACCAAACATTAATCAGCTCACCAGGTAAAACACTTTCATTTTAAGTAACATAACTCAAGCTAAAACTTTTTTCCTCGGATCCATGTAACATTTGCGTCTTTCTGTGTAAAAAAGCTCTCCCTTCACAAAAGGGCTAGGTTGCACTTCACATGCTTGGGGCAGAATATTTTTCTCAATTCTTTTAATTGCTTCCGGGATCTCCATCTGGATTTTTAGGAATGCAAGCTGCATTTTCATTCCAGGTTGTAGTCACAAAGTTCTTCACTATGAAACCAGTGTCTTTTCTCAAGCACCTAAAGTTGGCCATCGTCAAGTGCTCTCCTGTTGCTCTTCAATTGCCTTATGGACATAATTACCTGTATGCTCTTGTACTACAGCCCCTCTTAAAGAGAAAGTTTCATATATATTTCATTTTCTTACTGAACTTCTCCTCTCTGAAAGGAGGAACTACATTTTCTACTTCTCACCTTGACTCACACAACCCCAATGGCCACAACTCACACAAGGAAACATTTGAGTCAGTACTATCATGATTGACAGGTTAGACATTTAAGGTGCAAAGAGCAGGGTTGGTTAAAGATGTTTTGTCTTAACAGCTTTTCAGTAAAGCTTTTCAGGGGAAAAAAGAATTTTTTTTTTTTTTTTAAGTGCCTGATATTTGCAGTATGCTTTGTCTGAAACACTTCAAGTTTATAAGCTTTTATGCATACTTGAAGGCGTGCATTCAGACATCATGAAAACCAGACCGTGTTTGGAGCTTTATGGTGGAAAATTTCCACTGGGAAAAAAACAGCCTTATACGCAAATTATCTAGTGAAAATGGAAATATGAGGCAGAGGTGGAGAACAGTTCCCATATTTCCTGACTTCATCACAATCATAAGATCATACCAATGCAGCTCTAACAAAATACATAAATTATTTGGGAATACTTTAGTGAATATTTGTTATCCTGAAAATAAGAAAAGCCTTTCACAACTGAAGAAATTAGTAAAGGATCAGGAGTCACATGTACTCTAAACTACAATGTTTCCTTAAATGCGATAAAAAGTTAAACATAGCTTCAAAATACTCCTTCTTAAATCTATATTTCACATTAATGTAAAACAAAGAAGATGATACTAAACATGTCTGAGAATTTTCAGAGCAAAAAATGAGGGAAAAGATATCTTAAGGATTTTTTTTTCCTGCTGGTGAATATCTTTTTATGTTAGTTGCTTAAGCACCAGGCAGGGTTACCAGTAAAACTATTTGGCCAAAAGCATATAAGACAGCTTCTGACAACCAAATAAAATTCTAGTTGTTTAGAGCTACTGTGTGAAGTATAATGAAATGGCCTCAAGTTGCACCCGGAGAGGTTCAGATTGAATATTAGGAAAAATTTATTCTCTGAAAGAGTGGTCAGGCATTGGAATGGGCTGCCCAGGGAAGTGGTGGAGCCACCATCCCTGGAGATGTTCAAGAAATGTGTAGATGTGGTACTAAGAAACACGGTTTAGTGGGCAACATTGATGGTAGGTGGATGGTTGGACTGGATTATCTTGGAGGTCTTTTCCAGCTCTGGTGATTCTGTGAAATACAAAGAAATCCTTTCTCCTGAAGCAGACATAGACTTAAAGGTAATGAGAAAAAAAAAATGGAGCAGAAAATGAGAAAATATTGAGTTCTTAGATCCAATCTTCAGATGATAAGGTGATTCTATTTTGGACAACACTAGAGAGGATTTGGTTTTATTTATATTTTTATTTTGTTGTTTTCCTTTCACAGAAGACTTCAGTAGAGCATAGATTTCCTTTAGTTAACATCAGGGGAAAAAAAAAAAAGATTAAATCTCTTAAAAATTCTGTGGGCATGAGAGCTAATGTAAAGAGCTGAGTGCTCTTTCAACAGGAACTGATACTCAACAGAAAACACAGCTGCAAAGTTTATATCTCAGAGGACTATAGAGAGCAGCTGTGTCTAAACCACCAGCCAGCAATTGCTCAGAAAGACAGCTCCAATAATTTGAGAACTGCATTAAAATATGGTTGATAAAAGCACATTCCTTAGCTGCCTTTCAGTTATCATCTTCTGCTACCTAAACTACATTCCAATAGTAATCACACCAAAACTCATAGCTCAGAAGGATTTGGTGTGCTCATGAAATAGTGATTTAGCAAAGTCTTAGCTGGGAAGCACTAGCTAAGGGATGGGCTTTTCCTAGCGAGTTTGAGTGATTTAACAGTTTGCAGTTTCTGAACAGTTTCTACTTGCATTCTTTGCATCCATCCTGGTGTTTCTCAGATCCCTTTTGTGAATTAAGTCCACTTGCTAAACTGGAAATAATCCAGCAAAACCAACTGAATCAGTTTCTACGAAGTGATTGTATTGGCCAGCTTCACCTTCACAAAGTGCCCCACAAGTGCCAGAGCACTAGGGTCAGAAGCTCACAGCATTTTCAAAACAGCTACTTTTTATCTTAGTACTCTGAAAGTCATGGTCACAAGACAACTACAGAAATATTAGTAGAATTAGCATCTCAATGCACACTCTACAGCTAGACAGATTACCATTTTCCTTCCATAAAAGCTTTATTAAACATAATATTTTAAGCAACCTTCAATATGCCCTCCTTTTACACTGTCAAAATTGCAGGTACAGATCAAGTCATGTTAAGAACAGTAAAACCTGTTTTTGTAAAGCAGATCATTCTTATTTTTTTTCCCTTTGACTATCTCACTGAATGTCACCTCTCTGTCTACTGTCCAGAAATACAATCTATACTTGCTTTTTGGCTTTGCTAGTCTGAGTGGCTTTCATTAACAAAACCTTCATCAACATCTCCAGGGTTTAAGACAGATGAACTAGAAAAACACATTTCAGGAGTCTCTAGCAATTTAGAAAGAAAATACTGACTTGTATTTCAGATAACTCTCAAAAAACAGCATCAAATTAGATGAACAATGCTTAACTGCCAACCAAAACTCCAGCTAGGGTGAAATTCTGCAAACAATATTGGTCACAAAGGAAAAGACTGGAGTACGCCTAATGGAAACAGTAATACATTTATAGCACATATTTTCTGCTCATCATACCTATGCCACAAGTTTTCATGATTAATGAGGAAGCTCCTGAAATCCAACTTTATCTTGCCTACATAATTTCTCAGTATTTAGTAACACAGCCACATCACAAAGAACAGGAAGAAGTTGCAGAGAACTCTGCTCGTGCTGGGGCTAAGTTGACAGAAAGCCAGAGCTAACGAACACATTTCTTTGTTCTCCCTCTCTGTTGGGCTGGGCTCTCCTGCCACTTCCCTACCAGGGACTCTGATTATGCAAAGAAAACCATTTATAAGAAAAAAATCAACCCTCTGCTGGAGAAAAAGAAAGAAGTAAAAAAATCCAATTTCTTTGATTACCCAGTGAGATGGCTCACCCTGCAGACAAATACTTGGAATATCTGTGGATCCACAGCTGTTGCAAAGGGATCACAGGGGAGATAGCCCACAGGATCTTTCCAAGGTAAGGGTGCCCACACCTCAGCAGCCAACAACAGCAAAAACTACACAGCTGGGTGCTCTGCATTAGAGTTAACCAGAAACTCAAGGTCTGATTCATTACTAGGATACTGCAGACTTCTGACAGGAAAATTTTTCAGGAAATCCTTGCACAAAAAGCACTAACACAGATCTGTCATCTTTCCTAAGTGATATTACACACCATCTAAGATGCAGATCTTTCAGATACTCTCAATGTACTTGACCAAGCATGCAAATAGGTCAGCTGAGCCCTCATGAGCCTACTCTTGATCATTCTCTTGGAAAAAAACATTTCTGTGCTCACAGCATGCTGATATCCACACTAGCAATAAGAAAATGTTGAGTTATTCAGAGACTCTATGTAATGTATGAAGACATTTAGCAGCCATTAACTGAGAAGGCTATTTGTTAGCTTATTTATGACTATGGTTATAACTTAAGGGATCATCCATCCAAATAATCTATGTCTTTATTGCCAATGATTATAAATACGTATCATAAAACAACTCCAGCATAATCATCCAGCCCTATCTTCTAATATAACCCAAGCCAACAGGCCAGAAAAATATGAAAAGCTTACTTCCAGAGTGATTTTGGAGCTGCATGAGTGGCTGATCATCAATAAATGACTGCTGTCAGACTGTAATGATATACAGTTCACCAACTTGTTCCTATAGCATCCCAATTATGCTTTAAATTTAATATATTTTTTTCCAGGTTCACTGTCTCTATTCTATGCTTTTAACCTGTGTTTCAAATGATAAACCCTGATCAGGCAAGTCAAACTGGTTCAGTATATATGTACATACCCAATACGAAAATATAGAAAAAAAAGAAACAACAAGAATGAAGAATGTGTGGAAGCCTAGAAACATCTCTCATCTCCCCTACATTTACTAGAAAAGCACTTCTGGAATTGGAAAGGATGCTATTTTAGACTTGGCCAGTCCTGGATTCGGGAAAAGTGACTGCTGGGTTAATGGGAAAAGTGAGTGCTGGGTTAATGTCAGCCTTGGCTTCCGGCCTTCAGCTCCTAGGATATTGGTCAAGCATGGGTATGTGTATGGTTAGGGCAAATTTGCTGGACTTGCTGTAGTATGAATTACTCCTGCAAATTATTGGCGCAATATCTTAAATGGATTATAAAAATAGCTATATTTAGTCTGCAGCTCCAAATGCTACATGCTACCCTCACCATAGTAACAGAAACGTTCCCTAAAAGAAAGAGAGGAAGGTTCTTGAATTTTGCAGAGGCTAGGAACAGTGGGGGGAGGGAAAGTGCTCATTTTACAAGCTGAAGAACTTCAGATAGCAATTAAGAAAAAAATACTATAGTCATATTTATTCTAGGTAATGTTTTTGCCAATACAGTGCTACAAGCTTGTAGAAGCCTATTATAGAAAGAGTGAATATTCAATGAAAAAAATAAAACCATTTTTTTCAAACCAAAATTAGGTAACTGTAATGGAGATACATTTTGTGGTATTCCAACAACAGCAGCAAAGGAAGGTGGTTTTTTTGGTATCCTACCCTTCACAGACAGCAACTTAGCTATGCTAATAACAGAAATGGGAAAGAAAATATACTGGATCTTCAGTATATCATGGCCACTTGGTGATGGCAGAATATTTGGTACAAGAACAGAATGATTCTGTTCAACAGAATGAAGGTATAATAATGAAAAAAAGGTCTTCACAGCTGTCAGAATAAACGTTGCTGGTAGAACAAAAGGATGATGGTGTTAGTGGCCTTTTGATACCATGACCAGCTAGCATGATTTATGTTTTTCTGGCTTTCACTGAGGAATTTCATGTATAGCCAGTCAGGACCCAGGAAGGGGAATTCTGCGACCCAGATGCAAGGTTTGCATTTATATTGTATCAATAGTAGCTCTGCAGGGCCACAAGCTAAGATACAGGCAGTCTACAGATCACAGCAAAATGCCCTTGCTGCACAAAGGCAATACCAGCCAAGTCTTTCTGCCTGCCTATAAGTGGATGGCAACACTGCCAGGCAAGGACAAAGCTGCCCTTTCTCCTCAGAAGGACGGATGGGATACAAGGGGTGCTCAGGCTTCTGGTAAGCCCAGATTCACTGCCTGCGCCCTGCTGTACGTCACTGCTTGCTCTGAGGCTAAATCTGAGCAAGGGCTTATAGATCTATCACGTGGACACTAAGAGGGACCAGCTGTTCAGTTCAACTGCAGATATCTCCTGCGTAGTCCAATGAAATCCAGAGAGACAAAACCCATTCTGGGCTATGGCAACTTTGAAGTTTTGCCTTTGAAATGCAGTATTGATCAAAACAATGTCTTTTTTGTAATGAAAGGCATTTTAGGGAAAAAAAAAAATTGTCTTATTCTTTCACATGCATCACAATGCCAATCATTAAGTTCAGACTGGCTGCACACACACACACAAAAATCAACTCTAAGAAATACACATCAACTATTAATTTGGAGTAATGTGGTGGAGCTGGTGATCCATGTCTGACACTACATCCACACTCTGAACACAAAGCAGCATGACTCCATTTAGCCTAAGAGAGGATTAGATTGTCTTACAGTATTGTATGTTATTATTACAGGATATATGATGAGTATGTAAAGAAATGGATCATGACCACATTACACACCCACTCCCAATGATTCTCTGTTTACCTGTGGATTATCATTAACTATCATCCCAAATTCTTTCCAACATGTCTGTAGACCATTCATGGTCTTATTGTCTGTACAGTCCACATGCTTACCATTATTTATCATAATGGTAAGCAGCAGAGGCAAGAGTGGTGAACACACACATATCAGGTGCTTCAGCTGTACAGATTCCAAATATTTCAACATCTCTTCATTAACACTGCAGGACTAATAATGCCTTGCAGGAGACAGAGGTTTTGCTTGGCTTAGTGCTATCCTCAATACACAAAAGAAAATCATTGTGAGGTACAAGACAGTGAACACATTTCAAATTATGCAATAATGCAGTGTGGTTCATTGTGCAAGACTTTTGCAGCTGAAAGATAAATAGGGCTAGGAAATACTTCTACAAGAAGAGAAAGAAATGAAATAATCCATTCTTCTTTATTAAATTTCCTGTTAATATTGTTATGGTAATGAGGACAAATGCAATACTTGTAAACACAAGTTCTTTGAAAATAGTCCTACAAACACTTTAGTTTTTCCTTTTAAATTCACTTTATCGTAATCAAATCCAAACATGAAAATACCAGGCAACAGGACAGCCTGCATAGGTGTTTAGACTGCTGTAGAACTCACCTAATTAAAAATAAACACACAAATACAGTAAACACCCTTCACAACAATGCCTTAGAATAGCACTTCTGTAAGGCACAAGTTCAAGTATCTTTCCTCATTCTCTCCCTTATGTACAGCTGCAGAGAGCTCAGAAGCTCCCCAGACTTCCACAGATGAGAATATTCCCTTTCTGCAGAATTGTGTCCTTAGTGAGAAGTCTGCAACGCTAACTCTATGTCCCTCATTCTAAGACTTCAGAATCTGTAAGATAAATAAACAAACAAATGTATGAATACATAAAACTCTGCTTAGCCAAAGCATGGCTATTTGCAAGCTTGTTGCCCAGGAGTACCTCTGTAGAGGGCTCAGGCTATTCCAACTTCTGCTACAAGCAGCACACTTTGTGTATCTGAGCATAGTTTCACACCCTTCTCTTAGTCACTCAGTTGGTCTACGGAGCTGAAATTGATATAACATTACTTCCCAACCAGCTGGTGCATTCTTCCTTGCACAGATCTGATTCTGCTTCTCTGGTGGTTAGTACACTGGCAAGCCAAGTTCGAAAACTTTTGCTTTAGGGTTTTGTATTAGAGTACTACATGCTACAGAGCCTCCAGAGAATAAAGCAATCACAGCTTAGATAGCTGTTTAACACACTGAATGTTGTAAGAAGCTTTTGTCTTTTGCAAATATGCTTAGCGGGAACTCAATTCTGCATGTGCTATATGCCACGTGTGTTCATTTTCCCTTCTTGCCAGGAAAAGTGAACCACAGAAAAACATATTGGCAGAAAAACTCATTTCAGAATTACCCTGTATCATTTAGATGGCAAAGAGTACAATTTTTTTTCAAAGAATAATCACTTTCAGTGACTGATTATAGTTTTCATGACAAAAATTCAAGATACTATTTCCATTCCATCTAAGCACCACTTGAGAGACACATTTCCAGAAATTAGCTCTGATTGTCCTTCTGTTCTTCTGTGATAAATGAATTTCAACCTTAGATTTTTGTTTCTTTACATCACTCAGATCTTCAGATGTTTTATCATTCTTAATTTCGAGCACGGCAGGACTGCTTGAGGATTAAATTTGATTTTCAAACACAGCAAAATTTGACATTTAGGAAATCTTTACTCTTGTTCACCAAACCACTAAATCAGCTCTATTTTTCCAATTTTAATGAGAACAGCTGACTTGAGAGGCAATTCCTAAATTTAGACTAAAAGTAAATTGCTTGAGAAATAATTAGGTATTATTATATATTGTATGTTGCTTGTCTTCCCACTCTTACTAGGGGTGTAGATAATTACATATTCATTTCAAAGTAACTGGTAATATATAGAATCCTAGAACAAAAAAGAACTGGCTTCATAAAAGAGTAATAGCAGAAACACAAAACCTCAGCATTCCAGATAACTCTCCAGCCTTTGGAAGATTAGATTCAAGATATCTTTATCTTGAAAGCCAAATTTCCATTTCCCTCCATTAATGTAAACAACTCAAGCCAATATAGGATTGCTTTGTTTTGTTTTCCAGGATTTTGCAGAATTAAATACACATACAGGTTCTGCACAGCATTGCAAACCCAAGCTCTCCAAGGCACATACAAATTTACACACATACGAGATCTAACACAAAGCAAAACCACCAAATTCATTAAAAGAATATTATGAAACCCACCTGTGCACATACAGGGGGTGCATTTGGATTTTCAGCTGGCTGTAGATCAGTCAGGTATTTAGGAACTGCAGCCAGCGCACAGAATTCTTGAATTCTACTTGAGAAATAATAATAAAAAAAGGTTTTGGAAGAGAATGAGCACAGATAACAAGAAGATACAGATATCCACACATTGATTATGAACACAGACATATTATTTTCATGGAATCTCAGATTTAGTCTCTTCAAAGAGTGAAAATCTATTTCTCTACTACTGCTTGTGACAGTGTATTCAGCAAACTGACAGTACGCTTTGTAGAACATGCTTGAAATCTGGAAGCAACTTTATCCTGTGAGTTAACTTGGCACATTTCACAAAGCTACTGTAAAATTTTCCCATTTCTGAGTTAGTGCAATATTAAGATGATGTGATCATCATCTCCTACAGTAGTAGTATAATAAGAATTTGCATTTATGTTGGTGAGAAAATAAGAAATCCATCCAGAATTTCTATAAACACATCTACTAGAACAATCTTGCCTTTCGGAGGTTATAGAATCTGTGTTGACATGAAATGTGATAATACGAAAAACATAGGTGTGAAACCAAAGAAAGTTTTAGTGCAAGGTCACAGCAATGTGTCAAACACTGTTTTGATGCAAAAGTTAGAATTTCTTTGACATTCACAGCTGTCATTCGAAATGACAAAAAAAGTTACAAGTAGTCTCATTCAAACCGGAATGAATTCAGAAAACACAGTAAGGAGGATATTAACCCCTCTGCAAGTATAGATAATCTGCGCTACCTTTCATGTAAGCATCTTCACATTCCAGGTCCTTACTGTGACCCATAAATTATTTCCTACAACATTATCAACCAATAAAACAAATAAAAAGTAACTTGATTATTCCTATCAGAGACATTTCCAGGACTATTATTCAGATTACATAACACACTCCTTTCAGATTAGGACCATCAGATGGTTTGGACAAAAAGAAGTCTTCCCAGAAAAGGAGTGAATCTAAATAGATACCCCAAATTCTGCACAGAGAACTCGTCCTACACAGTTCCTTAAGGGCAGGCACAGCCTCAGTCTGCCTCCACTGTAGTAACCATACAAGCCTGGATGAGCGCCTATGTCAAGTGGAGCTGAATGAATTTACACTGGTTGTTACCTGGGAAAGAAACCTAATAAAGGTTTAAACATAAACTGATTTAAGCAAAAGAAAAATGGTTGGATTCTTATGGCTCTATGCAAAGGGGAGGAAAGGCAGAAGACAATCAGAAAATGAAAATAACAAAGGTAATGGCAGTAAAGATTCTTTTTAACCCAGAATTGATCAGGGTTAAACACAGTATATTTTATCACATTTTCTTCCAGCCCGGTCGATTCCTTCATCCCTTTACTTCCTGGCCTCAGAACAAATTGCAATTGAAGGATAGCATGCAGTTGGGAACATGAGGATGGAGGAAGCAGTGAGCATGCACAGGATTTTCTTAAGACAGACCATGATGCTTAAATTTGTTCGTCTATAGACACTGTTTATTGCCTCTTTCCAGGAGAGGCATTTCTCAGAGTGAATCACCTGCTGCAAACCAAACAGGGTGGCCCTGCAGTCCTCCCTCCCCTGCCCCAGTGATGCAGCCCCACTGCTTTCAGTAGCTTGGAGATGGTTTAACTCACTAATCTGGCAGAAGACTATGTAGCAAAAAGAGTGACAGATTTGTGTCAGATCAGGACAGCCGTCATGTGAAATCTCACCCTTAGTGTCTATTTATGACACACTTGTGAAATGTATTAATTTGTGGAGGTAGTATTCAAAAAAGCAAAAGAGAAGCAGATCTCCCCCTTCATAATCTCTGAGAGATGTACATGGAATTACCAGTCCCTCATTTTACACACATCTGAGCTTTAAAAACATGCAATTGATGAGGTGGAACACACCAAAGGAGCTCTGCTCTACGCAGTGCCAACCCCTTGTCATCTGTGCTGCTTCACAGGTGCCCATAGCACCTCTCTCCTTTGGGCACAGGCAGCTCCTGAGCTGACTCCTGCAGAGGAGCCACCATCCTCTCCCTCTCCTTCTGGTGCTGAAAGAATTCAAGTTTTCATTCATGCAGGAAAAAAGTGGCGTCAGCAGCCAAGGAAACTGGTCTGATGGGTTCACCAGTCATCCAAAAGGAGATTAAAAGGCTGAAAAGATTAAAAGTGAGTGAGAAGGGCATTTTTATCTGTTCCAATCAGCTTAAGTTAGATCACAAAGTGCTGTACCAGCTTGGGTAGATGGGTCATTTAGTTTACCCCTGTGTAACGTGGCACAGTGATGCCACACAGAAGTTTGTACACAGCACTTTGAGATCTCAAATACAAAGGTGTGCAGAGTGCCAGTATTCTGGTATTAGGCTGATTTAAAGCCCAGTAATGTGAAATGCTGGCAGGCGATTATAAATGCCTCCACTTCTAAAGCCTCTACAGCAGCTGTCGAAAAACATAAAGGAAAAGCATACAGCTAAATTTTATCAGTTGAGATGGGGGTAAGAGCTGTCACTGAAAGAACATGGTGTGAGAACAAGAATGCTAATAAGCACACCAGCTAGGAAAGGCCAAATGTAGAATCATTTTTTTTCCAAGCCTGGGATATGATTTTTGCCAGTTCTTAAAACATTTTAAACAACTTGAGGGACCTTGGCACTTACAGAAAATGAGAAGCTTGAAGACTGAGAAAATATTTCCTTTTCTTCAAGGACAAACCTGCACTGAGTTGAAGGAAAACCATTTAATCGAGATGCGAGGAGCTGCTGTGTGATGATCTCAGCAGAGCCTAAGGCCGTTCCATTTTAGTAAGCAGGCATGTTGGGTCAGATGTCTTACCTGCTTCTGAGATGTTACCTGCCCTTGTGTAACCTCTAATTATACGTTTCAGTAAGAGTCTTCATAAACTACATTGCAACTGGCACTGTTTAAGCACTGAAAGGTTGTAAATGGCTCAGGAGCTCTGAAGCACATGCCTTTCTTTTGCATTTATCAGCCTTTTGTCTTTTTCCAACTTTCTCTTCCTAGATGCCCCCTACTGAATTTAAGCAGGATTAATCCCTAAGAAAACTTTCTTCCTTGGGGTACTACAGCCAGGAGAAACATAAATTAGAAGAACTTAAGTATCTAAGTTACAAAATAAATTAAAAATCTACAAGTGATTAGAGCAAAGTAAAACCAGGGTACTCCTGCAAGGCAGTAAGAGGAAGCAATTCAGTTCCTAAAAACTGGACCTGCCAGATCCTGACCATTTCCCTGGAAGCTGGATACCATTCTGTTTGTATAGTACTACTTCATTTTGCAACACTATCATCTAGTTACTCAACAACACAATGCAAGAGCATCAGGATTTGATGCAAGACTTCTGCAACTTAGTTCAAAAGTACAAAGATGTGCTGACTTTCTTCACCTGACAACTTCCCACTCACAGACAAAAGAAACCAAAAAACATATGTTCATTAACAGCGTGGAAGTAGTATCTTGTGATTCCAGCTGTCAAATGCAAGTTGCTCTTGAAATCTGCAGAATAAATGATGGAATAAATTTAGAGTTCACAATACTAAATCCAGAGATGAATTTCTAGGTGAAACTAGAGTTTCAGCTCTTTGAGCCCATGACACTGAAAAGTTTCGCTGGGACAAAGGAAGTCTCAAAACACCCTTTTGTAACTGCATAGTCAAGTCTACTCTAAGGCTACAAGCAGCACATGCACTTGGCCTGACACTTAATTCTTACATATTCTTCAAATGGAGGACTGCCAAAATACATTTATTATTCCAATTACAAACAAATGATTCCGCTTGAGGAACAATGGGTCTAACACTGGGATACTTACGTACTCCCAGCTGTACGCGCCATACTCATACTTGGTACTTGCTCATCTCTTTCTGCACTTTCCCTATTAATAGCATTAAAACAAAAGCAAATCAGGACACACCCACTCTGCTAGAAGGCAGCAGCTCACAGGTGGTGACACAACTGCGGTAATTAGAAGGGTTTTGGCAATGTTTTGAAGGCCAGCCAAATATGTATGCATCCCTTCTAGTAACTCCAGTGAAAACAAAACAAGTTCAAAGCATTCATTCATCAGAAAAACAAATACTTCAGACTACTAACTGAGGATTACCAAGAGAAATATTTAAATCTGTGAATATATATGTATACATATTTGTGTGTGTGCATAAGTACATTTATATAAGCATACTTGCTTATATGTATGCATACACACAAAAATTGCCCTTTCAAACAACAAACAAAAGGTCTAGACAATAAGTCTGTGACCAAAGACAGTGGTTGGCAAACACACAAGCGGGATAATGAGGAGCACCCGTTTCCACAGTCTCCTGTCCTGCAGGCACCTGTGGAAGATGGATAAATGATCTAAAATATTTGTTAAACTCAAAATAAAGGCCTAGAGAATGGATGTTGGCTGGAAAAAGAAAGAAAAATGTCATAAAAAAAAAAAGATGGAAAGATGAAGTGTTATAAGAAACAGAGTCTAAGGGGAAGAAAAACTACAATAGGAGTAATATAAGGAATAACATATAAAACCGATGTATCTTGGAAACACAATGTTAGCTTTAAAGGGAAAACAGGGACTCTCCTCTGTTTCAAACACTAAGGTGCTAACCACCAACTCTAAGTATCTCAAGGTTTCCATACACAGGATAGGAACAAAGTCTTATTGCTGCAAATCATATATACCAAAACACACAACTTGATTATGCTATATGTACTATCAATAAAAAATGAGACTGTAACTCATGTATGCAGAAGGAAACAAAGAAAAAATAAAAGCAATGCATTTGTGATCTCATTTTGGACCTGGCCCTTCCAAATAGTCTCTGTGAAAGTCAAAATAGAACGAGCAAACAAGCAAAAACACCACTCCCCAAAAAAAGAACAAAATAGTAGCCAAGCATTTCAAAGACGTGCTCAGACTGTGGTAGGCGAGTTTGGATTCCCAGCCCACAGCACAGATCCTGACATGCCTTCAGACCAGACTCTAATTTTTCAACTACGGACTTTCCATGCATGTTTTCTCTTTCCTACCTCAAAGTCCAAACAAAACTATGTCAGATTTCATCCCTTTCAGTGAAATATTTAGCTTTGATAAATCAATGTGTATTAAAACCAGCACAACTCTAAACAGAGATTTCCTAACAGATTCTTTTATTTCTGATATAATAACCACTGTGGAAAAGATGAGGGAGATGTTAAGAGATTCAAAAAAGCAACTAACAGTCCAATTTTTGTTTTTATTAACTCTATTTAATTACACATTTTCACTTTGAAAATCTCACCTTTGGGGCATACTGTTCCTACTTTTCTTTTACTTCCTTGCTGTTTTTCTCACTTGTCTAGACATTTCTATGTCTCCAATCGTTTTACATTACCCTTTTCAACTTTCATTAATATTTTCACTTCTCCGTCTCTTCTTTTCTCACTATCCTTGCCAATTTTTCTTTTCACATTGCATGCTTTTTAGTTGTGTACTGTATTCTCATCCTTCCCCCAGCTCCATTTTTCTTCCCTTCTTCACTAATTTCAGTTTGGAGAATTGGGATAGATTACCTATCTAATCTCAAAGAGATAGGGAAATTTTACTGAGGAATAAGTAGCTTTCTGTTTCTTAGGGTTTTGAGAAGAAAACATAGACATGAGGAAATGGAAATATGTATATACATCAATATAATGTACATAGTCTTCAGTTGCCTTTGGTTTCAGAACTAAAATATTCTTTATTGTTTCAGTTCTCTTTTTAGGTGATTGTCATTTATTTTCTAATTAAAAAATGCTGCCTTAGGTTGTTCTATTTTTTAAGGTCAATTCATAAACTGGAAGACAATTGAAATGTTTCAATAAATTTTGTGGGAGCGTTTTTTCACCTTTAGACGTCAAAGTGGAAATCAAATTGGGTTATTATACTAATGCAATGCAGGATAATCAGCATTGGTCTGAAGATATCTTAAGGCCTTATACCTTCACTTAAAGTAGAAGCCCCAGATACAGTGCATTTCAAGTCTGGGCCATAGAGCACATAACTGCAGTGCCTCTGTGGAAACATGAGCTGAGAATAAGAGTATGTAGATGCATAAAGTAACACATTCAGTGAATCTACCAACTCCTTTAGGTTCCTCAAAGACCTGAGTTTTAACACCTCCCCTCTTGCAACAATCCTGACACTTCAAAACAAGAACATTTCAGAATTAAGATTGCACATCTTTTCAGCTTCATTTCTAGCTTGCAATATTTGCTCCAAAAATCTGTGCTAGAATTAATAATTATGCTGCACAATGCAGTCTTTCTGTTTGTTTGTTTTATTACGTGATACTACACTGCAGGATAAGTGCAGGATCAGCAAAGCTTATTTATTGATTTCTACATGACAGATCACCAATAATGATAGATTTTCAACGATGTGTCAGCAAGTATATGAGACTGTGGCTGTGAGGTAATGACTGCCAAAAGAAGTTGCTCTCTGAGTGTCATGTAGAAAAGATATACTGTCGCTTCACTTTTGTCGCTGACAGACAGATCTGATTGTACATTTTATATAAGGAAATTATTCAATTCTCTGCACGAGTTCAATGTGAATTCAAATAACTGCTTTGTTTTGTTTTTTTTTTCTCAATTTGTGAGCAACGTATTTTAAGAAAGTGATCAGAAAGTTCAATTCTTCTCCCTAAAATTAGTAACAACAAAAATATCTAGTGAATATGGTACAGAACATGAAGAGTGCAAAGGATGGACCACAAGAAAAGGGTGGAATTAATTTTTGTAAGTGGCTTAATCTGTCTGTCTAAAGCACTGAAATGCCAGATTGATATTCTATTAATAATGACACAAAGAACCAAGTGGCTAAAGACACATTGCAACATCTTCTTATTTTTTAGAATAAAAAAATAAGATAATAACAGATGCAACTCATTCTGGTCAACAGTGAAGATTTCCCTATACGGGTCACGATTTTCCCTATCTTCTTTTGCGTTTCTCTCCTTGCTGTCAATCCACTGACACTCTGAAATGTGACCTCACTTTTAAGATAAGATAATGTTGAATCAGAGCATGGAGGCTACTATCATCTTTTACTTACATTGCAAGAGTTCATTATAGCAAGGATGTCAATACAGTGGCAGTGAATGCCTAATCTGCAGCCTTGATGCTAACATAAAATATTTCTACAAACTGTCTTCTACACTGATATAATTTATCTCACTTTAGCACAGAGAGAAGACATCCCTCAGAGCTTTGCAGATTACAGATATTTTACCTATTAATGCAGAGGGTGTAGGAGGTACAGTTCATGTGCTGGTAGCTTAAATGCAACAAATTCAAGCAGGGTCTTACTCAATCTCTGAGTGCATTTTTTGAGTCAATTTGATGTTTTGCCTTTCAGGAACTAATCATCCTGATACAAGAGTTAATCAACAGCACACTGTGCCTGAGTTGAGCATCTTCTCTACTGAATGTGCCATGACGAGGACACTGGAAGTCTCAGATATTGTTTGATCATTGCCACAGATGTTCAGAAGATTGAGACATAATAAGGCTTTAAAAAACTAAGGGATCTGTACTGCTTCAGAAAGCTCCATCAGTAGCAAATTAGCCGTTGCCCTCTTAGGGCATATGTAATCTTTTTAAAGCTGTGTCATGTCACAGGTAGTTCAACTTCACAGGCTTTCCTGTAAAAGGCCCTGCATCTCACTACAGCTGCTAAGTGTTGAATTTAATGAGTAAATAGAGTTTTCAGAGGTTTTAATTAAAAAGATTTCTAAAGTGTGAGGATGCACTTGAAACCTAACAAGCAAGATTTAATCTTCTCACCTACAGTAATCACTTCACAGCATGGGTGCTAATGAACAGCAAGGATAGGATATGCAGTTTTGAACCAATGCAAACCAAGGAAAGAAAAGTAATATTTTCTCCTAAACAAGAATTGCCTGAAGACAACTATAAGAAACTAAAAGTTTCTGTAGTCATTTTGATATGCCCCAAAGATTTTCACTGAGTCAACATTCTACTTAACACTTCTTGTCAACCCTTCCCACTGCATTGCAATCGATTTCTTTTTTTTTTTTTGCTACAAATAGCTTGGCCAAAGAAAAAGCCTGAGGCTCCAAATGTATAAGTAGACTTGTCTGAGTACACAGACATCATTAGCAAAGGAAATCACCCAAGTCCTTCAAAGAATCAGATCTATTTCTGTATTTCCATTGGCAACCCTGCCCACAGCAGGGTGGTTGAAACTAGATGATCTTTAAGGTCCTTTTCAACCCAGGCCATTCTGTGATTCTATGATTCTGTTCAGTTTGGCTGGATTCTTATTTCAAACAATCTAAAACATTGCATTTTCTAGGATGTGTCTTATTAATTCATCAAAAGCCAACACAGCAGAAGTGCCTTAAAATAAAGCAGAGAGCCAGAAGCTTTCAGTTCCATCCTATACCAACACGTTATCTCCAGTATAACCCAGAGAAGAAACTTGTAAGAAAAATAAACATACACATAACATTCTAGTACCCTGTGGCTGCTATAAAACTTTCAAACTGCAATTTCTCCTCCATAAATCCCTACCACATCTAGTAGGAAAGGAAAAGTTGCCATTTTTCTAGAAACATCTTAGAACACTCCTTCACACCATCACTTGGAAGACTGCTCCAAAAAGGCTCTTGGATCAAAAGGTATCTACCTCAGAATAGTCTGGTTGATAACACATGAAGACATGCCTCTTGCCTCTTACTCTAGACATGTAGCAATCTTGGTCAATGTCTGCACGTTATGAGAATCAAGGACCACCAATTGTGCCATGCTGGAGACCTCAGGAGAGCATAGTCACAAAAAAAACATGTACTGGAACACAGTGTGGCAGAACACTTCAAAGCCAAGGTGCAGATGCTTGTTGATTAAGGCTCAAGCCCATGCTATTTAAATAATGCATATATTTTTAAAAATACATATAAGAAAAAAAAGAATATGAGCTTCATCTCTTCACCACCTTTACAGTACAAATGTTTGCAGAAATGAAGGGTTAAGAAAACTCCTTAACATCTGGAAGGAACAGAGCCCTTTTTTTCTTTTGTTTCGTTTATCTTCAAGGCAAACATACAGAGGGAGATTAGTCCAGGAAAGCTGTACTTATGGTTTTAAGTTTGTGAGTTCAAATGTATGTGGAGTACTCACCTTTTATCTCCAATTTCTTTGAGGTAATCTTAAATAGAAGATGTCTCTGGTAAGTACAGACAAGAGCAACAAATTCCAGAATGAGCAGAGAAAAAATTCCTACTATAAAATATTCATCTACTTTCCTCTATAAGGGAGAAGTTAGTCCCCTGTATTAATGCTTTTATTTCTAGAAGAGGTTCTCAGTAGTCTAACTACTACTTGTTTTCAATTGTGGATATTATTAATGCAAGTAATTTAGCGGGGGATAAAAGCACTAACAAAACAACTGAAAAAAAAAAACCCACAAACAAAATTTTATAGTTAATAACTTCCTTGTTGCATGCGTTCAGCTCTGCATCTGCTGAGTCTCATATATAAATGAAGAACTATCTGTCATTCCACAGATTAAGTGTAAAACACTTTGCATGTACAAAGAAGAGGTTTGTACAAAGACAAGTAATGGCAGAACTATTTTTAGAGATCATCCACAGAGTATAGATGGTCTTATGGTTCTTTTTCCTTACCTATCTTTTAGAAGAAACTTTACAAATTTATTATTAAAAGTCATTCTCTCCTTGATGAGAATCTTCATATTTATCATAGTTTTATGAAATGTTTTTATTTCAATTGTTATATAATAAATATTTAATAATTGTTATATATTAAATATGTTATCAGTGGCTGACAAGTTTCATCAGTACTAATATTATTCAAGGGCAAACAGATTTCACAAGCATACTTTATTTGCAAGCAAGTGGGAATTACATTAGTATTTCATATGCGTCTTCTTTACTTTCCATTTTCAGTTCTGTGGGTCTCTAACACCAGATGATGCTAGGCAGAGTACAGCAGGCAGCTGGTTTGCATTTTTACATCTGTAAATCATAGAACCATGGAATGGTTTGCTTTGGAAAGGACCTTTAAAGATCATCCAGTCCGATGCCCCTGCTGCAGGCAGGGGCATCTCTCACTAGAGCACTAGAGTACATTGCTCAATGTTCCATCCAGACTGGCTTTGAACGCTTCACAGCTTCTCTGGGAAGCCTGTTCCACTGCCTCACCACTCTCTGAGTAAAGAATTTTTTCCTTATATTTAATCTAAACCTATTCTCTTTTAGTGTAAAACTATTACCTCTTGCCCAGGGTAATATACATCCACACCCTTAAGTACTGAAAGGCTGCTATAAGGTCTCCTTGAAGCCTTCTTTTCTCCAGGCTGAGCAACCTCAGCTCTCTCAGCCTGTCTTCACTGGAGAGTGCTCCAGCCCTCTGACCACCTTCGTGGCCCTCCCCTGGACCAGCTCTAATAGGTCTGTGTCTTTCTTGTGCTATCTTACTGAGGAAACATCACAGTGCCACTGGTTTGCATTGTTTTGGAATTTGTTTATAAATTAACACTCAAAATTCTAAAAAAAGCTCAAGACACTTGGTTCATAAGTTAATTTATCAACACCATTAACCTGTGATAAAAAGTTAAGCTGATAGTCTTTTTTTGTTTTAACTGTCAAATTCCCTACTGGAACTAAAACTTTGCTGAGAGCAACTTTTATGACACAGTTGATGCTAGCAGTTTTCAGGATGTCTCTGTCCCTTAACTTTGTTTCTTGTGAAAGTATTTTACAGATGTAAACCTTATGCTGAGTGGTGAAATGGGGAAACTGTAATCACAAAATACTTTGTAGAATCAGAAGCCATTTCCTGCCCAGTTTCTCTGATGTGCTTAAAATACATAGTAATATATAAAATTGAAAATAATTTAAACGTTGGGTTTTTGATAAACAAAGAATAAAGGTATCTTGCTGTTCGACCTTAAGGTACCTAGATTCATAATCTAAAGGGAGAAATTAGCAAATGAAAGGAAATCTGAGTAAACTAGATATAAATCTTAGTTGCTATGGCAGACACATACAGTGAAATGTAGCTCTTAGTCCCAGTGTGCCAAGGTAAATGTTTCATAGAATATTAGTCAGGTACAGAAAGGAAACAGATAATAGAGACTGTTAGGGGTATCTGGAAATTCATGAAAAACAGTGCTGCTAGAAAACACAGTGCTAACTTGGTTTCTTTCTTCCAAGTCTCATGAGGATCCATTATCACACAGATCTTGTTTGTGACAGAGAGGCAGTTAAATAGGAGCGCAGATACACCCATATTTGTTACTCAAATCAGGAGTGTGCTTATGAAGCAAATCTCCCAGTCATACCCACTTCCTGTGCTTTCTTTTGCATTGCAAAACTATCTCAGAGCTTATGAAGATATTTCTTAGAAAAAAAGCTGGAAGATGCTCTTCAAACGGGCACCAAATGCACTCTTTCTCTACTGAAGGTTCAGCCTAAAGGACTAAACTAGAGATACCAAAAAGTAAACTATAAATAACGTATATTCTGTAGATATCAGTTTCTCACAATTTGCCATACAGGTCCACACATACTACACTAATGGCTAATACAAGTATAGACTAGACATAAACCACATTTGTGTAGTTTTATAAATACATATTTATGTATATGTTTATTTGACATAATCTCACGTATAAAATCTAGAAATCACTGGGCCTTTCAGGAAACCCAAAACTTAAATTGTAAGTGTGTGTTACAAAGATAATTGCAAGCAGTTATAGGTGAATTCTGATGCTCCACTGTGACCAGTGGTAGACTCTTCTGGAAGCATGAGGGCACAGCACTCTATTGAAACAGACATGATAACCACCTGCCACAACAGTTGGGCTGAGGCAGAAAC
Organism: Aquila spilogaster; assembly: GCA_024606505.1. Lineage (NCBI taxonomy): Eukaryota > Metazoa > Chordata > Aves > Accipitriformes > Accipitridae > Aquila > Aquila spilogaster. The sequence continues at coordinate 61,574,815 of JANHGO010000053.1, forward strand.
ACACAGACAGAGGTAACACAGCCTTTCCTGATACGTGCACCCAGATAGACCTTCCAAGAAGCAACAGAGCTGCCCAAACCTTCAGTCTGAGATAGGCTGATGTGTTCTCGAAAAGGCTGAAAAAGTAACAGCTTGAAATTCTAAATCAATCAAATCATTCTAAGATGGGGACTTGGTAACTTGAATTTCCCATCTACCCACTGAGTGCTGAAGATGAATAACATGCATTTCTTTCACCACTTTCCTGGCATATTTTCTTCTATGCTAGAGAAATACCTCTGGGAAATGAAAACACATATAACCTCCAGGCTGTTAATCTGAATGTTTAAAACAATAAAACAGATAAAATGCTATCATATTTTGTTTGTTTGTTTGTTTGTTTTTTTATTTTTCCTTCTAATTTCCAATATGCAGCAGTGCTCAGTTGTTTGGGCATTTGATGAAACCCAGGGCAAACTCAGAAACACCCAATTTGTTACAAATTTTAAGCAACATTCCTGTTTACAGTCCTAGGCAGCTGACACCACATTATGCTGCTGTTAAGATGTCTGGATATGTGAGAGGAAAGACACGAGGATGGCTCATGACATCTGTGCTACCTTCTACAGAAAAATTAAGTAATTAAATCAGAGTCTAAGCTTCATTTTTTTTCCACTGAAAACAGGTTTTGAACTTGGGAATCTTGGTGAATGAAACTATTTAGGAATGAAATAAAACCCTGTAGAAAGCTCACAGTGCCATAGCCTTTTCTCTACGTTTTAGCTGATGTACTGTTCTTAAGGATTTTATCTTTAAGGGTTGTTTAAAAAATCCTGTACACTATACAAAAAAAAAACATTGACTATCAGTGTGAACATGTATGCAAATTTCTGATACCAGGGAGAGGCACAAAATATGCGTGTCTTCCTTTTGGCCTCTAGTTTAAAAAAGAATCATGGGGTGCAGATCTGAGGACTGGAGATTTTGTTCACAAGTTTTTTCAGATTACCTTGCTGAACTCTTAATCCTACAGAAATTCAGCTTCCAGGCTTGAGTGTCCAATATAAGAGCAGCTGGAACGTGATATATCAATTACTCAACTAGGCCACTTACTGAGAGTCCAGTGCTGTCCCTTTGAAGGTGATAAACATACACTGTGTATTTAAACAGAAACATAAATAAACCTACATTGCATAGGACACTTAAATTTATAGAAAAGCGTAACTCCTCCTGGAGCTGTGATTCAGATTGAGCATGCAACGAACTATTTAATTTTACAGAAGCTTTAAAAGACCATTTTCAGATATTTAGGCCTAGACTGAAAATTCTGTGTTCGTATTCTGATTTCTGTAATTCACATATTTATAGAACAGAATTGTTGTTACCAACAAATTCAAAGGTCCTTTTATTGATATGCATACTAAAAGTTTGTTCTGGCTAGGCCATTTTGCCCTGGACTCTGTACTCCAAGTGAAGCTGTACCATACAGTAATAGCTTCATGTAATAGAGGCAATGCTGCTACATTAACTACCTGATTATTCTTATAAGGTCATGCAGCCTCACTAAGTAACCATCAAGTTAAGAGGTGTCTTTCATGATGTACAAAATGAACTGTCATGACTTTTCCCTACATTTGGCCATAATAGCCTTCATTTCTGAGAAAATAACCCAATTTATTTGGAGATGTTCTTCATCACCACTGCAATAAAGAATTGTTTAAAAAAATAACTTTCATATTTCTATCTAACGTCTTTTTAAAGGTTAGCATAGAAATAATGGCCATGGTGTTCTGTGCTCAAAGGAAAAAAAGCAATTATGTTTAATTAGTTTGATGAGTAATGGTTACGTAGATCAATGGTGCTGTCTAAAGTTCAGCTCACTCAATCTGTCCTAATATGTGTGGCAATTACTTGTTCTGTGGACAGATAGCACCAGGTCTTGACCTTTATAAATTAGGGTAATAGTACAGTGGCTGTCTATATTATTGCCTGCTGAATGGTGTCTTGACAGGTGAAGGTAATTGTTAAATATACACCATTTTGAGAGCATCGGCATAAGCAGAAAACAGGCCTAATTCACCAATACTGGACATCTTGCTTTAGTGAGAATAAACAATTCAGCATTTCAGAAGCCCTCCAGTATGCCAAAATTCTCAGTGGAAGCTGGAGCTGAAGGACATTGGTGCTTTCAAGACCACAGTAGGTGCTGTAGATGTGTGCCTTGTAGGTATAAGCTGTCACAATTCTTTTCTAAAATGTTAAGTCTTCAGTGAATACTTACATAGGTATTTTGTCATTTACAGATTTATTTATATAAACAGATGATTTTATTTATTTATTTTGGTTTTTATTCTGAAAGTCTTCAAAGAAAGTTCCTAGCACATCTACACAACAGCAACAACAAAACCCTTACTGCTGTCACAGATATTTCAAAATCTTTTCTGAGAGATCTCATCTACAAAGAAAAGAAAAACAATTCTAAGCCTCTAACTAATTAAAATAATCATTTGGTCTTTTAAGCAAGAAAAGGAGATGCTAATACTGCAAAATAACTTTTATTGTAAATGGCTGTATTGAACTTCTCCTTTGTCGGTAAAATCCAATGTGGTGGAAATACCATATCCCATGACAGACATGGTATGATTCTCCACACTTTCACTCAGTAATGTGGTTTCATTGAGCCAGCAGTATTGCAGCATATGGCATGATGTGAAGCAGTTTACTAGTTTACTACCAGCTTTAGAAAATGGATGTTATTTTATGAACCCCATTTGGAAGGTATAATGTCTTTCTTCAGGATAGCTCATAGTCCAGTAATGGTCTGATTTGGCAAGATTATGATTGGCAGAATTTTTCCTGTTCAAAGCCAAGGACAATTTGCAGAATTAAATACAAAAAAAATTGGAAGACAGATACTTTTGAATAAGCCTTTTATTTTACATTCATCTTTCTACCAAGACAGAATATCAGACACCTCAATAGGACACCAACTCCTCGGAGATTTGTAGGCAATTTTCAATAGTAAACCATGGGCAGTTCATGTAAACTACTGAAAATAAGCCAAACATTTGGTTGCTTTTCCAAACAATAATATATAAAATCATATGAGATTCTCTTCAAATTCTTTCACTACCAGAAATCGGAAAAGGATAAGTTTATTTAATCTACTCCTGCCAACAGATGAGTTTGTCTATGTGCTTGGCTCTCACTCAAAGATAGCTTTCCAAAGTACTTCACAGACAATTCAAGATGATATTTTTCATTAAAATTAGGGAGTCACAGGTTAGTCAATGTGCTTGCATCAGACACTAGTAGAGAAACAATTTCAGTGTTACATCAAATTAATATTGGTTTGAGAAAGTGAACGTTACACCTAATACTGTCACTTTGGATGAGAAACTGAGGAAGGTCTGCAGTTCTCCTCTAAGGGTATTTACTGAGGAATTTGTGAAAATTGAGCTATTACAATTATGGTTGGTTTCTCAAGGATGTTATTGTAGCACACAGGAAAATAAAACTGTCCCTTCAATTATCAGATTCAGAAAGTAAGTTAAGACATAATTAAACAAAACATTCACATTAGCATCAACAAGATGTCATTTGCATACTCTAAAGTATTTATCTTTTTGTACTTCCTTTTTGTTTTAGGTTTTTTTGTCCCCCTTAGATCCCTGACAAAGTACTTTTCAGGATGTAGACACTCTCCGCTTTTACAGTTTTGAAGGAACATAGTCTTGACTAGGCTGTAAGAATGACTGATCACTAATGTTATAATTCAGAGTATGACGTATAGGTATCTAATTGTTCAGATGCTTCTCTCAAAAAATTCTAATATCACAACCCCTCAGAGAATATTCAGCTTTGTTATTAACCTCCTTTTATCCACTACTGCATGGAACCACATATGCTGTAACAAGTGTAATCCTATATCTTTATTTTTCATTCAGATTACCAGTTAAACATGCAGCTATGCACAAGACTTAAGAACTTTTGGCTATCACCAGATAAAAGTTATCCTTCACTGCAGGCCCAAGTGCGACTGCAGGAAATGGGAGAGTACTGAAATTCTGAGCTTCAGTTCAGTATGCTCTGCCAGCTGTACACATAATCAGGGTCCTAGTAGTTCTGCACAACATACAACAATACATCTGCTGCTGTAAATACACTATAATGTAAAGGAAGTTCAAATGCAGAACTAGAGAAACACTGTATAGTGCAACTGTTCACGGCCACTGAAAGGTACAGTCCCTCCTCCTTCTCATCTTTCTCTCCCTCACAGATCTCTGAAGTTCTATCAAAGTCCTAGTCTGATAGAGTCCTTCCATCAATTCTAGCTCAATTTCCAGCCTGGTTTCTCACAGAAGGAATTTGAGCAACAAAAAATTAGTTTGAGGTAGACAAAATATTTGTCTTTCCACTGTAATTTTTTGAAGGACTGAAACATTTGAAAGAATGTGTTTGTCAATTCTAACATTTTTTCCAAATCGGAATAGGAATTTAATAGGGAAAATGAATTTTTTAACAAAATTTTGCATGCTTAAGGATGATGAAAACTTTTAGATAAATTGTGTTTTAATTGAACCCGATTTTCAAGGTTTTAAAATTCACTTCTCTCTGAGTTTAAATCTTTGTACAGGCTAAGCATTTATCAGTTTTCTTAACTGTTTCAATCTATATCTTCAGAATTTGATTTTGATTTCCTACCGAGTATGACTTTGAAGATATTAACAAGTATTTCAGCACAACTGTCTCACCCTCTTTCTAATTTAAGGCTGAGCTTCCTACCGTCTGCACAATGTTACACAACCACTGATGATTTCTGTGTTAGTTTTTCATCCCAGACTAAAGGAGCCCACAAAGCCGTACAGCAAGGACCCCATCAGGCTGCAGAAAAAGAGTGAATCACATATCTCTAAAAATAAAATAGTAATAAAAAAGTCTTGAATGTTGCTAAACATGTTTAATATTTCATTATTGTTACTCAATCTCTGTATTCTCATAGGAAGGAGTTGACTCCAAAGAAGAGCGAAGTCAGCATCAAATAGGAATCATGCTCCCACATGGGCAGATAACACATCCCAAACATAAAAATTAGCTCTTCAACCGCAAGAGAACTCAGTCTGTGAAAGAGAAATCCTCTCAATGAGATGAGCTACCCAGCAGTGTTAGCAATGCCTGAAGAAAGAGCTAAGGAGGAAGCAAAAGGCTCTTCCTTTTGAAGTTTAACTTTCACTTCCCTAAAGCTAGCACTATCATAATCTATGGAGGTGTCCAGCACAAAGATGAAGCCTTTGCTGTAGCATGACTCATCTGCAGCACTTCACAAAAATTATCTTGCTCTTTTCTTTCTTATCATCATGATACAGTCTGAACTCTTCAGGCTGAGAAGTGGACCTTTGCTGCTAACAAGACTTCTGCTCACTACAGAAAGCTTTAGGATTGATATTGGTAGAATCTACATCTATGGAACAACTCAAATGTGAGCAACACTGTGAGGAATTACTGACCCATTGAGTTTTGTCATGATTATAGAGTATATTTATGAAACATAAAACACCAAGCCTCATGATAAAATGACAAAGTAGACCGAGATGTTGTTAACCCGCTCAACTTAGCAACCTTAAACAGCTGCTGACAGCTGCTCAGCCAGCAATGATTTGATCAAGGATATTAATGAGAAAAAAGTTTGCAGTTAGCAGAAGGAAATACAAGTACATAAGAACTAACAGAGCAAAACCTACTTGTTCTTCACCATTGACTTTTACAAAATTCATTATCATGCAGTCTTCAGCTATCAACTTTTGAGCTTGAGATAAATACATTTCCAATCACAAGTAGTTGATTTTTTTTTTAATAAGTTTTAATGAAGTGTTATGTTTCAGTCACATCACAGGGCTGGAAAATGATAGCACTAAAAAGGTTTTAGCTAGTCCCACAGAAGTGAATTTTCAGTTAGTTTAATTAAAGAAAAACATATATGCTCATCATATCCACTCATAAAAGTGATTTTATTTTTCCTATTTGGGTGATCTGTTCATTTATAGTTTTCCTCCTACTACAAAAGCAACTTTCTCTGAACACACACACACAAAAAATGAGGTTTCTATAATTGTTTTAGCTGAAGAAGAAAAAAATAAATACATCTTTGATACTATCTTATTTATTTACAAAATGTAGAAACAAATTTTGTTTCCACAGTCATGGAAAGTGAACTGCTTTTTCCTTATGTCCTTAGACCAGCTGCCAGGTTCAGTCTGTCTGTTATTGAAGTAGCTGCACCTCTTTGTGATTTTCACTCAACTTCCTGCAATTTCCTTTTGTGTCTAGCATGATACAGTTCCAATCCTGTCATGATCCTGTCTCTGGTCGTCTCTGTAGCAGGCCCCAGATAATTCCATAATGTCTATTCAGCTTTTTTTCTTTTTTCAAGTATTACAGCTTCCCCATGCTGCTAGTGACAGCATCTACTTTTCCATCTGCTTGATTCTGTTTAAGAAAAATGGACAGTCAATGCAACAACTATGTTGTAATGTGTTTTTCCTAACACAGAAATGGCTCTTCTATTGTTTACTCAACTCCAGCTGTTCACTGAACAAGTCAATGTGAGCAGTCTCCATTTGTTCACGTTTAAATGAAAAATCAAAACACACCTCACAACTTTCTTTTCTCTGGCATTTTCCTTAGGATGCCAGCTCCTGAACATATGAGATAATATGAAAAGCTTGACTTTTTTTTTTTTCCCTGAGAGATACATACTTTGTTGCTTGACTGCAAATAAAAGACTAAGAATTTGATTTATTAAAAGCTCAGAAACTAAAATTGAAAGAATAACAACACAGCAAAACAAAAAAGCAAAGAGTAGGACAGCATCTTTTGACAACTATCTCAAGATTTTTAATATGTGGCATGAACAATAAGGAAGATGATCAATATGACTTTCCTGTTTTTTAAAAAACAACAAAACTAAAGCCTACAAGTGACGCTACAGGTATCTCTATGTAGAAGACTATGCAAAATACTAAAACATAGAAAGTGTTACAACACTAGCAGCACACAGAAAAAATTAACTGAATTAACCAAATGTCTCCTTAGCTATGTTGCTTATCCTAATACCATATAAAAATAATTCAGATATGATAAAAGAAGTGAACATAAAATTCACAGCTAGGAGATAACATGGTGATGAATGGAAAGAATAAACCCTTGTGACATGCACCACTCACTGAAACGCACAATGAGCTGCACATCAAACGTCCAGTGATCTACACAGGTCTATTCTAGCTACAGTGTGAGTATACACTATGGGGTGAAAAAACTGCCTAACTGAAGATTAAACTGAAGGGATGTCAGAGAGAAAGGTGACAGTGGAACACTCTGTGATTTACTACTTTCTGACATAACAGTTTCTTCCATATGCTATTTTGTGCCTTTAGAAATGTTCGTTATCAGCTTTTGTCATTTTTATCAGCTGACATTTAAGATTCAGACAGTTGTGCCATTTAAAGACTCCCTGGAATAACATTCATGCTGTGTTGATCAGCACAAGTGATGTTATGTCCCTGACCTGATCAGTAGCTCTAGAAGGGCTATTGGGTCTAATTCTAACAGGATAATCTGGTAAACTGGATATATCTTCAGATATTTTGCAGCATTGCAAATCCATTTATTCAGAACAGCTTCACATATTGTATTTTCTTATTTTTTGGCTTAATCCAAAAAATCAACAAACAAAAATATAAGAACTAATGAATCAAATTCTTTGGAACTGTTAAATAATCCAGCATTGGTTATCTGGACAGAATACTCTGTCATGTCTATGTTGTATTTCATTTCACGTTCCCTGTTAGATTTTCTTCATTTTTAATACAGAAAGCCTGACCATAGTCTCAGTTTCCCTGTTGAGGTTATATCCAAGGGAATGATGTTATAACATATATTTCATTAGAAGCAGATAACAGTAATATTTTTTTTTCTCCTTAAATTTCATCTACATCTTTCAATCGCATGCTAAGGCCACTTTGTATTAAAATTTTACTTGAACCCTATGCAATTAATCTTCAAACTAAAACTGATTATAATGGTTGCCACCAGATACAGATGACAAGCAATAGTATCATAGAATTACCAAGGTTGGAAAAGACCTCTAAGATCATCCAGTCCAACTGTCCACCTATCACCAATATTTCCCACTAAACCATGT
>JANHGO010000053.1:61583093-61613360 GCA_024606505.1 Aquila spilogaster
CATCCCACTGGGTGGGGGGGAGTGAGTGAGCGGCTGCGTGGTGCTTAGTTGCTGGCTGGGGTTAAACCACGACACACGTGTTACATCCTGCAAGGAAGGCAGTAACATCCAGCACAAGGGAGGTCACGGCTTAAATTACAGCAGCTCTTTTCTTCACTGTATGGTTTAGAAGCTGGAGGCTTACAAAGACCACACCTACTCCAGCCAAGACAAACTGGCAGATTATCTTTACTAGAAACTTTATGCTTTGGTAGTCCTGAATGAGTCTAGGCTGATGGCTCATAAGGCAGAGTATGAGCACTGATGATTATCCTGATGCTTTGATGCTTTCTCATATGTCAGCAAGGTTCACTAGGCCCTTGAAAAGTACCTTGATATTTAAACTGCTCATGTTTATGCTTTCCAATGTTCAGTTTCCTGTAACTGTGACCTTAACAGTGATTTTTAACTTATATTTTAGCATTATTTTAATCACTTTCACCTATGAATTAACACTCTCTCGTTTCAGTTTTGACAGAATTCTTGCAAAGTTATTTCTGAAGGAATATACACATTTTAATGGCCTCAAATGAAACTGTGGTCCAGAATAATACACGGAAGCTTGCTGGCACACTGCATTGGGCCAAATTAAATAACAAAAAGTTTGGGGTTTTTTGTTTAGTCACTGGTTGACAGAGTTCTGAAAATCCCTTACAAAAGATCAGCAGAATGACCTCTATAATGTAGGTTTTTATTTAAGTAGCTTCCAGGTTAAATAAAAAAATATCTCTGCCCTCTGCCTGAAAGCACACTCAGAAGAGGGATCTCCTCCCTGTAGCCGCAAAGCTACATTCTCTGCAGTCCTTGTCCTAAAAGCAGTTTATTCCTTCCTGAGTGAGTGACTACCAGATACACAGTTCTGCCTCTCCTGCAGCAGGATTTACACCCGCAGTGGAAATAGATGTAAATGGCTCTATCAGATGCACAGCTGGAGAGATCTCACCTGTGTGCATGCCGGAAAGCATGAGGGGCTCCAGGCTGGATGTCTGCCTGTGTGAGTACCCAAAAATACGTGTTATGTCGGAGTAGTGACTTCATATGAAACTAAACCTTTGCTTTTGATAAAACAGCAGGGAGCAAATAGTTTCATTGCCTGTTAACAAAGGAAGGCATTTCAATGCAATGCCTTTGAGATCTTTTTAACTTTCTTTTTCACTCTCATTAATGATTAGACTGAACCAAAGCACCACAATTCTGTTCCCTGTATCTTCCTCCACTCATAAGTTTTTTAAAAACCCACATTTTATAGGTCTGCCAACTACAGAAAACTGTATATACATTTGTGCACTGGTAATTTTACACACTACAACAACACAGAATTGTGCAGAAGCTGGTAGGAAATTATGGCAATATTTCTAAAACATACACTGCGATATCATTAGAAAGGTGTTTAGGGCACACTTTTGCTTTGATGCTAAACACAAGTCAGACCCAAAATTATTCCTGCTGCTAATAATTTTGCTAACTATTTTTACATTCAAGCACTTACTAATTTTGTTTCCAATACACAAAGAAATATATTATTCAGTATCATATAGTCTTGAATAAAAGTATGCAATATATGTTGTTCTTTTCCCAGCACAACTAATATTGCAAACAGTATGCATGATAGGTCAGCTCAGGCATATCCATTTACTTCTCCTTTGGAATGTGCCACGGGGTCAGGCAGTGCACAAAGGAAAGTAGTTTGTGGGTGTAATTTAACATTTGTAAACCCAGTGCACTCATCTGTCTGCATTGCTCTCATGTTTTAAATGTTTGTCATACGTATTGCAGCAACACCCAGCAACCCCAGACACAGACCAGGACTAAGTGTTATACCTACACAAACTAACTCGTGGCCCTTGTTTCAAAGATTAAGTCTAGAGCTTGTCTTCTAGGTAAAGTTTGCTTGCTTTCCCTTGCCCCTACTCACCCCAATGTTAAGTCTCAGTAGTTCAGCTAACAGTTCCAGGGAGGTCTATTTTCAGAATACTTCAGCAGCTTGGAGGTAGGACTCGGACTTTATTATTCTAGGTCCATCTTATGTTGGATCAAATCGACACACAGCTGTGTGACAATTGCTCTTGTTTCATAAAACTAGCCAGTACAGTACTAAAAACCTACTGTTTCTAGCAGCAGTCCTACACAATGCCATTGTACAGCCAGTGGATACTCTCTTGCTCATCACAAAATACCCTAAAGATTCAAGGAGATAGTTGCTATGAATGTCAAGAAAGCAAGTTAGCCACCATGTGCACCAGGGAATGTAATCTTTACCAAAGAACGCAAGAGAAAGACTAGCTTATTTGACATCAGATTGCTTTCAAGCACTTCAGAAAATTGCAAGGAAAATATCAGGATAATCATGAACATTTTTCAACACTTTAGCTGTTTTTCTAATTGTGACATTTCCAAATGTGGAAATATTACAGAGCTCCCATACAAAATCCATTGCACAGACTGCCTGATCAAGAAGACTGCTCAGTTGGGCTTTGTCATAGAGTAAAAACAAAGACTAGACGCTGTAAAGTAACTTTCCCTCCATGCATAGAAGGTGTTGCTGGCTAGGCTTTAGGCCAGATGACATCGCATGATGCAAATGCTCTTGGTCACACTGCCAATTGCCTGCTAACATTAAAATCCACTCTTCTAGTGTTTCATGTTTGTGTTATTCTCTGGGGTCAGTGCCTACACAGATATCATTTAAGATCAGATCACATAGTCATGACAAGCAGGGCATTTCAGCCCAGTCCAGTAACTGAACCTTTGGCACCATTTCTGACCACTTAAAAACGCAGAAGAAAAAGAAGACAAAGGAGATGAAAGCAAGGCTGGAACTCGCTGGATATTCTTTGAGATAAAGGGACAGTAGAAACAGTTGTCAATACTTAAAGCTATGTGCAGAAATAGCTGAGGCTTGCTCTCCAGACTGGCATTTTGACTACATTTTATGACTAAGTACTACTTGCCAGGTACAAAATCTCCATTGTCCTCCAAAGTCAAACTCATCTACTGCCTCTATATCCAAGACTGACCTTAAACTGCCCAGCTACCTGACAGCACAGGTCTTTCATCCTTCTATGTTCCTTTGAAATAGTGCTCCTCTTTCCCAGATCAAATGGGAAATATGGATCCAGACTTTTTTTTTTTTTTCCCCCCAGATTTGTTCATGGTATTGACATTAAAAATACCCATTTTATAAATGTGATTCTGACTCTTCACTAATCACTCTAAATAAATATTAGAAGGATAAACTGTATTTTGATTGGAACATCTATATATGGATACATCTTATATAATTCAAACACTATCATCTATTTAAAAGGTAGAGTTTAATAATCAGAAATAATGCACTAAATACAATGGAAACTACTAAGAACTTAATCAAGCACTGATAAGGATGAGATTTCCAGTATGGACTCCTGGTCCATGAAATGTCCATTTTTCTTAGCATGCAGTATCAGCTCTTAGAGAAATACATAAACTCCCTAGCTTCCCCAAAACATAAGCAGATGGGTTAAATAATAGTAAAACACTTTGACATAGCTCATGTCTTTCTATGCATAATATAAAATGAACAACAGACCACATTTTTCATGTCAGTGAAGATTTGGTTAGGATTTTCCTTGGGTCTGATGTTACTTTCTGATATCTTTTCTAAATAATTCTGTCATTCTTCACTCAGGATGAGAATATCATGTACATTCCCATACTATATATAAACTGTAGAACCTGTGCCTGGAATATATATTTACAGCTAGGCCCAAAGATGGCATATTTTCCACTGATTCTGCAGAAGATCTTCTAATGGCTTTCTGGTAAATGGAAAACTTGACCAGTTTAAGAGTGCCTGTGAAAGAGCATGCATTTCTTAGAGGATCTGGCAGAATACCCATAAACTCCTCTTTTCAATCTCATCTTTTTCGACTTTAAAAGAATGGAAAGAAAATACATATACAGAATATCAGATTTAGAAGTCTCTTGGTGAGTGCATAAAGATATATATATCTCCACTTATTTATGAATACATGGTTGCACAAGCTCTACAGAGTATCATAATCAACTGCAGTGTCAAGAAACATTTCAAATTAATAAACACCATAAGATTTATTGTTCACTAGTATTTAATTAAAAACTGTATTATTGTTGCATTAATTGCTGTGAATCTTTCATAGTAAGCTATACAGAGCTGACTGGGAACGTGTGGTATAGATATGTGGAAATAATCTGCATGAATTATTCTCCTTGTTCTCTTCAAGTCTCACTGTTTTAATCTTGATGCCACAACAAAGGCTACTTTGAGAAAAAGATTATATATCAGCACAAGCATTATTTATTACAATTGATTCAGGGAAAGGAGAACTGTAGAGAACTTGTAGGTCTGAGAATATTTTTCAGATTATTGAAGCGAGGTGATAGCTATTAATTAAATATAATGGAACTCACACTGTAATTTTAATACTTAGCCAGTAATAATTAAAATCTAAGTACTAAGAAAGCAATCTGAAAAAAATTTTTTTCATTTTTCATAATTACTAAAATAGTCCCAAGCTCAGATCTGCCAGCAATAGGAATTTTCCATACACTTCCAACAAGTTAAGCACAACTTACTAGCCTAACAAACTTATCAGTTTAAAATTACTTAAGTTAAGCCTTGCAGACATTTTTCGAAGTAAAAATAAATATGCCTTAAACTCTTTTTTATGAAAGAAGATTGCTGAAAAACAAGAAAAACAAACAAACAAAAAAACCCAGAATGGCCCAAAGCACAGGCAGACTGAGCAGGCACTTAAACCATGTGTACAAAACGCTGGCTAATGGCATTGCGTGTCCTTGAGGAAAAACATGGGAATCGCAGTAAGAGCAGCAATGACATTCAAGGGAAGCTGGTGGTCTAAGAAGCAGTGAGGAAAGTAGTACTGGACTGGGTGAGAATGGTGAGAAAAAAATGGTCTTTTACTCTTTGATTCCTGAAGTGTTCAGTCAAATATGAGATTGCCCATCTTTTGCAAGCTGAGAGGGAATATACAAAAGAAATACCTGCCATTATCACTATTGATTTAACCTCATAACCAACACAAGCCATAAATAAGATTATCTCGTTAAACTAGAAGTTCTGTGAGACCAGACTGAAGTCTAGTTACAAGCAAGACTGGTTCCCTGTGGATTTGCAGCTCATAGGTGGCTGATTTAGCTGTTGAAGAAAGAGGCAAGCCTCAATTAAGCTTCTTTTGTGGCTGAGTTATAGGATTTATCTATTCTTCCTAGAGACATGCTTTTCCAAAACTTTGAAGGACCTAAATTACATCTGAGAACTCGACAACCTCTTTGAAACCAGCTGAAATCAACAACGCTCAAAACTGACTTGAGCACACCCATGCAGAGTGTGAATTTTTAACACATCTTTCTTTGTCCTTATAAAGTTAGTAAGGCTTGTGTTTTTCTGGCTGCAGAAAAACACTCAAAAATATGTTAGCAAATTTACAAGAGGATTAAAAAAGAACCTTTCTTTTTATGATCTCACAATTTCTGCAGTCCAATTTCTGTGCACTAACCATGAACAGTATTGCAGTCATGTCACTCACTTCCTTCTGTCCTATCATCTTCAATTTTCCACCCTCTGTAGCATATTTCTTATTCACTCTTAAGAATATTCATATGCTTCTGCTAAATCAGTGTTAGAAGCATTACTGCTTAAGTTACTGATTGCTGAAATCCAGCATACATTACACAGGGAGAGACAAGCCTTTTATCTGAGTATGTCAGCTCTTAGATGCTTTTGCACACCAGAGAGGGCATTTCTTCAAGCACTGTTTTGCCTCCCCTTTTCTTTCCCTTATTTCCCTTCTTCACTGGACAGACCCCCATGCACTGCCTTCCTTTCACTGCCTCCCAAAGACTCAACTTTTAGATTCTCCAAGTGGGCATCTAACACTTGAGAAAGTTGACACAACTGGCATGTATGACCGGTGCCTATTACATTAAGCATAAATGTATCACCGCTACCTTGACCTCTCTGCCTGCTACCTCGTGCTTGTTGTATCCAGCTCTTCTTTCTTTATCTTTAGTTTGGAAAGCATTTCAGGCAGGCACTTTATTTTATTCTCTTTGCCTGTACAGTGTTTAGCTCAGTAGGACTAAGTATGTGAATGAGTTTTCCACTGCTACCACAATATAAAATTATGATGACAGTTACTTGCAATTTCACATCTTGTCTACTCTGAACACAGGCAAGTAGCAATTAGCCTAAATATATTGACCAGCAGTATTTCTTTCCTTATTGAACTGTATGCAATCATTGGCTGTAAAACCTGTATGATATCCAACCATTCACTTCATTTGTTTCTTACTTCGTAGGTCACTGTGGCAGCAGATGGCTTTGGTACAGTTATTAACTATAAAGTAACATGCTAAATATGTAAGACTTGTCATCTGAGCTATTTTGCACCCATACAAGCAATCCAAAATATAAAAAACCACGTAGGCAATGGCTAGCTAATTTAGGAAGCACCCAGGCTTTCTCAAACTGCAGAGAGTCATGTAACATCCACTTTTTGCCCTGGAAGGAATGCTGCCCTGGCCGGCAGACTCCAAACCATACCATAGGGTTCAGCAACAGCTGCTGTTATGAGGCTCTCACAGGCAAAATCCCCCAAATCTCTTCCCACTAGTTTGGCCATGTCCCTGCATGTTTCTGCATCTGCCAAAAAGTTCAGTACCACAGTCCTGATTAACATGGGTCAAAAATCCCCAAAACTTTTTTTTTTTTTTTAATACATATGCTTTATCTTCAGTGACTGAAAGATTTAAAAGGAAAAAAAAAAAATCTTTTTTAAACAGAAACATTTTAGCTTGAGTTACTGGTGGATTTCTACTTTTCTCCTTAAAAAAATCCAGATCTTAAAAGACAACCAAATAAATGATTCTCAAGGGTCTACGATCTACACAGATCAGGAATTGCCTACACTTTAGCCAAGACTGAACCTGAATTTTGAGAGTAGAAAGGGTTGCTAGATGTAAGGCGTACAATGGGAGGGAAATACTTACAGCTTTGTCAATTACATAAGGAAATCAAAGACAAGCTGGCCAAATTACCTGCCTTCTGCAAAGAATTTTACTGAGTACAAGTATATTCCCACTGAAGCTGTTGAATGTATAAAGTCAGTACTTTCTGAATTAAAAAGGTTTCTGTGGGAAAAAAAAAAAAAATTCAGCCATCTAGGCTCTTTCTTCACCACCACCCCCAAAAACTCAACAAATGAACAAACAGAACACTATAATGGATTAACTAAATTGCCAAATCTAGAAATTTAAGGACTTAATGAGTAGTGGACAGTTTAAGATCCTTCGTGGGAGAAGAGTAACCTGCTCCCAAATCTAAGAGATATAGGCTGAGCCAGAAGAATTCTTTTTATAGAATCCATAGGAAGTTAGACTTAAAGTCTGGTTTAACTGGAAGATAATTAGTTATCTGATTTGTTAAGTAGCATCTTCTGCTTTGAGATCTGCTTTTCTCTAAAATATTTTAATTCATATAAATAATGATTTGGTATATAAATTCCACCTGGTCATGAAGTAGCAGTTGCTTCATCCCTAGAGACAAAAACAGTCTTGCTGGGCATAGTTTTCATTTGTCGTGATATCAACGGCTGGTGGACGGAGTCTGGTATAATACATATCTCAGGTGATTTCATGTCAAGAAAAATGTGTTGATTAGAGGCTTCAAAGACAAAGCACTAAAGGCACACCAGCAAGAGGGTATTACAGTCACTGATGCATGATTCCTGGGCAAAACCCCAATGAATAGGGTATTTGCCAATAACATTTGCATGCCCTGTCTCTTTTATTCTCCTTGTGGGAGCTGAGAAAAACTGCAGTCCTTATACAGAAAAACACAGAAATTGCTCAAGGCAAGAGTACAGTGATTACTGGTCTCTCTGACAGCAGCAGTACAGTGACACCAACCTAGAACTCTTGCCCTGCTCCAGCCAGTGGGAGAGAACATTTCTACTCTTGGCATTGCACCTACTTTATGATGTTGCTTATTCCTGCTGTATCCTGGACAAAGACATTGACTTTTATGAGTCGTTCTTGCTTCTGTATTCTTCAGAAAGAAAGAAAAAAATGGAATAACTGTCAAATCAAGCAAGTCCTAGTTAGCACCTGTACTTTAACTATTAATCCTGTTATCTAAAAGGCAGGTCTGGTTGGCACATAAGCAAGTTAAGAGCACACCTGATTGAATGCCTGCAATCACCCAATAGCTGTTAAGAAGGTTATAAGCAAGGTAAAGGCAGCAAGTATCAAATTTTAAAAGATGCCTCCAAATATCCTTCATTCTTTTGTACTTGTAGTTAGCAGTGGCCATCGGTAGCATCACTTTAAAATAGGTTTTCCAAAACAGTCCGTAATTCATAATCAATTCATTTTTAAAGTCATGATTTTTGATATGCAGGACCCACTTTTTAGAGATGTGTAAGCAATACTGTGACTTAAAAAATGAGTGACCTAACATCAGCAGAGGCACCTGAGGATATGTGCCACTTTTCACAAGGGCAGCCTGGAAATGGGACATCAGGTTTCTGCTTCCTGCACCCTTACCATTCTACAACACCAATCTCTATGATCAGTTATTTGAATAAGGTGTAGAGAGTAGTCTTTAACTATCTATTATGAACTCTTGGATAGTAACACACCAGCATTTGCTAGGATGCACTGATAAGTAGGTCTCTAACCCTGTCCCACAGAAGTCAGCTATTCACGTCAGTTAGGACAGAGACAGAACCTACATACCAGAAAGCACGCTCTGCAAGGGCCGTCCTAACCAAGACCTAAGTTTATTTTGAAGCTAAATAGAAGGTTTTGGTAAGAGCAGATGACAACTTAATGCCTAACAAAACCTACATCCATTCCATGACAGCCTTCCTGAATAATACATTCAAAGGAGGCTGCATCATAAACATGCTAATTTGTTCCCTTCTCTCTTTGAACTTATATAGGGCTAGACACTTAAAAATGCATACACACTTATGCCATGACAAAAGACTATGTTTTCCAGTCTCATGCAAAGAGATATTAAGAACAGTATTGCAGTGTGTCCTTTGGGACAAGAATACCTGGACCAGTAGGTACTTCTGATCAGCACAAGGAATCACATTCCACATTGTCATCTGTACTAATGATTTAAATGGTAGAAGATCAAACCAATAAAAAACAAAATGAGCCAAGAGATAGCAGAGAAAATTACTTCATATATGAGAAGAAACAACAATGTCTAGAAATCCCTTCTGAGCAATTTTACACTTCATGACAGCATAAAGCATGAATCACAAACCTAGTTTATATACAGAGGATTGAAATCTAACCTGCAGACCATCCTTTGTGGAAACATTTCTGTAGAGGTTACTTCTGGGTTTTCTGCAGTAGCAAACAACAAGATTTTCTACACTGTCCAGTTAATAAATTTAGTAAGTAAGTTGCACTAGCAGTGCGGATGCAACTTGCAAAGTTCACTGCTCCTCAGTTTGAAAGGAGATATGATTGTCTTTAAAAAGAAAAAAAAACATAATGCTCCTGGGATTGGTACTGTACTAGCAAGAACATCAAAAGCTGAATTAGGGCCAATATTTGGTATGTACTGTAACTTTGAAAAATTGTGTATATATAATTATATGTGTGGTTATTCTTAGCACCTAAGGTCTGTTAAGAGCATGGCCTCTTTTGGACTGTTATTTATTAACTGGAAGCTCTGGCTAATACAGATAAACACAGCCAAAGTTTCTTTAAACACACAGGTCCTCAAAGCATTCACCATGCAAGGAGGATTCAGCTCTATACAGACGTAGCAACTTCCCGTGTATTTTTGCAAAGGCGACATAGAACTGCAATGAGCAGAGCTCGATGCAGAACCTGTCCTACACAAACAGCTCATTACTCATGTTGTGCTGTCCTGTGCTTGCACAAATAGGCAAAACGAGACAACAATTTACATGGGAAATCAGACAAGTACTCTGTGCTCAGAACCTATTAAACCCATGTAAAGACTAGGAGCACTGCTGTAATATTAAAGTTGCCACTATTCCACCCTGCACTAGTGGGGGGTAATATATTTATAGGCACTCTGCTTTTTCTATGAGGCAGATACCAAAACAAGTTATGTTGTTTGTATATTTAGATCCTAGGCGTGTGCTTCTTTTTGTGTTTTAGCTTTAGGAACCAACTAGCAACTGTAGCAGCCGTTACTAAGAAGTTTACTGAATTCCAGTCATGCTTATTTCACAGCTGTGCTTCCAAATCCTGCATTACTCTCACAAGGCGGTTGAGCTTTATTCATGCTGTTGCAGATGACAGCCCTTTCCAGGTACAGCTCTCACTGCTGAGGCACAGCTTGTCTCTTTGGACCAGTTTCCTACCTTGTGGCTGTGTGAGAGTATGAAAGACTAAATAAGAGAAAATCAGCAGAACAATGCAGACTTTATTTCACTCCCTTTTAGATCATTAGGAAATGGTGTAATTGCTTTAACAGGAGCATAGTTGATGCCATAATAAAATAATGGATTTTATACATTTAAGACCGCAGTTTCCTCACAGAATGGATCCATTACCAGCTCAGGGACAGATATTTATGCCGTTTATAAAAAGACATAGAATTAATGAGAAACAGTAGTCCTAACATTGCATTTAATATTTAAATTACTGAAAGTCTAAGCACAATGCATGCAGAGCATCCCATATCCTGTGACATATTGGAATCTGCATAGATGTTTAAAGAGACTGTTGAGTTTGCCATTTCCCCTACCCCGAAGAACTGAATTGTATTGGAAGTTGAGCAAATTGATTTGTAACCATAATTAAAATAATTCATTAAAGATATATTGAAATTAAGTCAGTTCATTACACAAAGGGTATAAAGCAACCTACATGGAGTAACTTTGACATGATTTCTAACCATGGTTACAACTACTTGACTTAAATTAAAATAACAATAACAACACTACACTTACTTATGGTAAGAGAACATAACTCTGTGTGCACAGTACAACAGCATCCATGCAAACTCCTGGAGAAACACTACCGCCATCATCTACCACAAGAGGAAAATCCTGTAGCAGTAAAAAAATCCCATGCTCACAACTTTGAGAGGGAGAAATGGTTGTTTGGCTTTTCAGAAACTACTAAAAGTCCTAAGCTAATTACTATTCATTAAAAAGAAAAACAAAAGTTGAATTGGGACCGATGTTTGGTATGTACTGTATTTTAAAAAACACTGATAAAAAAATCCTGGTGAAGTATCTAATGATGCTGAAAGTTCTTAAGAATATTTTATTCCTTTTTTTCTTGAACTGTATGCTCTGGTCCCCATGCATACGTGTGGATTTTAAAAATGTATACATGGCTTTGATTTGCAAATACAGTCATTACCCTGTAGTCATCAAAAAACAGAATCCTAAATATGCAAGCAGTGTGAATAATCATGTATTGATAGTAGTAGTGAATGCTTATTTCTCTGGAAGAGCACGCTCACCTTCCTGGGAAAGGCTGCTTGAAATGTCCTAAGAAAAGAACTAGACTAGTTAAAGTTAAGTGATTCTTCAACTCCAGAGAACTTTTTGTTTATGGATAGGGTTTGGATTGGTTCTTTTGATTATTTTGATCTTCTAATGAATTTCTTTGGATAGAAAATGTAACTGTTAATGACATTAACACATTTCAAGACACTGTAAGATTAAGTTCTCCTCACAAAATGTTCTTTCCAAAGATAGTCTAGTAAAATGCTGACTAATTTCCTAGAAAAATCGTAAAAATGAAACCATTGTGAAAGACAGTTTTTTTCAATAGTCAAATATCTTTCCACAATCCTTACACACAGCTCTTCAGCTTGTACCTGTTGATGCAGCTCCCAAGCCCATGGAACTGCAGCTGGTCATCTAGCAACCATTTATCTCAGGTTTGAAACATGAATGTCAGGGAAAATGATGGTCAGTCATGAACTTCAGTCAGACAGTCAGTCTGCAATTAATATTTTTCAAAGATTGAAGGGAGGGGAGATGAGTCCAGCAGTGGGAAACAGAAACACAAAGCTTCGCCTCCTGGAGACAAAAGGTGTTAAAGTAAAGGGCCAGTAGAAGAAAAAACTCAAAATGTTTAGAGTTGTTTCTCTCACATGGGGTAAAATCCTGCAAGCAAGTAAGAAAGTTCTCATTCACTTTACTAGAACTCTTTACGACTAAAAGCAAGGCAGCAAGCCAAGCTTTGCAAAGACTTCCTGGTATAACCGGGTTTGACTAAGCATTACAGCTTTTCAAGCACTCTTCAACACCTCAGTCTCATCTCCTTTTGAACAGACCCAAACAAATCCCAAGGGCTTTTCCAGCACCCCAGTCTGCGGAGCAGTTCAAGCCAGGGTGAGTTCTTCCCGGGGGCTGCAAGGACGGGTCCTGCCCTTCCTCCATGCCTGGACACACACTGCCACCCGCCCTCCCTCCCGCTCCCAACCCACGCTGAGCTGTACCAGGGAACTGAACCAGCACTTCTGGGAAAATATGTTTGAGTAGTAACCGTTTCAGGACCAGTTCCCCAGTCTGGTTCACTGCAGAGCCACAGAAATTGCTGTACCGGCATAAGGAAGGAGAAAATAAGCAACCAGGAAGAGGGAAGAGCTGAACCATCTTTTTTAGCAGCAGTCCCAGCTTAATCTGACTGGGATGATATAACAGTAGCCTGTTCTTCCCCTTTCTCTTTTTTTAAAAAGAATAAAGTCAGTCCTCAGATATTCTCTCACAGTCCTGAGCAAACCAGTGGAGACTGTTAGGTACGATGTGCTCCTAAGAGATTTTCTTGCTCAAAAAGCTCCTGTGGTTGCTACCAACACTTATCCCTAGAACAGTCCAGTCTCCAGGAAGGTCTGATTGTGTTTTAAACACGTGATGGTTCACAGACTACATGACATGAAAGTCTACAAAACCATTAAGTAAAAGTCTTCCTATTTGCTACAATATTTGTAGACTGTATTCTAACTAGAAATTAGCCTTCTTCATATGACTGTCTTGTTTAAATTGTAGCATGATGCAGCAGCCACTTCCCAGCTAAATGGTCCCATGAAATGAAATTCTGTGTGAGCCCCTGTCCCAAAACCCTTGCTTATTGTCCAGACATGTAAAGGACAGAGGAAAGAAGGAGGGACAGGAAGAGTTGGGGGGGGGGGGGGGGGGCAGGGAGTAAATTTTTAAAAAGCCCCACAAAACCCACATAAAATAATCCACTAAAACAGCTGAGATTCAATTTAGGATTCTAGTCTACTAGGGACCTGTTTTCACCTTTATGTTCATAAATATCTTTAATAATCCATCCTTAGTTAGATCCCTCTGAAACAGGCTACAAAAAACCATAAACTGAAAGACACTGGAAGGGTATCTCTTCCCCCCTTTGCTTACAGACTTGGAAAACCTGAAAGAATTAATTTTAATATTGTTGTTAAAAAAAAAACCAAACCAACAAAAAAAACCCTGCATGACTATCATGATGGTTAGAGTTCAGCTAATTTTTATGTCAAATATACATCTGAATTTTGTTAGTCATTTGTTTATTTCCCCAGAATTTTAGTAGGAAATGAAAAGCATAATATAATACTGTGACATTATAGCATTATGTGCCATATTTAAATCAGGTTTACCCCATGAGATTAATGAAGGGCATATTGCAAAACACTATGAAGTCCAAGTCTAAATATGAAGAAAAAATCAATGACCCGTCCATGATTATATACAGAAGGAAAGCACAGTATAACAGCATTACTTTAAAGCTTCAGAAAAAGATTATATTACTGTAGCTCAGTTCCAAAAAAAGTCAAAACAACAGAGAAGATACTGCATAACCAGAATAATTCTTTCCTAAATTTTCACATCATTATAATAACATTTTCACAAGAGTTCAAATTAGATTTGGTTAGAAATATTTTAATACTGGTTCCCTTTACTCATACATTGATCAGATGGAGAAAACAAAGAAGTTTATACATTTTGCAAACACCTACCACATTACCAGTCAGCAGTAGTACACTGACTTGGTTGCCTAGGGAACATTTACGGGCTGCCACACTTTTGAGGGATTTTTGTTTGGTTGCTTTGTTTATTTGCTGCCTAAGCACCCCTTTGAAATTTTTGTGCAATTCAGGAATGGTCAGGCATTTTTTTCAAAAAGATGTTCCTGAGGCAGTCACATACATGAGCTAGTGAGGGAAAAAGGCAGCACAGTCAAGGTGGGGTGTCTGCCAGTCACACAGTACTGAGGCTGAGGCTATTTCACTACACACTTTACATTTCAAACATGATATGTTCATTCATTGGACAAATTGCCTTGAAATAAAGCCTTTCCAACTGTGAGCTGTACATTTTGTACATCTCAGTGCTACTACTCATGATGACTTAAAAAATGTATGTCATTTTGTGTTTTTCCCAAATATTGACTTTTATTAATTGTTCTTGGGAGAATTCACAGTAAATTCAACTTTTATGAGATGTCTGGGGAAACATAATATTCCCTCCATAGTTTTCTTAGGGGTCTAGAACTTTAGAAAGCAATGATTAAACTGTTGCAAGAACAGGTACAAAAGCTAAATAAGTGCCTACATATGTTCTCAGTTCCTCTGAGATCAAACAACCTACACTAGTTTATGATATTTGAGAATCTGAAATGTAAGTTTTAACCTTTATTTTCAAATAGCAGTGAAGCAGAGAGAGTGTGAAAGTTTTGAGTTCAAAGCACAAAGTACTGCAAAGGTTATGAGACTCGATGTATTTTAGTTGGTTATATGCATGGTTATGTAGATGGGCTATAGATTATTTATTAGGCATCTGAAGTAATATGAATTAGGAATTTACCTCAAGCTTGCAAATTGCACTTCTCAACGGTGTTCCTCAGTTTCCTTGGAACATATCTAGAACAAATTTAATAATTGTGAATTTGTCCCATTGAGTTAACCTTTTCTTTTTGCTCCTTTTGCTCCACTGATGAAAACCCAGGCTCATTCAACCAAAGCAAATAGAATTATCAAAGTGTACACCTGTGTAAACATAATTCAGCCCTTCATGCTCCTATGCCAAGATTCTTCTGTTGTAATAATTGAGTGATGATCTTTGTTTCCTTATAACTACTCTAAAGTCTATTGTAAAATATAATTTCTGAAGTAAGTAGAAGCACAAGCTGGGTCTGGGGATTGGCCACCAGTATGATAGACATAATTACTTCTAGTGAATCGAAAGGAAACAATAGCATATAATTGAAATTTAAGAAGAAAGGTTGTTAATACTCCAATTCCATATTATGTGTGTGCCTTTATAAATCTAGATTTCACAACATGATTAAAGACAACCTAAAATACGGGGAGTACAGCTTATTATACAAGCACATTTTGTCTGCACTTGAACTAAATGCCAGCCTTTGATCCTTCTTAATGACAAATCACTTTTAACAGAGAACAAAGACGTCTAACTTTAATTACCACTTGGACATTAGTGATTTGTTTTAGTAGTTCCTGTCAAAGAACAAAAAATAAATAAATGGAGCAGCTACAGCCTCTTGCAAGGTGATTGTGTACTTATCGTCTGTTGCACTTTTAAAAGTCACATCAGGTACTGCAGATAAATGTCCCTTTTTTGATTCCCACCAAACAACAAGGAAGTTTGTATAAAATTTATTTGTGAACCAGCAGGTTTAATCAATGCTGAATGTTCAGCTGTTCTTCACAAACCAATAAAACCTAACAAATCAAGATTTTTACTGACATGGATAAGGGGATTATTTCCCCTTATACATCTTAGAGTTTGGGGATACATGATCTAAAATAAAGTACCAGACTTGTGGGCTATGAGAGAAGTTGACTTTCCAGTAGACTTCTTGTGGATAATTGAAGAGTGACAAGGATAAATAACAAGGTGACTCTAAACTTCCCTGACTTTGCTGATAATGGTCTATAGGATATTGTGAAGATAGGTTAAGCAACCATATCTTTTCCTAACTGCTAAAAATGATTGGTGCTAAATGCTAAAAAACTGCTGTTAAAATGATCGCAGCTTTAACTTAGATGGTATATTGACTGGAACTGGTTGGGATGGAGTTAATTTTCTTCACTGCAGCCTGTATTTCGCCGTGTTTTAGATCTATGACCAAAAGAGTGTTGGCAACACACCAATGTTTTAGCTATGGCTGAACAGTGCTTACACAGCATCAAGACCTTCTTTGTTTTTTCACTGTGCCCCCCAGCAAGTAGGCTGGGGGTTAGCAAGAGGTTGGGAGTGGGGACAGCCAGAACAGCTGACCCCAACTGCCCAAAGGGATACTACATACCATATAACATGCTCAGCAATAAAACTGGGTAGGAGTTTTTCCAAAGTAGCTGTTGCTTTAGAACTGGCTGGGCATCACTCAGCTGGTGGGAGATGGTGATTGCCTTTGCATCACTTGGTGGGTTGGGTTTTTTTCCCTTCAATTATTAAACTGCCTTTACCTTGACCTATGAGCTTTTCTTGCTTTTGCTTTTCCAATTCCCTCCCCTATCCCACTGCAGGGTGGGGGCTTAGCTGCCAGCCAAGGTCAACCCATCACATATATTCATGAACTACAAATATACAGTGTTCAAAGGACCTAGAATAGAATATTAAATGTGACCAAGCAGGGGATATATGATCTTTAGATACTGGCCAGTAGAAGAGTCAATGTTCAACATCAGTAATATAGCAGGAGAGCTGCTTTTTAACTTTCTTCTCCAGAAGAAAAGCCATGAATCTTTAATCAAACTAGGCTCATTGTCTTGAAGAATTACTGTAATTGGGGGTACTCTGAAGTGTTTCCAAACGTGTACACTGAATTGCGAGAGAGAAAAATTAACACATAGTGCCTGATAGAATAAATATTGCACAATATACGAAGATGACTACAGAAGTCTAGGAAGATGTCTCAACCATTTATAAACTTTTTGGCATGCAGCCGTACTAAGATGCTATACAAAGCACTTTTATTATATCAACCTTTAATATCTTCCCTCTATGCCACACAGCCAGTCATGCAGATTTTTCTCTGCCTTCTGAGCCTTTGAAGCTTGACTGCTGAGTGAAGTAAATCCAAGCTTCTTATTTTCCCATTTCCCAATGCCAAATGCACTTCTGTCAGAAAACTACAAAAGCCGCCTGATTTTATTCTGCTCAAGTCTACTACTTTCATTTTAGTCTTTCCTATGATCGATACATGGCAAAAAAACAGAGACAGTTCTAATACAGTCCATTAAACGAAATATCCCCAAAACCAGAATTCTTTGCATGGAATACCTCAAAGAAGTCGTATGACTGTTATCTTGTGGAAAACATGAAGTTTATAGAAAAACAGGATGCCATCTTCCCTGAACACATTTGAGTAAATTCTTTTGAGCAGACTACTTCTGGTCAACAGTGTCAGCAGCACCATTGGAGAAATGGAAGAGAACTGCTGAATCAAAGGGCTGTATTCCCCTTGCCTAATATTTATTGTGTAAAAGTTTGTCACTTAAGTCTACACTAGTCACATCATTTCCCTCTATTGTCAGTGGAAGACAACCTAATTTTCTGGACATGATTTTAATGTCCCTATTTAAGACCACCGTAGATTGAAGCCTAACACCCTCTTTCCAATGCTAGAGAATGTTGTCACTCTCCACTGACCAGAGAAGAAACTTATGTCTGGCTGTCTAAAAATTGGATGTGGTTTTTGGGGGTTTTGTTTTGTTTGGAATGTATCGTACTCAAAAACCACACAGCTCCTGGGGGTCTGTACATGTCCCTGAAATTGCAGGACTGGGATCATAATGTAATCTGCCAGTCATTTTTGTTCATTTGCTCCACTCACTTGTTTGCCAAAACATTCACTTTACACCAAAATTAAATCCTGTAGTCACAACACTCAGGTGTATTTTGGCCAGCAGGATGCTCAGCAAGCTAATGCTTTGGGTTACCCTGATGTAGGGCTCTGGGCTCAAAAGGTGTCCTTCAGCTACGCAGACTCCAGTACTCATTTTAGCATCACTGTCATACTTCCTTATCTTTTTAAGGAAGGAGAACTTGCAGTTGCTGTAGGCAATTTCAGGAGCAATGTAATTCCCTGATACCACTTCCCAATCTCTCAAACAGCTTTTACTCATTGTTTCTTAAGTACTCAGTTCCTGCTGCACTCTCAGATCACCTACTTCCATAGACCTGTAACAGTGGTACCAAAAAGATGCTCATGTTTGATAAAAGTATTGGGAATTATCCCATCCTTTAACTAGCACCATAAATACAAACACCCAAAAGAAAAATGCCAACATACATTTCCTGGCCTCCTCATTCTTAAGAGCTCTTGGTGGCCATTTCAGAATCCCCTACAGATCCTCCAGGATCTTCCATTTTATCTTCTCACTTGCCTCTGGCTCTCTGCCTAAAGCAGTGGATTTCTTTCTCTGTCTCCCACTTTACAAGCTAAAAGCTGCTTCTTTCTCTTTGTGGACAGCGCTAACTGATCTTGATGACCAAGTCAGCACTATGTAGGGATGAATCTGTTAAAGCATTTCAAATATATCCTTCCATTTTCTACATGTGGAAAGGAGAAATAAATGGAAATGGGGATACTGGCTGGTTTAGATAAAACACTGTAAAAGACAACAGTGCAATTTTTTATTTTTTTTTTTTTAGTTTACAATGAAGAGTAACATATGACAATGTACACTGGTCATCATGGATATTAATCCATGGAGATTGGATTGGATGGGACTGGAAAGGAAAGTGAGAAAAAGTGCAGGAAAAGAGGTAGCTTCCAAAAAGTGAAATCCAACAAAAGCCTGGCTGTAGAACAAGACTTGGAATCACATGCTTTCAAGGGACTCCCTCCAGAATCATACATCATATTTCCCTTTCTCATTTTTTAATTTCTCCAGCAGAATCAGTGACAGCACTTCCACTTCCCAAGCTTGTTTGCAGGCATGCAGACTTCCTTGGATACTGCTGTAGGGCTCCACTTTTGTTTCCATAAGACAATCTCTGACTACTATCACTGCTTGACCTCTGATTCCATGCAGAAGGCCTGTCAGTTTGAGAGCATTTTGAGCTGCAGGTTACAGAAAAGTAGGGCAATGTTTTCTAATGAGACGCCAGAATTAGCAGAAGGCTCTTCTGTATGCAAAAGACACAGCATGAGCTGAGCTACTTTCAGAAGTCTACCCCTCTTTCAGCTTCACAGCATTGTGTGTAATGTCTGTTCCACTTTGGGAAGCCTCTGTGCTGCCATGTGCAAGCTGACATTGAAGCAGAGGGTTCATTCAAGACTCCAGGTAATCATTCACATGTGCATTTATCTCCACTCTCCCACAGAACACATCTGTCACTCATTTTGTATGAAAGTAGTTAGGTGATAGACCACATCCTTTCTTAGTATTTCAGTGTATTTTCTGTACATTTGGTCAAGATGGTCTCCACTTCATTTGAACGTTCGTTCAGTTTGCTCCCATGCCTGCAGAGTTAAATAACTTCAGGACATAATTCCTGTACCAGCCCTGCTCGTTGTTGGTATGCCACCAGTTTGAAAAAGAGGCAGGAAATGGATGTTTCTGGGGCAGTTCTACTGAAGCACCTCAAACACTACCCTGATTGAGGTTAAAATGACAATTCCGAAGCAGGCACTCAAAAGCATAAAAGTACCACCACAGAAGATCACCACCCAAACCTTCCTGTTCCATGGAAGCACATGGCAAAAAGCTTGCCTCCCCAACCCTGCCTATCCACCACAACAGCTCATTCCATGCAGTTGAGCCAATAAGCCAGAAAATTCAGGTCTATCAGTCTCCAGAGCAGTGCAGATCATCTGTTCCCAAGAGCCCCGAGTATCAGACTGTGTTCAAAATGTTGGCTTAGTTCTGGAATGTGGCCTGCTTCTGCAATACTTTGTTGCCTAAAGTCCAACTGAGTGTTAAGTAAATGGTAAATTGTGTTTTGTTTTGTTTTTTTCTCTTTAACTATCCTCCCGTTCAATTAGTTGAGATTGTAAAAAGTTTTTAATCTCTCTAATCTGACTGCTTTTAAGAAAAAGTGTGATTAAGTCCAAGAACAAGCCTTCAAGAGTAAGTGGAGGTGGCCTGGACACGGCAGCTATAGATTTATAGAAATCAACAGGTATTAGAAACATCTACCCCATCCTTGGCTTTATCAGTGCTGCACATAGGTGTTTCTCCTATCCACTACTTTCTACAAGAAATGCATTTCACAATTACTTTGATTTCACATTAAAATATTTGAATCCACGAGGAAAATCTACGTGCCTGAAGGTATGAGAGAAAGTGAGTCAGAGAGAGGCAAGACTGTCAAAACTTGCACAGTCCTGCTAATACACAGGAAAAATCCAGCTGTCTCTTTCCCAGTGGCAAAGTTACGGAGAGTCTAAAACTGCCCCAGGCAATAAATTCGCTGCACACTGTACCACTACATGCTAGAAAATTCAGTCTGAGCTAAGAAAATGAAAATAAATCAGTAGTGTAAGATTGGTATATCAAATTATTTTCCTTTCAAAAAATATAGTTTAACAGTGCAGCTTGAAAACCAATGCAACACCAAGTTCTAGATTAAAAAACAACTGATTATATTACAAACACAGTCTGCCAGAAGTATTGATCATAACTAGGGCAACTTGGGAGCTTCTTATGTTCCAGATTGTAGCTTCAGCTTTAGCATGGCTTTAATTTTCAAACTAGAATAGTCATCCTAAAAGATTTCCAAAATAATCTATTTAAAGAGAGAGAAGTACATGTGCAGGTGTCAAGGCAAGCCCACCAAGGCAGTGCAGATACAACCATTGCTTTTACTGAAGTGTTTCATTTTCCTTCAGATCAACGAAATGTCTACTAAACGCTTTTTACTCCCTCGAACTAAATGTAGACAAATGCAACTCCTGTCAACAATGCACAGTATGAAGCTTTTCCAGCAGGTCCTTTTGGATCCTTTTGTAGATCTCCAAAGAAACAGTTTGCTGCCTGACTTAGATGACACGGCATTAAGTTAAAAAAAAAAAAAAAAAAAAGGAAAACCAACCAAAAAAAAACAACATCCAGCAGGTTCAGTTCATAGTTATAAACAATAATGGTGCTTATCCATACTGGGTCCATTGTACTCAATAAACCACAGCACAGCACTAGTCTTCACCAAAGGGCATTCACCTTTTCTGATGAATGCCCAAAATCTGTACGTGTTTGAAAGGGCTGGGTGACACCAATCACCCAGTAGCTGCACTCAGAGCACTGATTGATCATGTAACACCCCATGGTCAGTGGCCCCTTCCTTCCACAGAGTTCAAGGTGCAAATACATGCAAGCAATGGCACTTTTCTCAGAATTAATTTCTGATCTACTTCATAATAAAAAGCAGATTTTTAGAGAAAGACAACATGCTTATATTTGACAGATAAAGTTTAGTAACACAACATAAATTAGCAGAGTAGATGAGGAAAGCTCTGTCATGGAGTGCACAGATTTTTAAAGTCTCCAAAATTTTACCCTTCCTTCAGACTTCCACAATCTTTAAGAAGCACCTGCTTATCAGCACACACTCTGCAGCATACTGTAAGGGCTCTGATACAGCACAATAAAGATAATTTTGTTATAAGAACTATTCATTATGAATTCACAGCACCAGATAAAATCTACAGGGCCAATTTGCAAATGAGATTCTTACTAAATGTGGTTAAATATTTTTTAGTCTTCCCTGAAGACTTACTACAAATAAATGCATCTCTGTCACTTACTTGTTTCTGAGAGATCAAAAGGTGAGCAGAAAATCCTGCTTTTCACTTTGCAGAGTGGCTCTCATATGCATATACTGCACTTCCACCATCTCAGAAACATCTTGTCAATGTGGACATTTTACATGCATAATAGTTAATTTGGACAACATTCAATTCTGCGGACCAGAAAGGAGAATGCTTCTCCACATTATGGAAGAATTCAAACACTGGGTCAAAGCTACAAAGAATATGACGTTTTGCTTCCTTTTCATTTGCCACAATCTAATAACTTGTATCTAAAATTCAACAGAAATAAGGAAAACCCCGTAAGTGCACATTTGGTGTTAAATATTTATACCTGCACTAAATATTTCACAATAAATAATGCGGTGCAAAGCTAGACACATTCCTTATTTTGCCTTATTTTGAATGTTTTTCTGTATTTCATGGGCAAAAATAAATGCCACACTTTTTGCACGTCAGCTAATGTTAGATCTCAACTCATCTGCAACTTAGAAGGTTCCCTACTACAATCTGTGGTTACTATTATGCAAAGTTAAAATAGGGTGTGTCTGGGGTTCAATGCTTTAACACAAGCACACGTGTACAGACATTAGTACACAGCCATACCAGTATGTCTGTACATGTGTGTTCTAGTACAAAGAAGTATAAAGCAGTCAATCAACTCAAGTCTGAGAATTCTACACTAAGCAAAACCAAAAGGTTAGCCTGTTAAAAATATACTATTGCTCATTCACCTGGTTGTATTTTTCAGTAAATAGCCCCCATTCCCCAAAATACAAGTTCAAGAGAAATAAAAAAGTGCTGCCAGTTACTTCAAAGGAATTTTTTTCAGTAAGGCCCAGATTGTTCCAAATCACTAAACTGAAGTTAAAGCACAAAACCTGCAACAAAGTTTTACAATTTCATTTAGCATGCAGTATTTTTCTGTGCCTATATCAGAGTAGGAACCAAAACACTGCCTTTTCATTTCTGCATCTTTCCCCATCTTCCTCATTCTGCATCACAAGCATGAGTAAGGGCTGAATAATACTATCCAAAATCCAGATGCCATATGAATAGAAACAAAATAGTCATTACTGAAACTTCACAGCATTTAGCTATTTATAGACTGTATTCAGACATCACCACTAGTAAGACAGCACATGCTACAACGCACTTTTTGAATAGCATTTCAGAGTACTTGAGAGACCTATTTTACAAGCCTGGACCACCACCCAGAGAAGAGTCATGTACATGAGGACAGAAGTAAAATACAACAGATAAACACATACACTTGAAGGAATAAAGGACATCTAATCACTTTTCAAATAAAGGGAGTGTTGAAATGTTTTCTTGTAATGCTGACGTTCACTCTGAAAGCCCTCCTCATAGAAGATCTATTACCCTCAGAGATGCAGTGGTTTTGAAACATGTGCTATTATTTTTTAAGAGACCACTTGAAGAAAAAGAAAACTGCTTATCCCCAGCTGGCATAACCAATTCATTGGATGTGTTTTTCTGGCAGTAAAGACTCCAAGACAAACTTCATCAAGAAGTATCACTTTCCTTTTTGACCCAACCAATTAATCTTTTCAGTGTGGTCCTGCCTGCAGACCAAACTGATAGAATAATATCTGCAAATAAGTGGATATGCACAAAAAAGAATATATAAAATCCTGTTTCTACAGGCAACAGAAGAATCAGGCAACAAGGGCTTATGACCAGCCATCTCCAAAGGCTTCTTTTAGGCTGTTCTTGGTCCAAAAGCTTCCCTCTTATTGCTTTTTTCAAGGTGGGAGGAAAGATGGAGACTCCCAGGTAAGCACAGCCCAGCACAACATCACCCTCCCAGAAGCACGTCTGCCTGCATGGCCAGAGCACCTGCGCCACATTGCACATCGCTCCTCCTTTGCTCCCTGTCTCTCATACCACTCGTTTTTTTCCTTTCTCCTCCTGGTGCACACACAAACTTGCCTATACAAGCCAGTAGCCGGGGGCCACTATGCAAAAGGTAATTTGGGCTCCCAAACTCACACCTGTGCTTCAGCTTCAGAGTTGTTGTGCATGTACTCTTTGCTTCACAGGCAGTGAGCCATGCTGCCAACCGGCCGATGCACAGGTGGCCTGTTCTGACAGGTCCATGGGCAGGAGAGGCCGAGGGGCAAAGGGCCTGCAAAGATCTTTCTGATAGAAGAGGAGAGATTATTTCCTAACATTTGTCCTGGAAAGCACAGTGTTTCCCCAAAAGTGGGGAAAGAATCAGTGACATGGCAATTTTGGCCACAGGCATGGAGCTGTGGTAGCATGTTATAACAAAGTAATGGGGCAACGTGAATGATGTTTTCATCTGCCAGGCAGCACGGCTGTCACTGTGCCACCAAGTCAGTGTGGCCAGCTGCCAGACCTAAAGGTGCTTTGCCTCATAAACACACCAGACTCCTGAGAAAACAGTATTTGATCCAACGGTTCTTTCACAGAATTGTAGAATGGTTTAGGTTAGAACGGACCTTAAAGTTCATCTAGTTCCAGACCCCCTGCCATGGGCAGGGACACCTTCCACTAGACCAGGTTGTTCAAAGCCCCATCCAATCTAGCCTTAAACACTTCCAGGGATGGGGCATCCACAACCCCTCTGGGCAAGCAATGCCTCACCACCCTCATAGTGAAGAATTTCTTTCTTACATCTAATCTAAATCTACCTTCTCTCAGTTTAAGGCCATTACCCCTTGTCCTATCACTACATGCCCTTGTAAAAAGTCCCTCTCCAGCTTTCTTGTAGGCCCCTTTTGGGTACTGGAAGGCTGCTATAAGGTGTCCCTGGAGCCTTCTCTTCTCCAGGCTGAACAATCCTAACTCTCCCAGCCTGTCTTTATAGGAGAGCTGCTCCAGCTCTCTGATCATATTCATGGCCCTCCTCTAGACTTGCTCCAACAGGTCCATGTCCTTATGTTGGGGGCCCCAGAGCTGGATGCAGTACTCCAGGTGGGGTCTTGCCAGAGAGAGGGGCAGAATCACCTCCCTCAACCTGCTGGCCACGCTTCTTTTGATGCAGCCCAGGATACGGTTGGCTTTCTGGGCTGCAAGTGCGCATTGTCAGGTCATGTTGTGCTTCTCGTCAACCAGGACCCCCAAGTCCTTCTCCTCAGGGCTGTTCTCAATCCATTCTCTGCCCAGCCTGTGTTTGAGCTTGGGATTACCCCAACTCATGTGCAGGACCTCGCACTTGGCCTTGCTGAACTTCATGAGGTTCGCACCAGCCCACCTCTCAAGCCTGGATTTTTACGTGCAAGAGAAGTTGTGACTTCCCCTTGGCTGTTTGGGGAAGTGTGGGGAGCTTACTATTTTCAGGTCAGAATCACTGATGAGACATTATTCACCCAATAATTTTTCTCACTCTTATTGGCCAGGCTGCCTCACTGCACTGTCCATTTGTTTCCTTGAACTCAACGGTCACTGTCTGAGATTTCAGTTTCATTTCTGCACTTCATACATTTTGTTCATGTGATTTCTTTATGTTCCACATAAATATTAGTCAATGGGGCTATCTGATGATTTAATTTGCACAGGTCTAGCATATACACGACACCTAGAACAATGCTAGTAATGTTACTGTCAAAACAAAAGCTGACTGTGGTATCAGCTCTGCACATTTTTCCAGTTCCTCTGCCCTCCTACAGATAAAAATTTCTAAACTGGAGACACTGCAGAGAATTTAAAGGCCAAGTCTTTGTCTTTCCAGTCATTAGATGCATTCCTGAAATGACTGTAAAATCAGAGGTTCTGTAATAAACAAATGCTATTCTGTGCTATTGTTTCCAAAGGAAATATGTAGCAATATAAATTAAACATTAAATCCAAAACTTTTTGTGAGGCTACTGAGTTCAGAAACAGAAATGCAGATAATTAGTGAGAATATCTGTCTTTGCATATTCACTTCCCTCTCCAGTAGAAGCCATTAATCTTTAAAAGTGTATGAAAAGGATGCACAAGTCAGCACACAAACAGCATGTATTAAGGACACTAAATAAATTAAGGACACCTCATGTGTCAGCACGAGTAACCCATTCATTTTATACTTCTTATCTCTCCAGGCCATTTCTGCACAGTCCCCTTTCTGCTCCTGTTACAGGGACAGCCAGGGATTCCTGGGACAGAGGAACAAGGAGAATCCCAGCCTCTATTCCAAACCGTTTCAACATTTTATAAGTGTACATTAAGACATCTTTGGTTTTGATTAAGCTATAAAACATTTTGTCTTCTAGATAGATATGCTTAAATGTCATGAATGGAGAAAAATCATAATTATGAGTTGTGTCTTGTTAAGGCAACTTGTCTTGCTTCTGGCAGCAAGTTCTCACAGTCTTTTCTTTTCCACAAAGTGTTTATAGTGAGGAGGAGACATATCTGTGCTTTAAAGCTAAACAAGGTTTTTTAACAAGACTAATTCTGATTGTAAAAATAAATAGTAAGATGAAGGAATGACAATATCTAAGTGTACTTACTTCTTATCTCCCCCAGGATCTTCAAACACTTTAAAAACCTGGTAGACTCAGTTACACCTCAAAGCATGTTTTGTGAGCAAGATTTCCAAGCAGCTTACTGGTACAGCTCATGGGTAGCTGGATATTTGAAATTCCTTAGCTCTTCCCCATATCAAACATAAACATTTTGCCAGGTAAAACACTTCAGTATAAAAAAATATAACTTGAGCCAAAACTATTTTCTAAGATCCAAGTCTTTCTGCCTAATTATGATGGGCTGTGCCTCTTCACTGAAGGCCTAGGCTGCACTTCACACACTTGGAGTGAAACACATTGCTCAGTTCTTTTAGTTCCTCCAGGACCCTCGCCTGGATTTTGAGGAACCCTATCTACATTTTTATTCAAGGCTGCAGTTGGGAAGTTCTGCACTGCAAAACCAGTGTCTTTCCTCAAGCTGCCAAAATTGTGCAGCTTGATGACTGCATACATTGTCACTTCTTCTCTTCCTTCTTGACAGCCTTATGGACTTCCATGTGACTATTTGCAGGCTCTGGTGCCACAGCCCCTCTGCAGGAGAATGTTTCTTAATCCTGGAAAGCTTCATACGTAACTAGGTTTCTTACCAAATTTCTCCTGTCTAAAAGAAGAACTATATCTCCTCCTCTGGCCTCGGGTCACACAACTCCAGCAGCCACATCTCCCAAGGAGAAACCTTTGAGACAGTACTACCTTGACATACACATTAGAAATTTAAGGCACGAAGTTGACTGGGGTTGACTGTCTCATCTTAACCACTTTTCAGTAAAACTTTTCAGTGAAAAAGGTTTTTTCAAAAAGAGTCTGATATTCATGATATTTTGTCTGAAATACTTCAAGTTTATAGGTTTTTCATGAACTTGAAGGTTTGCATTAAAATATCATGAAAACCAGACTGTGGTTGGAGTTTTCTGGTTGAAAATTTCCACATGCAAAAAAAAAAAAAAAAAAAAAAAAAGTCAAGTTAACCTTATACACAGATCAACTAGTGATAAAGAAAAACTATAGCAGAGCTGGAGGGCAGTCCCCACACTTTCAGATTTTACCTTGATCATACAATCATCCCAATGTAACACTTCAGACATGCTAATAAACAAATATACAAGTTATCTGGGAATAATGCTGTAATATTTGTTATCCTGAAAAGAGGAAAGGCATTTCACAGCTGCAAAAAAATCAGTAAAGGTGTGGGGGTCTTATGTACTCCAGATTATATTTAAATTCTATTTACTCAGATGTATATGAAAACAATATCTGTTTTCCAGAAATATCTTGTCTCTGATAAGAGGATCTGGCTCTCTCTTATTTTTATTCTCCCTCCACAAAGGAGTTCATAAGAGGACAGATTTCCTTTAGTTAATATTAAAAAGAAGAAAAAATTCTAAAAATTCCATGGGTATGAAAGCTGATTTCAAGAGCTAAACGGTCTTTAAGCAGGAACTGATATTCAACAGAAAACACAGCTGCAAAGTTTACATCTCACAGGATTGTAGACAGCAGCTGTGTTTAAACCATCAGCCAGCAACTATCCAGGAAGGCAGCTCCAGCCTTTGAGCTGCATTAAAATCTTTTTGGTAAAAGCCTATTCCTAGCTGCCTTTCAGTCATCACCTCCCATTACCCAAACTACATTTCAGTAACAATCACCCCAAAACTTGTAGCTCTAAAGGATTTGCCCTGATCAGGGAACAGTGGTTGAGCAAAGTCTTAGCCAGGCAAGTGCCAGCTAAGGGGTGAGTTTTCACTAGCCAGCTCGGGCAATTTCACAGCTTGCAGCCACTAAAAGGGAAAACTTTGCCCCACAAAGCTTTCCCCACTCATGTCTGCACACTTCCTCTGCTTCCTTCACATCTGTTCTGCTGTTTCTCAGATCCCTTTTGTGAATTAAATCAATTTGCTAACCTGGCAGGAAAGTAACCCAGCAAAAATAACTGGATAGTTTTCTATGGAGCTATTGAGTTGAACAGCTTCACAAAGCGCAGTGCAAATGCCAGAGCCACAAGGGAGTGGGGCACAGGGGTCAACCTGCAGGAAAAAGCAAGAGAAGAGGTGGAGCAACACATCCCCTTCACAATGGAAATGCAACAGTGGATCAGCTCGGTTGCTCCTGAAATGGCAACCTGAACCTAACCCTAACATTTTTTCCCTCTGCAAATAACTAC
Source organism: Aquila spilogaster (assembly GCA_024606505.1). Lineage (NCBI taxonomy): Eukaryota > Metazoa > Chordata > Aves > Accipitriformes > Accipitridae > Aquila > Aquila spilogaster. The sequence continues at coordinate 61,611,564 of JANHGO010000053.1, forward strand.
AGGGTAATGCTCATAATTCACATTCAGTTGGTCAAGGCAAACTTTTCTTATATGCTGTGAGATCACTAAGTTTGGGAAATAGAAGTTGTTTTTTATGGGAGATCCAATTTAGCAGTTTCTAATTACTCAAAAGCTAATGGGCTTAAAGGATTAGATCCTTTTGCAAGACTTCCATTGACTTCAGTTAAATTAGGATCAAAGTCTGGAACTTTACTATTCTGCTGTAATTACTTAGTCTTAGATGCACGCCTACAAACATAAAAATTCTGCCAGTATCTGATATGCAGAAACATCTTTATGCAAATAAAGTGCTGTTTCGATATGCATTGCTAGCATATTCCTATTTCTTTTGTTATTTTTGATTCAATCATTATCCCTGGTGGGTTTGACCAAATGAAAGCATAAAGCCACTTGCACTAGAACACTTATCAACTCAGTTTTGCTTGCAGTATAGCCACAGAATAATGAATTAAAATATCCTGGTTTTGATGCCAGGTTTACATATTTCTGAAAGGGAAAAATGACATTAAACCTTCACTTATAGGTGTTTTTGTATTATCAGTAAATACAATAGAGTCATGAAACATTTAAGAGCAATGAGCTAGGACATAAATGAAATGGGAATACTGCAGTACAACATTTACAAACAGTCAATAATTAGTAATGAGAAGCACAGAGAGCTTGCAAAACAGCTACTTCTTTTTTTCTTAGCTCACTGAAAGTCATGGTCACAAGACTGTTATAAAAATATTAGTAGAATTAGAGTTTTGATGCAATCTCTAAAGCCAGGCAGACTACTGTTTTCCTTTGATAAAAGCTTTATCAAAATTAGTGGGTTTTTAGCAACCTTTAATTATTTCTTCCTTTTACACTGCCAAAATCACAGGTGTAGATCAAGTCTTGTTGACTAAAAGAATAGGAAAAATCTACATTTTAAAGAGCAGGTCATTCTTATTTCTTTTTCCCTTGGGTTATCTCACTGAACAGCACTGCCGTGCCTACTGTCCAAGAATACAATCTCTACTTGTTTCTTGGTTTTATCAGTCTGAGTGGTTTTCACTAGCACCACCTTCATCAACATTTCACGGGTTTAAATACAGGCAAACTAGAAAGATACACTTTAGAAGTCCCCACAAGCAAGTTAAAGTAAAAGTACTGTTTCATATTTCAGATACCTCTCAAAAAAATGCAGCGAATCAAATGAACAATGCCTAAGAACCCACCAAAATTCCAGCTAGGGTAGAATTCTGCAAACAAGATTGCTCACAAAGGAGAGTATTGGAGTATGCTGAATGGAAACAATTTTGCCTTTATAGCACCACAATTTTACCTCATCATAGCTTTGCCACAAGTTTTCCTGATTAATGAGGAAGTTCCTGAAATCCAGCTTTGACATACCTATTTATCTTCTCAGTGTTTAGCAAACCCACCCACAACATAGAGCACATGAGAAGGTTGCAGAGCACTCTGGTCATAGCCAAGGCACAAGGTCTGACATGAGGGCTAAGCTGGCATAAAGCAAGTGCAGCTGAAAGCACTGCTCTACTTTTCCCTCTCTGATAGGATGTTCCCTCCTGCCACTTCCCTTCCACTAAATTAAGGGACCCTGAATATGCAATGTAAATAATTTACACAGAAAATCTAGGGAAAAAAGAAAAAAAAAAGGAAAAAAGAAAAAAAAAGACAAAAGAGTAAAAAGAAAAAAAAGAGAAAAAATAGAAAAGAGAAGAGAGGAAAGAGAAGAGAGGAAAGAGAAGAGAGGAAAGAGAAGAGAGGAAAGAGAAGAGAGGAAAGAGA
>JANHGO010000053.1:61613460-61643129 GCA_024606505.1 Aquila spilogaster
AAAGAGAAGAGAGGAAAGAGAAGAGAGGAAAGAGAAGAGAGGAAAGAGAAGAGAGGAAAGAGAAGAGAGGAAAGAGAGAGGAAAGAGAAGAGAGGAAAGAGAGAGGAAAGAGGGAGGAAAGAGAGAGAAAAAGGAGGAAAAGGAGGCAAAGGAGGAAAAGGAGAAAAGAGAAAAAAGATAAAAGAGAGAAAAGAGAAAAAAGGGAGAAAGAGGGAAAAAAAATCCGTCATCTTTTTGATTACATAGCTGCCTGACCCTGAAGACAACAATCTGCAAGATCTATGGATCCATGGATGGTAGGTCACATGTCAGGGCAAGATGAGCAGGCTCCAGTGGCAAGATGGCCCTCTCCAGTGTCAACTTCCCGTTAGATCAACTTAAGTGTAAGGTCACACTGCGTAAGTGGTGCAGTTCCATTCAAGTTCCTTTTGCTAGGGAATGAACTAAGACTGGGGAGCCATGGAAGCTGACGTGTGTGTGGGACTTGTGACTCGTTTGACACTGAAGGCAGAAGGTGTGCTGTGCATGAGGAAGGAAAGCAGACAAGGGACAGTCTTGTGGCTGAGGTGACTGAGTAACCATCTCTAGACTCAGGTTCTGTCCCATTCATCTCACTCGTGTGATGAGAAAGAGGTCATTAAAGGCAACTCCTCAAATATGGTCCCTAATCATGCGCTCCCCATTTTTTAGGTGCTTGGCTCGAGTAGCTCATGTAATAAGTGGAGCTGCAAAGATTTTCAGCAGGATATATCTTCCACCTAAAAATCCTAATCCAGTGAGACAGAGCCATCAGTAGGACTTGCCCCCCACCAGCTTGTGCAGGTGCACATCCCACTCCCAGCCCCTGCCTGCACTCACCTCCAGAGCTGCAGTCTCATCCCACCAGCTGGGGCTTCCAGCTCGGATGTCCCTTCCTCAGCCACCATCTCACAGCTCAGTAGCCTTCAGTGTCTCTCTGAGGTGGGGATGCCCACACCTCACCAGGCACTGACACGAAACTATGCACTGCTGGGTCTGTTGCACCAGAGTTGTCCAGAAACTGAAGGTCTGATTCACTGCCAGGCTACTGCTGACTTTTGACAGGATAATTTCTCAGGAAACCTTTGCACAAAAAGCAATAACACAGTCATTAATTATTCCTTCAGCCTTTCCTAAGTGATGTTATACACCATCTAAGATGTAGATCCTTCAGATACTCTCAATGTACTTGACCAAGCATGCAAATAGATCAGCTGAGCCCTCCTGAGCCTGCTCTTGATCATTCTCTTGGAAAAAACACTTCTGAGCTCACAGTACACTGATTATCCATACTAGGAAAAAGGAAAAGTTGAATTATTCAGAGACTCTACTTAATGTATTAAGATCTTTAGTGGCCATTAACTGAGAAGGTTATTTGTTAGTTTATTTATGAATATGGTTGTAACTTAAGGGATCATCCATACAAATAATCTGTGTATACTATGGCCAGTGTTTATAAATACATATCAGAAAACAATTCCAGCACTATTAACTAGCTGTATCTTCTAATACAACCCAAGCCAACAAGTCAGAAAAGTGAAAAGCCTATTTCCAGTTTTGTTTTGGAGCTGCATGAATGACACCTTCAATAAAAGATTGTTGTCAGGCTGTGATGATATACAATTCAGCACTGTGTTCTTATAGAGTCCCAATTATGCTTTAAATTTTTTTTTTTCCAGATTTAATATCACTATTTTCTGGGTTTAGCCTTTGTTTTAAATCATAACACTGATCAGGTAAGTCATGCTAGTTATGTGTATATACCCACTATGAAAAGAAAGAAAAAAACTACTAAAACGAAGAATTTGTGGAAGCCTAGAAACACCTCTCCTCTCCCTTACGTTTACCAGAAAAGCACTTCTGGAATGGGAAAGGGTGCTATTTCAGACTTGGCCAGTTCTGGATTCAGGAGAAGTGGGTGCTGGATTAAAGCCAGGACTGGTTTCCCTTCTTGAGCTCCCAGGATGTTTGTTAAGCATGTGTATGTGCATATGTTTAGGGCAAATAGATCGTGCTTGCTGTAATATGAATTACTCCAGCAAATTATTGGTGTAATACTTAAAATGGATTATGAAAATAGCTATATTTAGTCTGCAGCTCTAAATGCGACATGCTTTCCTCACCATAGTAACATAAATGTCTTTCAAAAGAAGAGAGGAGAGGACGGAGCTTGAATTCTTGCACTGCAGAGGCTAAGAAAGTCCAGGGGGAAGGGAAAGTTCTCACTTCACAAGTTTATGAGCTTCAGATAGCAATTAAGAAAAAAAAAAAAACAACAAAACTATAATTGTATTTATTCTGTTTAATGTTTTGCCAATGCAGTGTTATAAACTCCCAGAAACCTGTTATAGAAATAGAGAATATTCAATGAAAAAAAGAAAATACCTCAATTTTTCCTTTAAGTAGGAGAGTTATGGAAACCCATTCCATGGTATCCCAACAGCTAAGGCAGATTTCTTTTTCAGTATTTTACCCTTCCCAGAGAGAACTTTAGTTATTTCACAAATGGAAGCAGGCAAGAAAATAAACCAGAACTTCAGTAAATCATGGCCACTTGGTGATGGACAGCTGGCAGAATATTTGGTACTAGAACAGAAAGATTCTGTTCAGCAGAGTAAAGGTATAATAACGAACAAAAGATCTTTCACAACTGCCAGCATAAAAGTTGCTGCTGGAACAAAAGGATGATGAAGTTAGTGGCCTTTCAGTGCTGTGATCAGGTACCACAATTTATGTTCTGCTGGCTTTCATTGACAGACTTCATGTACACACAGTCAAGACCCAGGAAGAGGAATTGTGCAACCTAGACTCAAAGTTAACATTTATACTGTATCGTTAGCAGCCGGGCCAGGGACCAAGTCAGCTCCCAGCACTTTGCCTACAGTGGCTCTGCCTGGCCTCAAAGTTAAGGTACAGGCAGCCTGCAGGTCAGTACACAATGTCCTTGCTGTATGAAGGCAACACCAGGCAACCCTTTCTGCCCTCCTAGGAGCAGATGGCAATGCTGCCAGGCAAGGACAATGCCATCCCTTCTCCTTAGAAGGACATGCAGGATACATGGAGGAGCTCAGGCTGCTGGTAAGACTGAGTTCACAACTGTGCCCTGCTGTGCACCAGTGCTTGCCCTGAGCCTGTATGTGCATGTGGGCTTATAGACATGTCAGTTCAACTGCAGACACCTCCTGTGTAGTCATCTAAAATTTAGAGATTAAATCCATGCAGGGTGACTTTAAACTTGCCTTTGAAATGCAGTATTGATCTAGCTGGTAGCTTTCATTTAGTCGTATTCCTTTAAAAGAAAATAAAAGTCAATTGTCTTATTCTTTCACATGCTTCATAAATTCAATCACTAACTCCAGACTGGCTACATAACATTAAAAAAACCAAAACCAGACCAAAACACAAACAAACCTCAGAGAACACACATCTACTAACCACTGCTTTGGAGGAATGTGGTGGAGCTGGCCATCCGCATTTGGCACTAGATCCACAGTCTCAATACAAAGCAGCATGACTATATATGGCCTAAGAGGGGATTAGAGTGTCTCACAGTACTGTATGCTATTATTATAGGGTATATTATGAGTACGTAAAGAATTGGATCACGACTGCATTACAGGCCCACTCCCCACGATTCTTTATTTACCTGTAGATTATCAGCAGTTGCCATCCCAAATTCTTTCCAATATATGTGTAGATCCTTCATGGCCTTATCTGTGCAGTCCACACCTCTAATATTTATTGTAGTGATAAGTAGCAGAGACAAGAGTGGTGAACTCAATATATCAGGTACTTCAGCTGTACAGATTCCAATTATTTCAACATCTCTCATTAACACTGCAGGACAAAGAATGCCTTGCAGGGACAGAGCTTTTCCTTGGTGTAGTATTATCCTCAACAAGCAAAAGAAAATCACTGTGAGGTACAAGATGGTGAACAGTTGTTTAAAACTATGCAATAATGCAATATGTTTCATTTTGCAAGATTTTGTGGTTGAAAGGGAAACAGGACTAGGAAACAGCTTCAGAAGAAGAGAAAAACTCAACAATCTATCCTACTAAATTTCCTGTTAACACTGCTAAGGTAATGAGGACAGATACCTTATTCTTAAGTACAAGTCCTTTGAAAATAGGCCTACAAATACTTTTGTTTTTCCATTTAATTTCCCTGCATTGTAAGCAAATTCAAGCTTGAAAATACCAGGCATCAGGGCAGTCCGCGTAGGTGTTCAGACAGCTGTAGAACTGGTCTAATTAAAAATAAACACACAAATAAAATAAACACACCTCACAACAATGCTCTAGAACAGCCCTTTTGTAGGACAGAAGTTTAGGTATCCTGCCCCATTCTCAACCTTACATAAAACTGTGGACTGGTAAGGCTCCTCCTAGACTTCCACAGATGGTGATTTTACCTTTCTGCAGAAAATTGTCAGTGGCGTGAAGTCTGCTCGACTAATCCTATGCCCCTCATTCAGAGATTGCAAGCTTGTTGTTTTTTTTTTTAAAAAAAAAAAAAAAAAAAAAAAAAACCCACACCACAAACCTCTTCTTGGCTGAAGTATGGCTAAGAGTACCTCTGCAGGAGTCTTGGGCTATTCCAGTTTCTGCTACAAGCAGCACACTTGTGGTTTGAGAACCTGAGCACGGTTTCATGCCCTTAGTCACAAAACTGCCGCAAGAAGTCAAGGAGTTAAAACTGGTGTACAATGCTTCCTGAGCAGCTGCTGCTCCTCCCTTGTGCAAATCTGTCTTGATAGTTAGCCGATATTAGCAAGCCATGTTGGAAACCTCTCTCATTCGGATTTTTTGTTATAGCTGTCCATGCTACAGAGTCTCCAGAAAATAAAGCAATCACTGCTTATGTATCCATTTAACATGCTAAATGTTGGAAGAAGCCTGTCTTTTGCAAATACACTTTAACTTGATTGTGTATGTACTATACGCCACATATGTTCATATTCTATTCTTGCCAGGAAAATTAAACCACAGAAAGCCATGTTGGCATAAAAACTCATTTCAGAATTGCTCAGCATCATTTAAATGGTAAAGACTGAAGTTTCTTTAAAGGGTAATCACCTTCAGTGACTGATTATAGTTTTCATAATAATAATTCAAAATACTGTTTCTACCCAATCTAAGCACTTCTTGGATAGACAAATTTCCAGAAATTAAGTCTCATTGTCGTTCATTAATAAATTACTTTAAACCTTAGGTTTTTGGTTTTTTGGTTTGGGGGTGGGGTTTTTTGCCATTCTGCTCTACAGATGTTTTATTGTTCTTATTTCTAAGCAAGGCTGGACTGTTTGGGAATTAAATTTGGTTTTCAAACACTGCAAAATTTAACATTTGGGAAATCTTTACTCTTGTTCACCAAACCACTAAATCATCTCTGTTTCTCAATTTTACTGAGAACAGCTGGCTAGAGAAACAATTCCTAAATTTAGACTACAAGTAGATTGCTTTAGAAATAATTAGGTATTGTTACATGGTTTTAAGAAAAAAAAAAAAGGCTGTCAAAGACTCATCCCACTCTTAGTAGGGGTGTGGATAATTACATACTCATTTCAAAGTAACTGAGTTCGATCAGTCACTGCAATATACATCATCCTGGAACAAAAGAGATCTGCTTCAAATAAGAGTAATAGCAAAAAAACAAGACCTCAGCATTTAAGTAATGTTTCAGCCATTGGAAGACTGGATTCAGTGTTCAACATATCTTTACTTTGTAAGCGAAATTTCCATTTCTCTCGATTTAAGGTCAATATGGAATTATCGTAGTTTTTCTCTGGGATAATTAAACATGGATACATGCTCTGTATAGTATTGCAAGTCTGAGCTCTCTGAGGTACGTATAAACTTATGCACACAGAGCAGATCTGACACAAAGTACAAATTCATTGGAAGAGTATCATGAAACCTACTTGTGCACATTCAGTTGGTGTGTTTGAATTTCTGCCTGCCTATAGCCCAGTCATGTATCTAGAAACTCCAGCCAATGGACAAAATTCCTGACTCTGCTTGAGCAAAAAATCCTGGCAGAGAATGAGCAGAGTGCAAGGATAACTATGACGTATGTTTATCCCTAAATCAACAGGAGTATGAACACATATTTTTATAAAATAAAGATCTAAGGTTTGGTCTCTTATAAAGAGTCAAAAACTACTTGGTTATGATGTTTAAAAATATTCAGCTCTATAACTGCTCATGACAGTGTATTCCACATATTAACAGTATGCTATGTAGAACAGCCTTGACATCTAAAAGCAACTTTATCCTGAGAGTTTAATCAGCACATTAGCAAACCTGCTGTAAAATTTTCCCATTTTTTAGTGACTGTAGATTTAAGAAGATGGGGTCATCTTCTAGAATAGTATAATGAGCATAAAAGAAGAATATGATTGCATTTATGCTAGGGCGAAAATAAGCAGCACATCTAGAAAGAATGTCACTTCTGTGAACACATCTACTAGGACAATCCCGCCTTTCACAGGCTGTAGAATCTGTGTTAGTGTGAAATATGATAATATGAAAAACATGGATGTGAAATCAAAGAAAATTTTAGTACAAGGTCACAACAATGTATCAAACATCACTGTCTTTTGACACAAAAGGTAGAATTTCTCTGAAATCTATAGTTGTCTTTTTAAATACACTTATCAAATAGTGCTTAAAAAATACAAGTGGTCTCATTCAAACTGGAATAACTCCAGAAAACACAGCAAGCAGCAAATTACCTCCTGTGCAAATATTGATATCCTGCATTATTTTTCATTTAAGTACCTCCATATTCCCAGTCCTTGTTGTTACCCATACATTTTTCCCATAACATTATTGTTCATATTAAAAAGCAACTAGATTATTCACATCAGACACACATTTCTGGGCCTATCACCCAAACTACATAAGACACTCATTTCAGAGTGGGACCGTAGGATGGTGGGGAAATAATGAGCCTTCCCAGGAAATGAGTGGATCTAAATAGGTACATAGAAATACTGCACAGAAAATTTCTCCTACACGGTTACTGAAGGGTAGGCATAGCCTCAGTCTGCCCTCACGGTAGTAACCATACAGCTCTGGATGAACACCTCTAGAAGGAGGAGCTGAATGAATTTAAGTCTGTTACTTCCTGGGACACAAACCTAACAAAATTCTCATCGATTTAAATAAAGGAAAAATAAATGTATCCTTACAGTTTTGTGAAGGGAGGGAAAGGCAGAAGGAGACCAGAAAATTAAAATATTATTGTGCAGGAATCATGAAGGTAACTATACTATACCTAATTTTTAACCCAGAACTGATCAAGGTTAAGCATAACATTTTTATTGGATTATTTTCCAGCCTGGTTTATTCCTTCGTCCTTTCACTTCACATCCTCATAAACTGTTGAACTGACACAACTTCAGGGATGCTATGCAGGTGGTAACACATGGCTAGAGGTTATGGGTGGGGGAGACTCTCAGTGTGCACAGGATCTCCTTAAGAAAAACTGTATCATTAAAATGAATGCATACATCTCTGGACACTGCTTATTGCTCCTTTCCACAGCTCAGGAATGGGAGTGGCATTTCACAGATCAAATGGCTTGCTGCCAACCAAACCGGGTGATCTCACTCTCCTCCCACCCCTGCCCCTGGTGATGCAGCCCCACTCTTTTCAGTAGCTTGGAGATGGTTTAGCTCACTAACCTGGCAGAAGACTAAGCAGCAAGCAGAATGACAGATTTGTGCTAGATCAGGGCAGCTGGCATGTAAAATTTCACCCTGAGTATCTATCTCTGATACACTTGCCAAATCTATTAGTCAGTCCAGGTATTATTCAAAAAAAGCAAAGGAGAAGCAGATTTTCCACCTTTGTGTTCCTGCTTCTGCATAGACTCCAAGGGATTTTTGTGGAATTACAGGTCCCTCACCCTGCACTATCAAGTTTGATGACTGAGTGTTAAACGCATGGAATCAATGAGAGGGGTTACAGCCAGGGAGCAAGCTCTGCTCTAGCCAGGGTTTGTATCCATGCCTCTCCACTGGGTGCCAAGGGCACACTCTCCTTCTCTCTGTCCACTGGGGAGGAGTGGAGCAGCCTGCTCCCAACCTGCCCTCCTCAAACGAAGCCACTTTCTTCTCCCTCTTGTCCTCATGCTGAAGGAATTCAGTGTTTCACTTATGTGGGGAAAAAAAAGTGGTGACAGCAGCCAAGGAAACTGGTTCGATGGGCTCACCAGTTACCCAAAAAGAGATTAAAAGACTGAAAAGACTAAAAGTGAATGAGAAGGACATTTTTATCTGTTTCAATCAGTTTAAGTTAGATCAGGATTTATGCAGGTGAGGTGCTGTATCAGCTTGGGCAGGTGGGTCACTTAGTTTACCCCTCAACAACATGGGATCGTGATGCTAAATTCAGATTTGTACACAGCACTCTGAGATCTCAGAGCCATCAAAGGAGTGGCAAAGTGCAAGTATTCTAGTATCAGACTGATTTAAAACCCAGCAATGCAAAATGCTGGCAGGCAATTTTAAATGCCTCCAATTGTAAAGCCTCTACAGCAGCTGTCGAAAAGCGTAAAGGAAAAGCATGGAGCTAAATTTTATCAGCTGATGTGGGGGTAAGTGCTGTCACTGAGAGAACATAGTGTGAGAACAAGAATGCTAATAAGCACACCAACTAGTAAAGGCCAATTGCAGAATGGATTTTTTTTTTTTTTCCCCAAGTCTGGGAAGTGATTTTGCCAGTTTTGAAAACATTTTAAATAATGTGAGGAGCTCTGGCACTTGCAGAAAATCAGAAGTTTGAAGAGTGAGAAAATATTTCCTTTTCTTACAAGGACAAACCTGCACGGAGATGAAGGAAAGTCCTTTAATCAAAATCTGGGGAGCTGCTCTGCAATGATCTCAGGAGAGCCTAAGGCTGTTCCATTTCAGTAAGCAGGCATGTTGGGTCAGATGTCTTACCTGTTTCTGCAATGTTACCTGCCCTTGTGTAACCTCTAATTATAAGTTTCAGTGAGAGTCTTTATAAACTGCATTGCAACTGGTTCTGTTTATGCATTGTAAGATGTTAAATGGTTCAGGAACTCTGATACACATGCCTTTTTCTTTTGTATATATCAGCCTTTTGTCTTTCTCAACTTTCTCTTCCTGCCCCTACCTCAATTCAGGCAGGATTAATCCTTAGGAAACTGTTTCTATCTGTGGAGTACTAAAGCCAGGAGAAACATGGGTTGGAAGAATTTAAGAAGGTAAGTAATAAAAGAAATTAGAACTATATGAGTGATTAGAGCAGAGTAAAGCTGGGGTCGTCCTGCATGATAATAAGAAGCAATCCACCTCCTTAAAACTGGACATCCAGTTCCTGACCATTTCCCTGGAAGCTGGATATTACTCTGCTCACGTAGCTCTACTTCATGCAACATTGTCACCTAGTTACTCAACAATGCAATGCAAGAGCAGTACAATTTGATGCAAGATTTCTGCAACCTAGTTCAAAAGGACAAAGGTTTTTAGGGCTTCTCCACCTGACAGCCTCCCACTCACAGCCACCAGAAGCTTTGACAATGAAGCAGCTCTGTGTTGAGCTAGAACAAGCTAAACACCCAGCATTTTATTTATTATTCAAGGGAACAAAGCAAATTTTCATAAACACAATGTCAAAGTAGTACCTTGTGATTCCAGCTGTTGAATACAAGCTCTTGAAATGTACAGAAAAATAATGCAATAAAGTCAGAGTCTGCAAAACCCTGACCATCAGCTTTTTGAGCTACTGAGACTGAAGGACCTTACTGGGGCAAAGAATGTTTCAAAACACCCTTTTATAACTGCATATTCAGTCCAATTTGAGGCTTCAAGTAACACTTGCATTTGGCTTGACACTTGTTTCTTACATATGTTCCTCAGATGGAGGACTGCCAAAATATGCTTATTATTCCAATTATAAACAAATGGTTCTGCTTGGGGAACAATGGGTCTGACACTGGGAAACTTCATGTACTGCCAGGTATGTGTACCATGCTCAAGAGTTCATACATGCTCATCTCTTTCTGTGCTTTCCCTATTAATAGCATTAAAACAAAACCTAACCACAGCACACCCACTCCACTAGAAGGTAGTACTTCACAGGTTGTGACAAAACAACAGTAATTAGAAGGGTCTTGGTAACATTTTGAAGGCCAGCCAAATTTGTGTGTGTCCCTTGTAGTAACTCCAGTGAAAGCAAAACAAGTTCAAAGCATTCACTTCACTCTCCAGAAAAACAAATACTGCAGACTATTAACTGAGAATTACCAGGAGAGATATTTACATTCACAAAAATATGTGTATACATATTTGTGTGTGTACGTGTGTGTATCCACCTATATAGGTGCACATATATATATATGCAAACACATAAATTGCCCTTTCAGACAACAAACAAAAGACTGAGACAAAAAGGTTGTGACCAAAAAACAGTGGTTGGCAAACACACAAAAGGGATAATGAGCAGCATTCATTTCTCCAGTCTCCTGTCCTGCAGGCACCTGTGGAAGGTGGAGAATTAATCTAAAGTGTTTGTTAAATTCAAAATAAAGGCCTAGAGAAAGGGCGTTGACTAAAGAAAAAGGAAGGAGTTGTAGAAAAACAGACACTTTGGACTGGAAAAAGGGAGTGATAATGACGGAGAGTTCAATATCTAAGGGGAGGCAAAAACTAGAGCAGGACTAATATAATGAATTACATATAAATACAGTGTAGCTTGAAAGGAAAAGATTATCTTTAAAGGAGAAGGAAAAAGAGTGTTTTCCAAACACTGCTTCCAATGCTAAGGTGCTAACCACCAATCCCAGTGTGTGAAGTACCCCATGGTTTTCAAATAGAGCACATAAACAAAGCACATCTAGAGTTAAATTGTGGCAGAGAATACACACCAAAAAACATAACCCAATGATGCTCTACGTACAACTGATGAAACAATGGGAGTTCTCATTCATGAACACACAAGAAAAGCCAAACATACCAAAAAAAAAACCCCAAAACCACAGATTCGGGAACTCAGTTTAGAACTAACTTTTCTAAATGTTTTGTGCAAAAGGCAAAATAGCACAAAACAAAAGCAAACAAAAAGGCCATTCCCAGGAAAATCAGCAGCCCAGCTGTTAATAGATATGCTCAGTTTGCGGTAGACAATATTAAATTCCCAGTCTGAAGGATAGGTCCTAACATGTCAGTGGGCCGTATTCTCACCTTTTGGCTATGGGCTTTCCACTCTCTTTCTCTCTTTCCTACTCCCAATTTCAACCAATATTTTGTCAGATTTCATCCCTTTCAGTGAAATACTTGTCTTTGACAAATTAACATGTGTCAAACTCAGCACAACTTTAACCAGAGAATTTCTAACAAGCTCTTTCTCTTATGATAAAATAACCACCATGACAAAGACAAGGGAGATGTTAAGAGACTCAGAAAGCAGCTAATAGTCCAACTTTTATTAACTCTAGTTAATTACACAACTTCCCTTTGAAAATCTCACCTTTGGGGCATGCTGCTTTTACTTTTCTTTTACTTCCTTACTGTTTTTCTCACTGTCTAGACATTTTTATGTCTCCAATTGTTTTAAATTGCCCTCTTCAACTTTCGTTAATATTCTTACTTCTTCCCTTCTTTACTTTTCTCACTATCCTCACCAATTTTTATTTTCACATTGCATGTTCTTTAGATGTTTACTGTATTTTCTTCTTTCCCCCAGCTCTACATTTCTCTCCTATTTATTTCCTTCACTAATTTCAATTTGGAGAGTTGGGACAGATCACCTATCCCACATTATCTCTTAAGGAGATAGAACAGTTTTACTGAGAAATAAGTAGCTTTTTATTTCTTATAATTTTGAGAAAAAAAGCAGATGTATGAGTAAATGGAAATATAGATAATGAAATACCCAGCTAATGTACACAGTCAGTCCATGTCTTCGATTACAGGGCTAAATACTTGCTTTCTTACTTGCTTCATGTCTCTTTTTAAGTGATTGCCATTTATTTTCTGATCAAAAAATGCTGCTTTGGGTTGTTATATTTTTAAGGTCAATCCATAAACTAGAAGACATTAGAAACATTTCACTTACCTTTTGTGGCAGCTTTTTTTTACCTTTAAATATCGAAGTGGAAATCAAACTAGGTTATTATATAGATGCAATTCAGAATAATCAGCATTTTCCAATTTGGGTAGCCATTTTGGGCAGCCAAATCTGCACTGAGACACTTGGTGCCTTGTCTGAAGGTCTCTTAAGGTCTTATATGTACAGCTAAAGTAGAAGTCCCAAATACAGCATATCTCAAAGTTGGGCATAGTCAATATAGGATATAATGCACCACTGCTGTGGAAATGTGAGCTGGCTGTGCCGATCCTTGACAGGGAACCATTGAGGACAGCAGTACATAGATGAAGAAAGTATCACACTCAATGAACCTACCAACTCTTTTAGTTTCCCCATAGGTTTGAGATTCCTGCACCACCCCTCTGCAGCAAGGTCTCTGCACATTTTTCTGATATTTGAAAATCTTGGCTTGCCTATTTCAGAGGCTTGGGCATGAATTGTCTAATTTGTTCCAATTTGGTGCCTGACCAAAAAGGAGTGGCCAGCCCACTGCCCTACACTAGGCTAATGGGTTTCTAGATGGTCCTCATGGTAAGGAACTATAAGTGGGATTCTTGCAGAGGCTGAGTCCTCAATATGGAAGGCTTTGGAAAGTAAAATGAGAGATGTTTCTTGTCCTGGAGTCTACGTTGATATTAAAAATGCAAAAGGACAGAGAGAAAAGATCAGCTCAGTTACTACTTACCATCATATAAGTCTGCCTGAAAGCCAGCAGAATGTACATTAGGTGTCTAAATACTTTAGATCCCACTGCTCTGCCACAAATGAAACTACCCTGGCAGATTTCCCATTTTAATTCCTGGGAGCTCTGCAGTGTCAGAGCTTCACAGGAGATGGACTTCAGCCCTTTACAAAACAATGGGCATTATTATATTACCTATGACTTGCTGCTCTACCCTTGTCCCTTGGTTTTTGCTTTGGTATTGAAAGAGACTCTATTCCTTATATTGGAGCAAGTGAAAAGGCCAGAATAAATGCTGTTAAATTAGGTACTAACCGGTTTCTGATTTCTAGCATATAGTAATAAACCACCATCACAGCTTAAGTACAGTAAGGAAGACAGACACTAGTCAACTTCTTTTCTCTGGGAAAGACCTGGCACCTTTTTTCACAGATATTATTTGTATTCTTGGCATTACATGCTGTATAAAGCAGGTCCTCTCTATCAATTTTTGATAGCTGCATAACTGCTGCTAATTTCTGCTGTATTATTCCATTTCCTCCTCTTATATCTTTAGTAGCTTACACATATAAATTTGTATATTGAAGTTATGTCTCATCTTGCCTTCATATTGGGTAGATTTAGGACAGAAAATATTTTTCAGTAGCTATATGTCAGAAGGTGCAATAAATTATGACAAAGCCAGTAATTTATGTAAAGGTAAAGATTATTCTTCAGCAGAACAAAAGAAATTTGCAGAATAACATCCCAAACCATAGTTTTTAAACAGTGTGTGCAGAACAATCTTCATCCCAACAAATCACAGACCACAGCTAATTCTTAAAATATTTTTGGTTTAAATGAGAGCACCAAGAACAAACACCTTATTCAAACAGATAAGAAGAATTTCCTATATGATGCAGTCCTGACACTTTAAAACAAGAACATTTCAGAATTCAGACTGTACACTTTACCAGCTTAATTTCTAACTTACAATTTTTGCTCTAGCAATCTGCTTTGAAATTAATAATTATAGTGCACAAGACAGCTTTTTCTTAGGATTGTTGTTTTGTTACATGATCTTGCTCGGCAAGATAAACACAGGATCAGCAAAGCTTATCCATTGATTTCTATGATGACAGATTACTAACAATGATAGATTTTTAATGATGTGTCAGCAAGTGTACAAAACTGTGTGGTTGTGAGGTAGCAAATGCCAAAAGAAGCTGCTCTGAATGTCATATAGAAAAGATATATCATAGTTTCACTTTTGTCACTGACAGGCAAATCTGATGGCATACATTTTACATAAGGAAATTCTTCCTTTCCCTGTATGAGGTCAGATGATAATTCAGAGAACTACTTTGTTTTAATCTTTGAGCAACATATTTTAAGGAAGCAAGCAAAAACTTCTCTTTTTTTCCCCAAAACTATAGCAATTAACAAAAAATCCAGATTTATAAGGGAATTTGGTATGGATCATGAAGAGTAAAGCGTGGACTACTGCAGCAAGAAAAAAGTGGAAATGAATTTTTGTAAATGGGTTAATTTATGCGTTTAATATACTGAAATGCCACAAAATTCTTTGGTATATTATAAATAAAACAGTAGAGTGGCTAGAGACACATTGCAGCATCTTTTTATTCTTTAGAATCAAAAAATAACATGACAGATGCAATACATGATGGTCAACAATGAAGATTTCCCTCAGCCATGAAAAACTGCACCAGCTGTCTCTTTACTCCAATTTTACATGTAGTTTCCATGCTACCCTAAAACTACCAGGCAACATTCCAACATATGCCACACTGGAACTGATTTACCTATCAAGATATTTGGTTCATGCCATTTGCACAAAGAGGCAACAGATGCATTTCTCCACAATACACTGAAAAACAGTTCACAGAGGGCACCATTTCCTGAAACACCAGAAATCATGTTATTATGCCTCTAAAAGTCTTTGCACCACACACAGAGAAGTGGAGGAGATGGAGGAGTACTGATTTGTGACACTGTTTCCACTACACTAGTTTGCCTGCCCCTCCTTGCAGTCAGTGTACTAGCACTCTGTAATGTGATCCTTGCTCTTAAGATAAGGTAATATGGAAGTAGAGGGTGGAAGTTACTGCCTTCTTTTAGGTATGCTCCAGGACTTCTCTATAGCAAGGATGTAAATATAGTGCCAATTAACAGCTGCTCTGCAGCCTTGATACAAACATAGAGGATTTCTAAAAACTATCTTCTGTACTAATACAATTCATCTCATCTTAGAACAGAGAAAAAACATCCCTCAGTGCACTGCAGATGATACCTATTTTATCTATTCATATAAAGGGTGTAGGTGGTACCACTCATGTGCTCGTAGCCTGAATGCAGCAACTTCAGGCAGGGTCTAACATGACCTTCCAGTGCGTTTTTGAGTCATTTGTTATGCCTTTCAGGAACTAATCATCTTGATACAAGAGCTGATCCACAGCACAATGTATGTTTGAACTGAATGTCTTCTCCACTGAATGTGCCATAACAAGGACATTGGAAGTCACAACCATCATTTGATTATTGCCACAGCAGTACAGGAGATTTAGTCACATTACGGCCATTAAAACTAATGCAGGTAAGTGGCCTGTACTGCCTTAAAAAGCTCCATCAGTAGCAAATTATCTCTTGCCCTCTTAGGGCATATGTAATCTTTTCAAAGCTCTGTCCTCTCTCAGGTAGTTCAGCTGTTATCCTGTGAAGGGTCCTACTTCTCACTACAGCTGCTGTGTTGAATTTAAAGAGTAAATACAGTTTTCAGAGGCTTTAATTAAAAATATTTCTAAAGCGTGAGGATGCACTTGAAACCTAACAAGCAAGATTTTAATCTCCTCACCTACAGTAATCACTTCACAGCACGGGTGCTAATGAAGGCAGCAAGGATGGGAAATACACTGATGAACCCATGCAAACCAAGAGAAGAAAAAGAATATTTTCTCCTAAACAAGGTTTGCCTAAAGATGACTGTGAGCAAGTAACCAGAGGTTCCTATGGTCATTTCCATATGCCCCAAAGATGTTCACTGAGACAATACCCTACCTAATAGCACTCTTGTCAACTTTCCCTGCTGTACTGAGATTGTTTTCAGTTTGTGCTGCTACAAATGGCTTGGTCAAAGAAAAACCCCGAGACTCCAAACACATCAGTGGACTTGTCTGAGTACACAGATCTCATTAGCAAAAGAAACCATGCAAGTGCCTCAAAGAACTGGATCTTTTCTGTTTAGGTTAGCTGGATTCTTATTCGAAACCGTCTAAAATGTTGCAATTTCCAACAGGTGTCTTATCAGTTTATTCCAAGCCAATACAACAAAACTGTCTTAAAATAAAACATATAACCAGAAGCTTTCAGTTCCACCCTGTACCAATACATTTCCTACAGCGCAACGCACAGAAGAAACTTGTGAGAAAAACATAAACACACACACACTTAACGTCTTGGCAGCCCGTGGTTGTTTGGAAACTTTTGGATTGAAATTCCTCCTCCATAAGTCCACAGCCATGGCCATATCTATTGGGAAAGGAGAAGTTGCCATTTTCTAACTCAAAGAGGCTATGTTTAAGAACATTCTTTCAGGTTATCACCTGGACATCCACTCTGAAAAGGCTAAACAACTCTTGAATCAAAAGGTATCCAACTCAGAATAATCCTGGTTGATAGCATGTGCATACACGCCTCTTATTTTAGAGATTTAGCAATCTTGATCAATGTCTGCACTTTATGAGAAGCAGGGACCACCACTGTAACATACTGGAGACCTCAGGAGACCACACAGATACAGAAGCCCATATACTCAAATATGGCATGGCAAAGCACTTCCAAGCCAAGGTTTAATTGCTTGTTGATTAAGGCTCGAGGCAATGCTATTTAAATATTGCATATATTTTTAAAAATATATGGTTTTGTAACAGAAAAGAGTATGAGCATCATGTCTTCACTACCCGTATAGTACAAGTGCCTGCTGAAATGAAGGGTCAAGAGTACTTGTTAGCATCTCAAAAGAACAGAGAAATTTTGTTTTGTTTATTGTTAGGGCAAATACACGGAGGAATATCAGTCCAGAAAATATGCACTTCTAGTTTTAACAGTATGCTGGTTTTGGCTGGGATAGAGTTAATTTTCTTCATAGTAGCTGGTATGGGGCTATGTTTTGGATTTGTGCTGGAAACAGTGTTGGTAACAGAGGGATGTTTTCCTTCTTGCTGAGCAGTGCTTAAACGGCGTCAAGGCCTTTTCTGCTTCTCATCCCACCCCACCAGCGAGTGGGCTGGGGGCACACAAGAAGTCGGGAGGGGACGCAGCCGCGACAGCTGACCCCAAGTGACCAAAGGGATATCCCAGACCTTATGGCATCATGCTCAGCATATAAAGCTGGGGAAGAAGGAAGTGGGGGGATGTTCGGAGTGATGGCGCGTGATGGAGCCCTGCTTTCCTGGAGATTGCTGAACACCTGCCTGCCGATGGGAGGTGGTGAATGAATTCCTGGTTTCGCTGTGCTTGTCTGCAGCTTTTGCTTTAGCTATTAAACTGTCTTTAACTTGACCCATGAGTTTTCCCACTTTTACTCTTCCAATTCTCTCCCCCATCCCACTGAGGGGGAAGTGAGTGAAAGGCTGTGTGGGGCTTAGTTGCCAGCTAGGGTTAAACCACAACAAAGATTGAATCCAAATATATGTGGAGCACTCCCCTTGTATTCCCACTTCCTTTGAAGTAATCTGTAATAGCAGATGTCTCTGGTAAGCTCTGTGGTAAGCACAGACAAGAGCAACAATGTCCAGAATTAGAAATAATAAAATTCCAACCACAAAATCTTCAACACTTTTCCTCTATAAGGGAGAAGCTAGTCCTGTGAATTAACACTTTCATTTATAGATAAGGCCCTTAGTAATCAGACTGCTAAACAAATTGTCTTCACTGGTAGGTATCCATTAACACCAGTAATTCAGTGGGGGAAAAGCACCAACAAAACAGCAAAAAACAAGTAACCAACAAGATCTAACAGTATTTAATTAACTTCCTTATTGCATATGTTCAGCTCTCCATTTATTGATTCTCATATATAATGAGCTAAAGAATTACCAGTCATTCCTCATATCAAACATAAAGCACTCTGCATGTACTAAGAAAAGATCTATACAAAGACAAGCAAAAATGGCAGAACCCTCTTCAGTGATCATCCAGATAGTATAGATGTTCTCTTCTAATTCTATTTTATGATCTATTCTTCAGGAGAAAATTTACAAACAAACTGATTACTGTTTATCGACATCCATTTCTTAATGAAATTCTTTATACTTGTCAGCAATGGTAATACTATATAGTTATATATTAATGGTTATATATTAAATATTTAATCATGATTATACATGAAATATTTAATAAATGGCTGACAAGTTAGGTCAGTAGTAACACTATTTCAATGGATAATAGATTTCAGCAACACGTTTTATTGCAAGCAAGTGGGAATTACATTAGTATTTCATGTGCATCTTCTTTCCTTTCCATTTTTAGCTCTGCAAGTCTTTCTATAACACCAGATGATGCTAGGCAGAGAGTACTGTAGGCAACCAGCTTGCATCTTTACATCTGTATTTATTGAGATAAAGTTCTCCTAATGCCAGTTGCTTTGCATTCCTTTGGATTTTATTCATAAAGTAAGACTCAGAATTATAATAACAACTCAAGAAGTTTGGTTCACATTTATCAACATCATTAACCTGCAATGGAAAGTTAAGCTGATAGAACATTTTTGTCAAAATCACCAAATTTGCTCACTGGAACTGAAAGTTTTCGCAGGAGACCAACCTTCCTCAGAAGAAAATAGAAGATAAACTGCTAGCAGTTTTCAGACAGTCTCTCTCCCTTAACCTATGTTAACATTCATGTTTCTTCATGAAGACATTTAAAAGCTACCAACCTTATCCTGGGTGGTGAAAGAGGAAAACTGCAATCACAAAGTACTTTGTAGAATCCGAAACCACTTCCTGCCTAGTCCCTCTGATGCATTTTGAACAGAGAAAGAAAAAATACAAAAAACTGAAAAGAGTCATTATCACAGAGATCCCATTTGCAACAGGGAGACACACTTAAATAGGGGTGCAGATACATCATCATTTGTTACTCAAATCAGGACTGCACTATAGAAGAAGATTCCCAAATCATGCCTGTTTCCTGCATTTTCTTTTGCATTGCAAAACCACCTCATTAATTAGAATTCTTTCTGAGAAGATAAGCTGGAAAATGCTCTCCAGGAGGGTATGCAATAAGCTCCATCCTCAACTAGATGTTCAGCCTAAGGGACCAGGCTAGAGCTACCCAAGAGGAAACCATAAAAAATATGCATTGTGTGGACATCAGTTCCTCACAACCAACTGGTTTGCTGTACAAATCCACACATGTTGTATCAAAATAACTACTAACAAGAATGTAGACTAAGTATAACCTAAATGGTAGGACTTTTCACTTGAAAAATAGCCTGTGATAGGAATACTGGCAACTGTACAGCCCCTAAACACCTCTAGAAGCATTTTTAAACAAGGAATTAACTCGGGGGGACTTAGTCTAAAGAACAGTGCTGACATGTTATCATATAAACAGTGTTATCCAAAGTCAAAAATCCCCAAATGCTTATGTAGCAGCACTAATACGCTGATCAAATGCTCATGATCAAAGTCAATTTAACTCCTATTAAATTTGAACCCAGAGATGCAATACATATGCAGAAACCTAGAGATGAATTCCTAGAATTTCTTCCAGGGAACAAACTACCCTCATGTATGCAGTGCTTTAAGTTGCTTTTCTGCCCTTATTCAATTAAACCATAGTAAACAGAATTAAGAAAAAACTACTAGTACAGATAGTGTGTTTCTTCCCTCCCTCTTGACACATTACTCTGATGGAAAAACTCCTACTAGCATAGGGTGCATCTGTTAAAAAAATACTGCAGCTGCTCCTTTTTAAAATAGTGAGTTTTTCATATATCATATTTGTGATTCAACAAATAATATTTTAATCTTGCAATTTATCACATCCTTTGTCACACACACATATTTGTATAGTTTTATAAATATATGTATTTACATACATGTTTGAGATAATCGCATATGTCAGAGCTAGAAATCACCATGTCTTCCAGAAAAGCACAGTTCTGTAATCAAACCAGCAACGCCTGGGACAGTCTGATAACCTCCAAAAGTCAGGGCTTAACACTTCAGGGTGTAACACTTGTGCACTAACATAGGCAGAGGGCTTCCAGGCTTGGGACAGTCCATTCCTGTCCACATCTGGCCGTGTTCATATATCCTAAAGCAATGATTTACAAACGTATCGAAAGCAACGAGTTTCAGCAAAATGTTGCTCTGTCTCCCATATGCTGTAAGTATACATATAGGAGAATCTCAGTGCACTGAACAGTTGAAAAACAAGATTACACCCAGAAAACCCTACAAACCTTGTCCAATTGCTGAAGATGTACCTTTTTATAATTAGAATCATAGAATAGTTTGGGTTGGAAGGGACTTTTAAAGGTCATCTAGTCCAACCCCCCTGCAATGAGCAGGGACATCTTCAACTAGATCAGGTTGCTCAGAGACCCGTCCAAACTGACCTTGAATGTTTCCAGGGACGGGGCATCTACCTCCTCTCTGGGCAACCTGTTCCAGTTACATAATTGTATGTAACAAAAGCTATATCAAGTATAGCTGACTAAAAAACGTTCTGAGATTCACAGCCACATTCCTGAAAAAAAAGAGTTTTTTAAAAAATAAAAGCAGATCTAAATTTTAAATAAATTGAATCCTCTTAGGGTGAAGACTTGGTAACTTGAATCTACCACTTACCCACAGAGAACATAAAATTAATAATGTACATTTCCCTCACTACTTTGCCAATACATTTTGTTCTCTGCTGGAGAAACATCTCTAGGAAATGAAAAAAATCACACGACCTCCAGGCTGTTAATGTGAGGTTTCAAAAGAACAAAGCAAATAAAAAATGATAAGCTGTGACACACTTTGTTTTCCTTATTTTTCCCTCACTTACATTATGCATCAATGCCCAGCCGTTTGGGCACTTACTGAATCCCAGGCCAAATCAGACAAACCTGATCTCATATAAATTTTAAGTAGTGTTTCCATTTACAGTCCAAGGCAGTTGACACCATGTTATGTTGCTGTAAGAATGTCTGCATATGTGAGACATGAGGAAGGGCTTGTGAGTGCTGCACTACCTTCTTGGGGAAAATTTTGTAATAAAATCAGTATCTAAAGCTTCCTTTTGCTTCATTGAACATGTTTGAACTTAGGAATCTGGGGAGATGAAAACTTTTGTGAATGAAGTAACATCCTTGTAGAAAACTCAGCGTACTCCAGCATTTTCTCTACATTTTGGCCAGAACACTGTTCTTAAGAATTCTCTTTTTAAGGATCCTTAAAGAAATCCTGTACGCTATATCAAGTAATTTGCTGTCAGTGTGAATGTCTACGCAAACAACTGACACCAGAAACATGTATAATCTATGCATGTCTTGCCCCCTGGCTTCTAGTGTAAAAAAGGACTGTGGGATGCAGACCTTGGGACTAGCGATTTTGTTCAAAAGTTGCTTCACATTACTTAGGTAAACTCATAATCCTAAAGAAATCCAGTTTCCAGGCTTGAGCCTCCAGTATTGGTTAGAAGCAGTTGGAACATCTATGAAACACAGAATTGCCATCAACCGCTGAAGCAATTCAAAGATCCTTTTAAAGGTGTACATACTAAAGGTCTGTGCAGATGGAGACATTTTGCCCCAGACACTGTACTCCAAGTGAAGTTGTACTGTTTCAAGCAGTGTTGACAGTAATAGCTTCACATCCTGCAATTGAGGCAGTGCTGGTACATTAACTGCCTGATTATTTTTATAAGGTCAAGCAGCCTCACTAAGTAACCATCAAGTTAAGAAGTGGCTTTCATGATGTACAAAATGAGCTGTCATGATTCTTTCCTTACATTTGGCCATAATAATCTTCATTTCCAATTGAAAAAGGCACCCAATTATATTTGGACCTGTCCTTCATCAGCAATATGATAAAGAATTATTTTTAAAAATAACTTTCATATTTCTATGGAGAGTAAAGACTCTTTAAAGGTTAGCATAGGAATAATGGCCATGGTGTTCTGTGCTCAAAGAAAAAAACCCAATTATGCTTAATTAGTTTGATGAGTAATGCTTACTTAAATTAACGGTGCCGTCTAAAATTCAGCTCACTCAATCTGTCCCAATTTATTCTGTGGACAGATAGCACCAGGTCTTGACCTTTATAAATTAGGGCAGTGGTACAATAGTTTCCTAGATTATTGCCTGCTGAATGGTGTCTTGGCATAATACACAGGTGCAGGTAATGAAAACACTGTTAAATACACACAATTTCATGAGCACTAAGGCATAAATAGAAGATGGGCCTGATTCATCAATGTCTGGCATCTTGTTGTAATGCGAGTAAACAAAGCAGCATTTTAGAAGCCCTCAAAGGTGCCTGAAGATCCTGATCAAAATTGGAGCTGAGGAATGCTAGCACCTCTGAGAGGACATCAGGTGCTTTAGATGTGCATCTCTGAGACATAAGCTGTGGCCTTAGAAAAGAAAGTCCCACCTAAAGTGATTTCTTGACATTGGTGTTTTACCACTTTCAGATTTATTTTTTAAAGTAAATAAATAAAATTGCCCTCATCCACTTCTTTTGTTTTCAGTTCTGAAATTATTCAAATAAAGTTTCTGGTACTTCTTCACAAGAAAATGAACCTTACTGATGTCACAGATATTTCAAAAAAAATTTCTAGAACTTCTCACTTATAAAGAAAGGAAAAGCTGTTTGAAGTTTATAACGAATTAAAATAAAAATTTGGACTGCTTCTGAGCAAGAAAAGCTGATGCTAATGTTACAAGACAACTTTTAATTAACTTATAAATTGCACTTCTGAACCTCTCCTTTGTTGGCAAAAACCAATGTGGTGTAAACACTGTATCCCACAGCAGGCATAGTTATCCTTCTCCACTCAGCACTGTGGTTTCAATAAGCTACCAGTATTGCAAGATATGGCATGGTCTAAAATAGTCGGCAAGTTACCCTTAGAAAATAGATGTTATTTTATCAGCCCCCTTGCAATGTATAATGCTTTGGCTAGGGAGTCTGCCTATTAAAATCAGCGTGACAACTCGTAGTCCAGCAATGGTCTTGTTTGGCAGAACTATGATTGGCAGAATTTTGCATGTTCAAAATGAAGAACAGTTTGCAAAAACTAAACAGAAATTTTTTGGAAGACAGACATTTTTGGATAAGCCTTTTCTTTTATTTTAATCTTCCTGCCAAGAGAGCATACCAGAAACCTCAATGGGATGCCAACTCCTGTGAGAATTGTAGGCAATTTTCAATACGAAACTTTAGTTAGTTCATCTAAGCTGCAGATAAGCAAGCCAAACATTTGGTTGCTTATCTGAACAATAATATATCATATCTTTTGAGATTCCCTTCAAATTATTTCACTAACAGAAAGCAGAAAAGGATAAAGATATTTAATCTCCTCCTGTCAATAGACAAGTTTGGATGAAAGCCAAGCACATAGACAAATATAGCATCCCAAAGTACTTCACAAACAACAATTAATAATGATATATTTGCTTTGTTTCTAGACTGTTTTCATTAAAATTATGAAGTCAAGTGTTAGCCAATGTGCTCGCATACGATGTTAGTGCTAAAACGAATGTAGGGAAAAGAATCCACCCTGGTCTGAGAGTGAACCTTACACCTAACACTGGTTCTTTGGAGCAGAAGCTAAGAAACGTCTGCAGTTTTCTGTAAAGATATTTATTAAGGTATTAATGAAATAAATCTTTTAGAGTTATGGTTGGTTTCTCAAGGATGACATTGTGACATATGGGAAAATTCACAGGAAAATAAAATAGCTCCTTTAATCATCAGATATAGAAAGTAAGGCATTTAAGAAGATAAGGAACCAAAACATCTCCATTAGCATCACCATAATGTCATTTGCATACTCTGAAATATTTGCATTTTCTTTTCGTTGTTGGGTTTGTTTGTTTTTTCCCTCTTAAACAAAGGTCCCTAAAAGTAGTTTTCAGGATGCAGACACTCTCCTTGCTTTTCCAGTTGTTAAAGGATATAGGCTTGAATAGGCTGCAAGATCACTAATGCCGTAATTCAATCATACTATGATCTAAAGATATCTTATTGTCCACATTTCTCTCAGAGTTTTTAATATTATCAAAACACTTCAGCCAAATTCCAGTTTTGTTATTAACCTCTCTTTATCTCCTATTGCATGCAGCCACATACTGTAACAAATGCATTCCTATATGCTTATCTTAGATTAGCAGCTACACACATCATGGCTTAAAAAGTCTTTGGATACCACCAAACAAAGGTTATGTTTTCACTACAGTCCCAAGTGTAACTGCAGCAACAAGAGGGAGAATTCAATTTGACAAGTACCAGCACTAGACCACAGACTTCGCTATGCACTGCCTGTATTCATAGCCATGTGTACCATGCACCAATGCTTTTGCTGCTATAAATATGCTCCTAATGTAAAGGAAGCTCAAATGCAGAAGTCTGGGGCCACACCATACAGTGTAACAGCTCACCACCACTGCAAGCTACACCTCTTCCCACCTTTCTCCCTACTCACCTTTCTCTCCTTCACCACTTACTTTGTGTCAGCTCATCAGGCAATCTTTGAGAACCAGGTTGTTTGCTGCCTTGTTAAAAAAGTGGAAAACTCCACAGGAAAAAAAAACCAATAAACAAACAAACAAACAAAAAAAACCCCAGACAACTGGGTATTTTGCTGCTCTTTTGCTGAATTGAAGCAGATCAAAGAAGGATCCAGAAATTTTTAGGGAGGCAAACTAGTGGGACCAACAGAGCTGATAATCAGGGAGAGGAACAGCAAGAGCATCATGTAATGGGAAACCCCTCAAAAACATTAGCTAACATGTCTAAGTAAAATATTCTCCATTGCATTTTTCATGGAGAAAGTGGAGGTGCCTGAGTTTTATGGTATTATTTCAAGTGACGCATAATCATGATGAAAGCGTTCAAAATTGCTAACATCAATATAATGATTTCTTGGAGGTTTCGTTCCTCCCTTATAGCTCAGCTAGGTTTGTTTAAACAGTCATTACCTCTGTCTGGACAGAGTTTCACATGAGCCTTGGTTATTTATGATTTGTAAATGGAAACCATATAAAACTTGGCGATTCCCAAGATTTTGACCACAAATCCAGGGGAAGTGAAGTATTTTAAACACTTCCAGATTCATTGAATGTAAGTATCAGGAAACAGGACAAGGCCACAGTTAAAACCCAATTGTATAACTTACATCCAAATGCAGCATTACATCTCTCAGAAGGAACCTCTGGATAAATCCTGGATACCCATCTGGATAATTTTACACACTCATGAATATTTTGTGCTTTCCTAACTAAGTCTAAGATGCACTTTAAGTAACTGATAATGTCAGAAATAAAGTTTTAGTCTGTTAAAAAAAGCACATTTTCCAAGAACTTCCAAATACAGCTAAATGTTGTTCACATTTGCTAAGCAGAGATGGCCTGAGAACCTTTCTTCCCACTGTATTTTACTCTAGTATTTTAAAGTTTTAGTTATTTTTCAAACTCACAATATTGAAAATAAAAACAACACCTCATATTTCTCTGAGCTGTGAGCTCTACCTTTGAGCAAGTGCTCAGAAAAGACTATTTTTTTAATCTGAAGTTTGTTCTCTGTAAAGTATGAGTGTGAGTAATGATACTGCTCAGATAGGACCTCTTTGTCTTCTTTGAACTTTATACTTCATATACCTTCATTCACAGCCTGAATCAGTGACTTCAAAAAGCACAGAAAAATCCTAAAAAATTCCACTTTTCCCCAACTGGACATAACCAGATACAAGCTGCTTTCTCTCTGCCTTCTAAAAACACAAGTATCAAAAAACATTTAAAATGCCTGAACACAAGCGAGGCAATGTGCTCCACTCAGAAATCAGACACATCAGCAGGTCCTAACCCTATATGAAACATATGATATGTAATGATCAGTAATTTATTATTGGGACTGGACAAATACAGCGGAATATATTATTTTGTCTAATAGAAGTGGGTTTCATTGCACACTTAAGCAAATGCACAAGGGGTCCTAACAATAAAAAAAAAAAAAAAAGCAGTCTTGAGCACAAATCAGGACATGCAGGAGGAAAAAAGTGGCAAATGAAAGTTCTATGTAAAATATATCAATTTGCTCTCTGAAGGATAATAGGGTCATAAAATACGTTGTGAATAATCGAGAGGAGGAGTTCAGAGGACAGAAATACTCAGCTAATGGTAAAGAAGCCTATTGACATTTAAATGAGGTGCTACAAAAGGAGTCTAAGACAATACTTGTTTCAGGACAAATGACAGAGGGAATGGGATTGGTTGGACCTAATTAGGTTAGTAAAACAAGCACATAGTCAAACTTAAAACTAACAG
Source organism: Aquila spilogaster (assembly GCA_024606505.1). Taxonomy (NCBI): domain Eukaryota; kingdom Metazoa; phylum Chordata; class Aves; order Accipitriformes; family Accipitridae; genus Aquila; species Aquila spilogaster. The sequence continues at coordinate 61,639,820 of JANHGO010000053.1, forward strand.
CTTGGAAAAAAAAAAAATCTGTCAACTTAGATGTCCATAAAAATAGTTTGGGTTTTGTTTACAACTCATTTTTACTGTTACTTCTGTACACAACACCAAACTATTTTAAGATTGGTTTTGATATATGAACATGGTAAAGATAAAACTTTCTACCTTCTCAAAAGGTTTTTTTTTTAATTGTTCTAAATCAATGTTTCTTTTGAAGCTTCATTCTAATGGAAATCTGAAACGTCAAATTTCTGTTCTGATTTGAACCAAAGCTGACATTTTCTGAAGAATGAAAACCTTAATTTCCAGTCTAGTTTCTCATGAAAGCAATTTGAGAAACAGATTAGTTTAAGCAAGACAAAATATTTGTCATTCCTTTGAAACATTTTGAAGGACCAAAATATTTGAAAGAATGTTTTGTTGTTTCCAATGTTCTTTCTGAATCAGAATAGAAATTATAATAGTACAAAGAAAGACCCTTTCTAAATATTTTTAACCAAATTTTGCATGCTTAGGGACTGTGAAAGTTTTTAAACACACTATGTTTTTCAACTGAACCCAATCTTGAAGTCTTTTGAAATGCATTCCTCCCTGAGACTAAATCTTTGTACACAAAGCTAAACATTTAACAATGTTCTTCATGCAATTTTTTTTTTTTTTTTGAGAACGTGAGTGTGATTTCTTTTTGAACGTGACTTTCAGAATAGCGATACGTATTTCAGCAAGACTCGCTCTCCTTCATTCCAATGTAAGGCTGAACTTCCTACCATGTGAATGATGTGCCATGACCGCTGAGGATTTGTGTATTAGTTTTTCATCCCAGTCTAAGTAAGTCTACAAAGCTGTACAGCAACAAGGACCCATCCAGGCTGGAGAACAAGAATGAATTACAGATCTCTAAAGGAAACAGTCTTGAATGTTGCTAAACATTTTAGATAGTTCAGTATTATACAATCTCTATATTCTCACAGGAAGGGGTTGACTCTAAGGAAGAGTAAATGCAGCATCAAAAGTCATAGAGATATAACACATTTGCTGTCTGTTCCCAGATGTGCAGACAGCACAGATCCCAAACATAAGATTAGCTCTTCTACCACACAGGAGAAGTCAGTCTGTGAAAGACAAGGTATCCTCTCAAAGAGCTGAGTTACCCAGAAGCATTAGCTTTGCCTGAAGAAAGAGCTAAGGAGAAAACAAAATATTATATTTATTTATTTAATTATATAATACTTTATTTTTAAGGTTCAGCTTTCATTTTCCTTCACTAGAGCTAGCACTGTCATCATCTGTGCAACATCTGTGGAGGTGTTCCCGGGCACAGGGCTGAAGCATTTGCTTGCAGGATGACTCAGCTGCAGCCCTACAGGAGGATTATTTCTCTGTTGTCTTTTCTGTCATCTCCTTGATACAACCTGACCTATTCAGGTTGAGGAAAAGGCCTTTGCCACTAACAAGACTTCTACTCACTTCAGAAGGCTTGGCGCTGGATCTTTGTTGGATTCAGATCTACAGACCAACTCAGACATGAACAGCACCATGAGAAACTATCGACCCACTGACTAAAGACACTTCTCCATTGAGTTGTATCATCACTATAGAGCACATTTATAAAAAGAAAACACTGAACCTCACAATTGCTGTACCCACAACAGTAAAATAACAAAGTAGTGGTCACATGTCATAGACTGAGATACTGTTAACCTTTTCAATTTAGCAAACTTAAACCATTCTAACTGTTGTTCACATAGAATTTTAAGTTAGCAAAAGGAAAGATACTTAAGAACTAGAGGAGCAAAAATTGCTTGTTCTTCTCCACTGACTTTTACCAAATTCATTATCACGCAGTCTTCAACTATCAACTTCACACCTTGAGAAAAATACATTTCCAATCACAAGTAGCAGTTTTTTGGTTTCTTCTTTTTTTAGTAGTTTTAGTGAAGTTTTATGTCTCAGTCACACATCACAGAGCTGGAAAATGATAGCATCAGAAAGATTTCAGCTAGTCCCACAAAAGTAAATTTTTTGTTAATTTCATGAAAGAAAAAGTAATTTTTTTCTTCCTATTTGAGTGCTCTTTTAATTTATAGTTTTCTTGCTACTACAGATTAACCTTCTCTGAACACAGAAAGACAAAATCAGGGTTCTATAATTGTTTCAGCTGGAGGAAAGAAACAAATTACAAAGATATCTTTGATACAATCTTATTTATTTATAAAATGTAGGAAAAAAAATTCTGCTTCCAAAGTTGTGGAAAATAAACTGGTACTCTGTTCCTACATCTTTAAGCCAGCTGCCAGGTTCATGCGGTCTGTTATTGTAGTACCTGTATAGCATTTCTTTGCAATCTTCATTCAACTTCTTGCAAATTCCTTTTTGCAATTTCCAGCTCCAACCTAGTCACGGCCCTACTCCTGTTCTTCACCATCGTAGGCCCCAGATAATTCTTCAATGTCTGTTAACTTCTTTTCAAGTCTTGCAGCCTGCCCAGTCTGCTGATGACAGCATCTACATTTCCATCTACTTGGTTCTATTTAAGAAATAGGGATAATGAAGGCAACAACTGCATTATGCTAAGTTTTTTCTAACACAGAAATGACTGCTCTTAATTTGCGTTTTTAGCTGAACTCACACAGCAGCTCAGAATACTCATCTTACAGCATCTCATCCTTCCAGCTAAGCAAAGGGTCAAGTTTCCACAACTTTATTTCTAATACCTTCACCAATCCACGTGTTAGCTCTCATGGGGTTCTTAAACTGAGATAAATAGCTGCTCCTGCCTTCCTCTAGAGTACTGCCTCATCTACTGATGCTATGAAAACAGCAGAAAACACTGAATGGCTCTGGCCAGTTTGGTCCTTCTAGAAAATGGCTACATGTATCAGTACCTCAGCATGCTGGTACTGCTTGCTGAGTGCTCCAAACATCTGAAATCCTTTTCTTTTGATATCTCATCTAAGAATGAATGTGTCGAGGTTCCTTAATGTTTTTGGGACAAGATGACGTCACAGGTCAGTCCAAACTTACAAGACCCCTGTTCACTCAACTCCAGTTGTCCATTGACCAAGTCATTTGACTTCTCCTAGGGCCGCAAAGGCAGCAGTTCTGCAGGGGAAAACCTCTCCTTCCTCCTGCAGCTAAGACAGCCCCATCCAGTCTTCATATGGTGGAGTTAGTTCAACATGGAGCCAACAAAATAACTCATCTTGTACGGCTGCATCCTCAAGCAAGGAGAGGTGGGATGAAGCACAATTGTCCTAGTTTCAGCTGGGATAGAGTTAACTGTCTTCCTAGTAGCTGGTACGGTGCTATGTTTTGAGTTCAG
>JANHGO010000053.1:61649677-61691082 GCA_024606505.1 Aquila spilogaster
CAGTGCTTTTCAGCATGTCATGTCTCTCTCATTAAACCTTAAATTCTGTATTAATCCATACACTGTAGATGGAATAAGCATTTAAATAGAATGGTTATATATTGTTCATTTTATAGTTCATTTGTGACTTCAGATTGAGATTAGACATGACAGCAATTGACTGCTTTTGGTTGAAAATGGTTTAGAGTGATGGACGCCAAATCTCTTAGGCACATCGTGATAATCCTTAGCAAAGTTGTACTCTAAAACATCCTGTTCAAGTGTCAACTTTTGGACTGAAATCACAAATTAAATGTAAAATTATCTCTTCTGTCTTGATTTTCGTCCTGAAATGTTAGCTCCAAATTGCATTGTCACAAATAACATATCAAACTGAAATTGGTTTGGAAAATATAAATAACTAAAACATATGGAATTGCTATAGCTTTTGAGGTTGTTATGGAAACAGAGGAAAGTGTGGGTCTCTCCCCTTGAATGTAAGTGACAAAAATCGGAAAATCCAGTGCCTTAACTTCAATTCAAAATATGTCTCTCCTTACCTCTTCCTTCACCTGCAAATCCTCCAATTATTTATCCTTTTTTTTTTTTTTTTGGTAAGACATCATTTTTCATGTCTGATGTTTTGAAACTTATCTTAAATCTCTTCTAGCCAATGTATCAATTGTAGACATAGACACCAATGAAGAAGAGACCGTAGCAACAACCTCTACAGGCAGCCACTTTGGACTCAACTTAAAAGGGCATGAGAAAATATATTTTGGTGGATTGCCAACCCTTAGAAACCTAAGGTAACATGACTGAAACCAATTTCTTCACCTTTGGGAAAAGAACGTAAATGCAGTGTAATCCTATTGTCTGTACCTACTTATCAAATACGTTTGCAGTAAGTGAATGGTAGATTTCCAATGTACTCTATACTGCCAGACCAATGCTTCATCACTTGTGCATTTCAATAGCAGCTCAAGTTACACAAATATGATGCAAACTGATGTAATACGTTATACAGCTTTCTGATGCTGTGCAGAATCATGATATAGTTGGTTTTATCTTTTTAAGTCTATTTTCTTAATTGATGAACAGAATTTATTACTCCAACCATACAGAAACACCCCCATAGCTGCATAAAAATTAAGCATGAGTGCTTAACATGTGCATGAGTAGAAAACTATTCCTTATGGATTTACTGTTAAATTGGTATGTGTGCCTACTTAAACAGGGTCACTATAGATACTACACATAAATACACAGAATCATAGAATCACCAAAGTTGGAAAAGACCTCTAAGATCATCCAGTCCAACTGTCCACCTATCACCAATATTTCCCACTAAACCATGTCCCTCAGTACAACATCTGTATGTTTCTTGAACACCTCCAGGGACAGTGACTCCATCACTTCCCTGGGCAGCCTGCTCCACTGCCTGATCACACTCTCGGAGAAAAAGTATTTCTTAATGTCCAGCCTGAATCTCCCCTGATGCAACTTGAGGCCACTCCCCTCTAGTCCTATCACTAGTTACATGGGAGAAGAGGCCAACTCCCACCTCACCACAACCTCTCTTCAGGTAGTTGTAGAGAGTGATAAGGTCTCCCCTGAGCCTCCTCTTCTCCAGACTAAATAATCCCAGCTCCCTCATCCACTCCTCATAAGGCTTGTGCTCCAGACCCTTCACCCGTCCTGTCTCCTGCACCCAATATTTAAGTGAATTGGGACACAACAAAGAAAGAGCACAAGGAGATTAATTGGAACAGATAAGAAACAACTGTGAGACTAAGCTGAGTTGCTCAGATTCTGTAAACATTATACAAAAAGGCTAATTTGATAAAAATAGACCTTGCTCTCCTTTTACACAGCTGACTACACTGGAGTTACTCTGTTTTACAGAGTAGTTGCACAAGTCCAAAGCTCATGCCAGTTAGATCAGAATCTGGCCAAATGCCTGCCAATGCAATAGCTTCAGCTTCTGGCTTAAATTGAAACGACAGATGTACTATCACATGGCAATCAGGAAATTTGTTCTGCTTTTTTTCCCAAATTGCTACTGACCCCAGCCATATCCTTATGTCAACAAGGAGGTGTGAAAATAGGAATCTGGGGAAAGAACAGACTATTAAGCAGCTCAGAATTTTTTTTTTTAATTGAGTTTGTTCCAGAAAGATTTAAATGTCTACTAGCCTCGCTTCAAAACTGTTTTCTGTTGTTAAAAGCAGTTACCTAAAATCCTGAGTTCTTTTGTCAGGCAGCTTCTTCTCTCTCTTATTTTAAACAAATAAAAGAAAAGAAAAGCTTTTCAGACACAAAAGAAAGTTAAACGTACTGTAAATAACTAACCCATTTCATGCTGTCTATTCCATTGTGTCTAATTTCATCTTCCCAGACAAATGGAGAAAAGATTGACTAATCTTTTTAAGTTGCAGTGGGCTTTTATGACAGTTACCATGTATCGGTCAGCTTCTGCAATGGAAGGGCTTCGGAACAGCACTCAAAGCCCTCTGCTTGTTTCCCAGGTGATCTAACTCACTGACCCCACTAGCAGAGGAACAAGGTGTACCCTTTCAAAAAGTGAACTCTTTTTGATGAGACCAAATGCATGAGTCAGTGAAAGAAAAGGTTTACAAATCTTGAGAGTAGGACTACTGTAGAATCACTTCGCCATTGACGCTGCTGTAAAACTTGCTCCAGGTTCTGTTGAAAAAAACATCTTTGTCCAAGATTTTTGTCCTTAAATATTCATGGCTAAAGGTCTCAGAGCCAGAAATCTTTGTTTCCTATGGTAAAGACAGATCTTGAATGGTACCAGGTCACTACTTGGCTGCAAGCCATCTAGAGAAAGTAGAGATTAAGTACTGCTTGTACTACGCACACAAGCAACCTAAGGGGGAAAAAAAAAATAACAACTGATTCTCATTAGTAGAGGCACAAGCACATCCCAGCTGAAATACAGAAATCTAATAAGTTAGGTTTGCTACGCTTCTGCATGCTCCATAATGAGCCACTGCCAATGGCTCCACAGTGAGTTTTTACAGCTGCTTGAAGGGCAGTTACAGATAACAAACAAGTCAAAATCTGCAGTAGGCAACCTAAACAGAGACAAGAACCACAAGCTGCAGGAAAGCTGGTATTTACTAAAGGGATCATTCAGCACTGGGCAGGCTACCCAGGGGAACTACTAAATCTCCATCCTTGGCAATTTCTGAAATTCAGACACAGTCACAACTAACTGGATCTAGAGGTATTTTCCAACTTTGATGTGATTCTGGGAACACCATGCTGGGAAGCCTGGTTTAGAGATGATCAAAAAGATTTAACCTGTTGTCCAAACAAGGTAAAGCAAAGAGCAACAACACATCCCGAAGCTGGGTAGGCAATGGCAGTGCTTCTGCCAGCCCATGGAAAGGCAAGCTCCAATGAGATACACGATAGGTCATAAGAATACAATAAATAAGGGAATGTGAGCCTCGAATTAGTGGAGACAAAGTAAAGGACTAATGCTGGATAGAAAGGGTTTGGCCAGTAAGTGATCAGTATTTCCAGGTGTGGCCCACTTGAAAAAGGAATAGGATACAACAACCAAAGTTAATGAGATGCAGCATATTGGCTGGTGTAAAAACTGCCTTATAAAACCTGTTTCTGATTGGAAGATTTGTTCAACACTGCCTGCAGGAAGTCCAGAAAGTGTTGGCTAGAACACCTATATGGGATATTTTCTTTCCACAGATGTGGCTTACGTCCACAAAATACTTCCCAAAAGAATCAAGATCACTTTGACATTAATACCGCTACTATGGTGGGTATGAGTCAAATTCAGAGGGATTTTTTTTCTAAGTTATAAACTAGGAATACTGAAGAAAAAATAGGGCATCCTTTACTTGTTTAAACTGTTCCTGCATAAGAGCCATTTCAATTAAATAAAATCGACACCCAAAATAGTTATTCTCCTCAGTGATCTGAGAGTTTCTCAGCATTAGTTCACTGTCCGTGTCTGCCTGCCTATCATGGAAAACATGTCATGTTTACCCCATTGTTCAAATAGATATCAATAACTAATTGCTTTTTCAGTGTTAAGTCCAGATCTCCTTCTCCATTTCATTCAAATTACACTATATGACCCAAACTAAGTGATCAAAGTGATCTTTTTGTTACACGGGTGGACAGTGATAGGACAAGGGGAAATGGTTTTCAACAAAAGGAGGGAAGATTTAGATTAGATGTCAGGGGGACATTTTCACTGAGAGGGTGGTAAGGTGCTGAGACAGGTTCCCCCACAGAGGTTGTGGATGCCCCGTCCCTGGAGGTGTTCAAGTTCAGGTTGGATGGGGCCCTGATCTAGTACTGATCTAGCAATTGGCAATTCTGTCTGCAGCAGGGAAGTTGGAACCTGGTAATCCTTGATGTCCCTTCCAACCAAAGCCATTCTATGATTCTAACAGAAGCATGACAGGTCTTCTGAGATTCAGGCTAGGACTGAGTGCTCTTCTAATGACACAAAGCAGTCATATCAGCTGCTGAAGCACTGCTTTAGATGAGTGAACACTCTGTTAAGTTGTCCCTGTTTCCTAACCACTTCTTCCATATACACTGGCAACTGCCTTACAGTGAGCAGGAACAGTGGGGTACTGGAAAATAGATATTTCACTCATCTTCAGTGATTGTAAGCAAGAGTTAGGAAGCTTCAGTCCTCTGAAATTGGAGTGCTGTAAGAAACAGCAGAGTTGGATCCAATCCCAAACCAGTGTCCTTTTACAGTAATAGTACAAGCTGATTTTTTTTTTTTGTATTACATCAGTGTTTTTATTTCATATGACTGTTATTACCCTATAACATACTAATTACTATCATTTACGAAAATGAAGAACAATAAGCAAAGCAGAGGTCCATCCTCAGAGAACTTGATGTTCTATGCTGACCTTCCTGCATGCAGGGAAGGAAAGAAAAAAAAAGATTATTTCCAGCTAATTGTTTGTGTCCTAGTCTTTGGCAGCTATGCCAGAACAAGCACTGTATAACAGTTCTAAAAAGACCAAAACAAGAGAAATTACATGTTCAGCAGATCTTTGTTATTTGAGATCCAGTAGTGTGCTTCGTTTTCTTTTCAGCTGCAGTTTAGGGTGGTTTTTCAAAGGGAAATAATCCTGTGAACAAAATATCTGGCTGACTAACAAAAGGGCTGCCAAGTCTGATCCACAGGTGATGAACACTTGGCCAGCAACCAAACTTATTCTAAAGACAATTAAAAAGGACAAAACTGTCCATCTGCTTGTTCAGTTAATATAGATAGAGTGTAAAAAGGTGCTAATAATCTCTAAAGAGAAAACCTTACATGACATGCACAGACCAAATGTCCTGCAAAAAAAAAACTCTGCTATAAAAAATGGTCTGTGAAAAGAATTCTAGCACAACACTAGTGTGAAGAACTCCCTCAAGTTTTCATGTTTAGTAGCAATAAAGTAGTCAAATTGCCCAGATCCACCAAATTTGATCCTCAGATCTAAAATCTTCTCTATTTTAACTGCAGTAGCTAAAGGGATAGCTAGGAAACTCTTAGGAATATAAATCAACAAGAGACTCTAATGTGTACTGAAACAGTATGCATGAGCATCTTCTAAGTCACATGTAGCTTGCATAAATGCAAGTCCTTAAAAAGAGTTATGTATCAAGGAGAGATATAAATAATAAAACACCATAGCCATTTGAGTGTGAGATTTTACATAACAGAGATTTAAACTTGGTCAAAAGTATAGCACAGTTATAACTTGGCAGATTTTTTTCCTTACTTGTCACATGCATACCAACTCATACTTCAAATTAACTAATAATTTGATAGTTATATTCTTGACCAGCAAGTAGGATACCCAAATTCCAATTCATGCTTCAACTCAAACCACAGATCTAGCCCGTCTGTCTGCATTTTACTCTACAGCTAAATCCCTCCATCTCCTGCTGTCTAAAATTAAACCATGTGCCCCTGCTGCATTCTCATACTCCTTGCTTTACCCTATACGTATAATGCACTGGTTTGGGAAATCAAAGCTAAAGGCTATTCATTTTCTTGTGGGTTTTATGTCTTTGCTGAGTGAGATGCCCAAACAGGTCTGCAGTGGGGCATCTGAGCACTGGGGTAACGGAAGCAGCTGAGCACATGGCACAGAACAAAGGAGCAGCTAGCAGGCCTGCCTCTTTCAGCAGCAGCCTGTAGTTATTTCTCCTTAGCACTGTCCTAAAGCTGTATCTTCGGTCTTACAACTATTTGAAATTAGTGCACTGTGGTCTTTTTGTGGGTCAATGTAAAAAAATAAAATAAAAAATACAGTGCTGCTACCCTCGTTCACTTGGCTGTTCGTACTTTTGCCTACTGCTTTCCTTCTGCCAGCAGTAGCATTCAGGCAGACGTGCACTGAGACACATTAGGAAACTCAGACTCTCGAGTTTGGGGTTTTTTTTGTTTGTCTTGTTTTCCTGTTAAAAACACCTCTATAACGGAAATAATTTTCCATCACTCTTAAGTTACTGCTTTCTCTTACTAAGACACACACTTTTAGCATATGCTCAGTGCCTCCCTAGTGATTTTGCACATCTCCAAACACATTCTAATCACTCTTAGGTTCAAAAGATTTGCATCGGGAAGTCCTAATCTTAGAACCCCTTAAACAATCTGTGAGTTTCTCCTACCAAATGCCTACAGATACCTTAAAAAACTCCCTGTGTCAATAAAAGTTCAAAGCACTCGACTTAGGCAAGAACCTATGACTTGAATCCAGCTGTAGCAAAAAAGTGTCACAAAAACCAGTCACTATTAAGATGATTGGTTTCATCTCATAAGAGGATTAAATAGAGGTGAACTGACCACTCTAAGCATGCAACATTTGAACAGACACATTTACTCTGTTTCCCACAGTCACTGCGCAGTTTGCACCAGCTCTCCACATATCAAACTCAATGCTGTTCTGGTCCAAGTCACACTCAGTTGCACAGCAGGATACAATTCCCTGTAATGCTGCCAGAACAGCTACACCAGGAGTTTGGGCTACCCAGCTCAAAGCTGCTCAAAACATCTTTTAACCCACAAGTTTTTCCATTTTTTAATTTTTTCTAAATTCCTTCTCTAAAACTCCAAGGGATGTGAGCAGAGGAGGAAAGGAAAAAAGAAGGCTTGCAGTTGTTTCCCAAGAAACGAGCCCAAATGTGGTAGCAAGTGTTTCCTCAAATAGGGTTCACGATTTATAACGTTATAATGTTTTTGACAATGGTCCTCTAGTACAGTGGCAAAGAACATTCTGTATGAATGGCAATTCATTTATACTGCACAGATATCAGTCAGTTGCTAAAAGCAAGTAAGACTCATTCAGGTAGGTCTTTTCTGTGGTTGCACCCACACAAAGCAGCTACTCATACAAGATTAGGCAACGTTAGTTAAAGGAAAGTAGTAGAGCAACATAACGTGGGAAAAAAAGAGAGAACTTTAGTAATTTTTTGTTTCCAGAAAATTCATTATCTGAGTGCAAAGTTTAAATATGCCAGCGTTAGTGGAGACAGATACATTTCTTGGACCATTTTAAACCATTTTTACTGAATTCCTCGAACAGATTTCTGGAACAGACAAACCGTTCTACTTTACCAAGCTTGCACAAAGCAGAAGACATAACTTATGATTCTACGAATCAAGAGCATAACCTTACAATGCAGTTTTCTTGAAAACAGGAGTAAGCCTAAGAACTCTCCAGTACTCAATGTGCGCACAAAAAAGTGGCTTTTGTATTCTGAAAAACAATTTATAATATTACACATCCCTCAGGCTGGCTGTTAACTCATTTTTGAGAAAAGCAAGGTTCTTATCTATGGATATGCTCTGGGGGAGGAGGCCAAGGCTGGTTGGGTTTTTCTAAATGTGAGTTATCTTCATTCACATAGCTAGCTTACCAGAGGGCTTAACACGTTCCCTTAACCTCAGAAGGTCTGGGCTCACACAACCAGCTGTTCCTGAACTCCATCTTTCCAGCTCAAAGCTATTTGTACAACTGAAAATGCAGAGCAAACACAGCAATCATATCCTTATCAGTCCTAGCACTCACAGCTGTGAATCTTTCATTTTTATTGCTGAACAGTTTGGGCTTTATTTTTTTAAGCCACTCTAATTAACTGAATCCAATGAACTATTTCCAAAGATTCTCCATCAGAAACCCAAGGGCTACTATTTCAACTAGAGAGCAATCTTAAAAACAGAGTTATCATTGGTGGGGACAGATTAGTATGCCTCCAGCACCATCGGAGTGCTGATAGCCAGAGGTATACGCACAGCAAGCACACGATTGTGGCATGAGAAACCAGCCAGGATTGCAAATAAGGTTACACTGCTAATGAGGAACCAGAGGAATCAGAGCACGAGGAAAAGCCAATTTACTGTGCTTTTCTGTCTCAGCACCGCTCAATTTAACTGCCTCAAAGGGCCAAGTACCTTCAAGTATGCCCATTAACAGCATTAAACTTGCTTCAAGTCTCCCTGGAAACTTTCTTCCCTCAAACCTAAGTTCATAACCTTTTTTTTTTAATTCTATATCTATAAAGCTGGTACTTGTATTTGATATAAAAATGATACAAAAAAAAAAAGATTCACTGCTTGCAATATATTATACTCATGTAACAAACAATAGCCTAGGCAAGGTATACCTTGTCTTCTAACTGCCCACAAAGTTTAACATTAAATATTCAGATGACAAAAAAATATTCAATGCTGGAATTAGCCCAATATTAAGGTTTTTCCTCTTTCTTCTCCGCAGGGTAAAAATATGTTAACAGGAAAACTCAAAACCAATAATACCTTAATTACATGAGCTATGATTTGCATCCTCACAGCCACAGAACCTGTAAGAATGCTGCCAGTGAAGGAAAGAAGAATCAAAAGGCAAAACAAAGATGGCAGTTTTGTACCAGAGGGTTCTCCGCTATGTCGTTTCTTGGTGAGACGATATCTCAGGATATGTTTCATTTTTATTTTGTGGTTAATTTGGGACCCCCAAAGTTATTAAATGTTGCTTGAAGTCTCTTCTGTCAGGTCTTAAATTGATATTTGTAATCTGAGACAATAACTAGAGGGGAAGAGGAACACAGTGTAAAGTGGCATCAGATGTTCTCCAGAGTACACAGCTCACTCAGGGGAATAGGCAGAACAGGATGTGCGCGCAGATCTCTTTTCACAAGCTTTTACATTACTGCAATGCTGGCTTCATTTCTCTCTGTTAATCTTTCCCGGGAGAAAGAAGAACATTTTTCACTGTTATTGGTAAAATCCACCAGAGACCAAGCCTCAAAGACTCCTACTGAAATGATCATGCCACATTATGAAGCAGCTGATGGCAAGATAGAGACTACTGGAGATTAAGATAGGACTAAGCTGTATTTATTGCTCCTCTGTAAGCTTCAGATGAAACCAAAGTGATCAAGGAAACTCCCCCCCACCCTCCACTACCTAATATCTTCTTCACACTGAGCATGTCAGCTGACAAAACTCCACATCAGTCTCAATGCTTTAATAAACCTGATCTAGTCAAAGCCTTAACCAGATTTTACTTTTACAGTAGGACCGAGGGACAGCTAGAAAGCCTGGGAGCAATCTCAGTCATTCTTTTTTGGGGTGAGGCAAGAAAAGTCTTAGTTAATTCACTGGGAATCCCCAAAGATTACTTTCAAATGGTTTGACTGGAAGGTCAAATGAGTCTGGACAGTTGAGCAAAAAGCAGAGTACCAAATATTGCCGAGCAGGGTTTAAAATCCAAACTCCGTGTAAAGTGTTTTCTTTTTCCTCATGTATGTGAATTCTGCAAATACTATTTTGAATTGTTCATGTTAATTTTCCATTTACCAAACTGCTGAAAAGCCAATTGAATGCATTATATTTTGGAAAATTTTAACGATGTATGATAATTAGAGCTACAGTTGGTCAAATATTAATTGCCAGTGAGAACAAGACATCAGTTGACATACACTGACTTAGCTCCTGTTGAATACATGAAGCAACACTGATTTATCCAAGCCAGGAATCTTTGTAGAGTTCAGACTTATTAAAAGCTTTCTACTGTTCCTATCTTTTTCCTTAAGCCTTTTAATAATTACAAACCTCTTTCAGCTAGTAAATCAGCACTAAGAATTCATCACAAACATTATGTTTTTGACCAGCTACTGAATGACCACAAGAAAAAAATAGTGATTCTGTTTCCTGATGGGATGATTTTCCAGTTCAAAAAGCTTTCAGGAATGTGATCGGAACAACTTTCATTCAAGCACTTGTGCATATATTGGCTTGCACAAATATTTGCATGCCGAGGTATACTGACAAGAATTCTCACAACTCACTTCCTGTATTTTACTAGCAAGGTTTCATTTTTTAAAAAAACCTACTAATTTTGTTCCAGCTTGTCATATGGCCATTACACAGTACTGGGCTGAACAGCTCTAATGTCTCGAGGCTGCACATAGAGCGATGCCTCCCCTACATAGATTCTTCCCCTTACTTCTACCTGCATGTTCCTATGGTCTCCCTGCAGCTGCTCTAGATCAAATACACCTAGCCAAACAACAAACAATTTCAACTTGCTAATTCAGTAGGAAAAAAAACCTCATAAAAATAAACAAACCTGAATAGTGAATTCATGTGCCAACCAGGCTGGTGAGCAGCACTGCCAGAGCAAAGCAGGGTGAGAAGACAAATCCTTGTGGCTGGGAGCAGGGGATGAGCAGAAACAAGAGGAAGAAGAAAACATGACCTTTCAGTAACAGCCACTGAATGGTTTGATGTTCGTATCATTTTCCTGCACGTACAGTAGGCCACCAGAAAGGACTGCAGTCTTTTTCCTAATGTATCCAACATCAGGAGCTGTGGTGTACACATGTGCAATGTAGACTCCCTTGCAAATATTTAAGTAGATGAAAAGAAAAACAAGACATTTCCAGGAGATTCCCTTCTAAAATATTTGAAGTCACTCATGCTCATACAACAAAACTCTTTTTATGGAGCCCTGTTTGCATGACAGGTAAGAAGGGAATCTGCTAGAGTAGAAACTACACTGGAAATTAGGCCATTTCTTTCTTTCAAAATTAGTTACACTGCAGCATTTCCAGCACTGCTTTGATGTATGAAAGCGTGCAAGAGTCATGTATACATCAGCAGCTATAATGCAGGTGTCACTCAAACTAGCCAAGTATTTTTCCCATCTCCCTATTTCCAAAGCCAAGAGAAACATCCCTCTAAGCATCACCACTGTTTTGCTTGTTTTCAAGCAGAGCAGACTAGGTTTCTTTCACTGAGTCATGATAACTCAAAATGATTCCTTTGCACCTGAAAAGCTTTTTGAAATAAACATCCTCAATGCTCAAATTGTCCAGAGGGTACAAAACTGAAGAGCAGACTGAGTGCAGCACGGAAAGCTAAGAGACAAAGTAGGTAATGATTTTTTTTTTTTACTTGCTCTGTGAAGCAGTTAATTGATTAGAACATATGTACCAGCCACCCCAATACACTTAGTGCATATTATTCCCATAGGAAATAAACACGAGGAGTCAGACAAGAGTAATCAATGAGCCAAACTCTCAATGAACCCAAATCTTGGGAAAGTGGCATGGCCACTTTCAGCTTCACCATAGAATTTATCCCAGCTGCAATTCAGGGCTTTTTTTCATACAATTTTACACGTTTCACACACAACATCCGGGTCAGTGTGGAGCTGCCCCTGCTCCACCCAACCCATATCACAGCATTCTGCCTGACCTCAGGCCTGTGAAGCCTTGCTACACACTAGGCAATGCTCATCAACGAAGGCTGCAGCCCAGATCCGCCACTAATTGTATTGGCACAATTCACAGGGAAACGTTTGGGGGTTAGGAAACCAATAGGTAGCGTTGTCCAGGAACTTGCTTAAACTGCTTTTGTCATCTAAGCTGTTGCATGAAATTGCAGCCTGAAGAGAGCATGTAAGTCACCACTGCCATGTACCTTCCTTAAAGACTTATATCTGTGCAATATGTTGCTGTTATGATCAAACTGGGAATGCCTCTTGTTTGCAAAATCTTTTAAATTTTACTATCCTCTGAGGATCTATCTTCTAGAACAAAAAGATCAGATTTCTGTTCCAATCTCTGAGTCTAAGGCATGGTTTTATTGAAAATTGAATTCAATTAAAAACTTTGCTGCTTTAATGAACAAAATCAAAATCCCCATAATAATCTGGAGACAGCTCCATTTACCATCTTCATTTAGCAGCTTCTTTAAACCTCTATGACATGTAAAATATTTTAGGGACATCTAGCCTTTTTCTTCTATTTAAAGTAGTCTTGCTGATATGGCACTGCTTCCTGTAGAGCTCCCACAGCTATAAAGTACCAGTTAGTGTGCCTTTCCCAAATTACTTTTCTACTCCAGAAAAAAAAAGAAAAAAAAAAAGAAAATCTACTTCTCAGTTCCAGTGGGATTACTCTGAGAAATCTCTCAAGCAGTAAAAGAGCGTTGAGTGCATTCCTGAGGCACCGCACGTAGTCCCCTGGTGTGACATCGCTGCAGCTCGCTCCTAGTTTCACCAGGATGGCTCCACCCTGTTCCAGTGTAATAGAGGTAAGTTCATCAGGAAGGTGCCACAAACAAATTCCTTAGCACTGATGGCATCAGGGGAGATGTGTCCTTAAGCACTTCATTATAATTCAGCCTGAAGTACTTTCTTGTAACACAGTCCTCAGATCCTCTTCCTTGTAATGGGAAAAACAATTGTCTGCATTATTTGAAGTTTAAAAGATAAGGCTTAGTTTTTCTGCTTTTAGAGTTCAGATATCACTTCCTTCTACATCTAAACGGTGTAGGGAGGAGACCAACACTTGATAACCTGACATCTGACATGCTAAGTCAGGATCGTGGAAGAAGGTGAAAATAGGTTTCTTTAATTAAAGAGTAGCTACTCAACACACAGATCCTTGAAGAGTGAGGACTGCCATTAAACTTGCATATTGTGGAAAGAGAGGATCTTTAAGGACAACTGTTCAATCTTTATCTGTTCATTGTGTTTGTCAAAAAAGCCTCATTCTGGATTCCATTTGACAAACAAATTGCCACTACTTATCAGGTTATTCCTGTCACTGATGTGACAAAATAATTCATAAAGGGATTTTAAACTGTATCCGATTTTCCTCCAGCTATTTGTAGTCAGTAGCACTAAGGGAGCAGCGGTATGAAAGTACCCAAGGTAGAAAATAAATGTAGTTAAATAATAAGTTTACCTTTAAAAAACTTATCTTGGAAAGTAACATTTCTGCAGTGTCTGGAAAAAGTACAACTCTACTTGTATCATCAAGGGAACCAGGAAAAAAAATAGTTGTTTTGAAGAGGAAGTTAAAACTTTATCCTTATTCTGTTGCTATATTAAAACACCAGTCTAAATTCTGAACTGAAAAATGTGAGAAAGACTTGTAGCATACCAAATTGATATTTGTTTAAATGAAGCTAGATATATAGCTGTCATCTTAATCTCCAAAATAATCCTGAAAAGGTCTTCAGAACTATTGGGCTAAGTCCAATAAAGAATGCAAGTGCAAAAGAAATACTCAAAAACCAAAGCTATAAATTCGACCATACCCAACCTGGCACCCCACACACTGCTTCTGCTGAGGGTCTGGGCTGAGCCCCCAAGTACCAGGCCCCCATTCAGGCTGCGCAGAGGTTACCGCTCCTCTACAAATTCCCAACACAGCTTGCCCACTAGGTCAGCCAACAGAACGTTTATCTCACTCTGGCAGATTCAGATTCCCCTCAGAGAAAATGAAGTTGCCGGTATTTATTTAGGGAGCCTTGTGGTTCCTACATTTAACATTACAGATCAGTGATCTGCCCACCAGTTAAAAGATAGGTAAAGGAGCTAACATCCATGTGGCTGTTTTTCATGAGAGTGCTCTTCTACGAAGTCCATTTTTGAACAGTTCTGGTGAAGCTGTGACTCTCATTCAGAAGAAAATGCAATGTTTGTGGGAGCAAGAGGGGACTAACTGTGTAATTTCTTGTCAGACACTCACCTAGAAGAAGGCAGGCTGCTGGCCAACCTTTATTCCTGGAGCAGCATATGCATTTTACATGACTTTCACTGTCATTGGATGAAATGACTGAACCATCTATAAAAGATTTATTTTCTAATTTCCAGGTCAAGTTTAGCCAAGAAGTCCCCTTGAACTTGCAGGCAGGGAAGTCCAAGGGGGATTGTAGACCACTTCAGATGCTGGGCACTTATTCCCAGCCATGCGATGTAGCAGTCACCATGCAATTCTTCTACAAGTATGTTTAACGGGAACCTAAAACTCTGCATAATGTATTTTTAAGGACTGCCAGATCTGGCAAGCAGTCACATGCTGGCCCTTGCCATGATTTTCTGCAATCCTTGATTATTAATGATTTTCGTAAAGTAAAATGAAAGCTGCTCTGTTTAAGGCTCTCACACTTACATATGATATATAAAGATATATGCAATACTTCTCAGGCATGAAGATACAATTATAATTGTTTTAATAGAGTGACTTGAATTATTTAAACTTTTTGCCATAAATGAGAAGTAAAAAAGAAAAAAACCATGAGATAGTATCTTCTTTGTTCTTCCCAGTGTAATATTTCATGTTAGAAAACTTAAATATTTATGGATGTTGGGAGAAGTAGAAAATATTTTCTGTCAAAATAGTCTTCCTGCAGAAGAATACTTTGTTTTTTATAATTATCCCTAAAAAAAAACTTGACTGAATACTTCAATTACTGTTATTATTTCAAACTACAAAACCTACTCTTGTGCATTGTTGTGCATTATTTCCACTGGCAGATAAAAGACCAGGGTTAGAAATTCAGCCTAGACCATTTCCCTTATCTTCAGAGAGTTTTTCCAAGTCTAAGATTTTGACTGTTCCTTTTCTTTCATGAAATCAATTTAGTCAGGTTCTGATGAAATACTAAAAAAAGAACTACTCAACTGATAGTGGCAACCCCCACTATCAGTACAAGCTGGGAGACAAAAAGACTGAGCACAGCCCTGCCAGAAAGGACTTGGGATTACTTGTGGATGGCAAGATGGACAGGAGCCAGCAATGTACCCTTGCAGTTAAGAAAGTCAGCTGTATCCTGGGCTGCATCAAAAGCAGCATGATCAGCAGATCAAGAGAGGTGATCTACTCTGCACTGGTGAGACCTCATCTGGAGTACTGCGTCCAGATGGAGTCTTCAGTACAGGAGAGATGTGGACCTGTTGGAACACATCCAGAGGAAGGCCACAAAAATGACCCAAGGGATGGAACGCCTCCGCTGTGAGAACAGGCTGAGAGAGCTGGGGCTGTTGAGCCTGGAAAAGAGAAGGCTCTGGGGAGTCCTGACAGTGGCTTTTCTGTTTCTAAAGGGGGGCTGTAAGAAAGAAGGAGACAGACTCTTTAGCAGGGTCTGTTGTGATTGGACAAGTGGAAATGGTTTCTAACTCAAAGAGGAGAGGTTTAGATTAGACATAAGGAAGAAGTTTAGTTTTGTCTTTTACAATAAGGATGGTGAGGCACTGGACAGGTTGTCCGGAAAGGTGGTGGAAGCCCCATCCCTGGAGACACTCAAGGTGAAGCTGGACAGACCTCTCAGCAACCTGATCTAGCTGTAGGTGTCCCTGTTCATTGCAGAGGAGTTGGACTAGATGGCCTTTAAGGGTCCATTTCAAATCAAGTGATACTGTCACTGGCTTTATTAGTCTTGACCACAGAAAACCTTTTATTCTAATAAATGCAAACTAAAGATTTTTCTGTTTTTAGTGAGTAACGATTTTTGTACCAGATATCCCAACAGTACAAACCAATATAAAACACTACTGGGACTTTTATTACCATAAAAATGATAATACAGAGAAGGGCTAAGTTTCCTGAATAAATCTTGCCTGATAGTATCAGCTCAGGCTGCTTTGATGCAACTCTTAGTGCCTGAGCAAGTTATCCATGAGCAGCGGAGTGGATTACTCAAGCAAGTAGACTTTTCCTGAAGTCGTGAATGAAAAGAATAGCTCCGAACTGAAGAACTTCAACAACATTTGAGCTGTAGGGTCCCAGATTATCTAGATTAACTAGATACTTGAATGGCCATTTCAGAATTTCCTCTTCCTCGACATTATGCACTGGGAGTTTGGCAGTTCAGCAGTGGCAACTTGAGACACCAGCTGCTCCAGGCACAGGCTACTGGGGAGTTTCAGAGTCACTAGAGGTGCTGCAAACAAACCTTGGCTGAACTTTTACCTCTTACATAACATATTCTACATCCTGCCAAACGTTGCCTGCCTTGGCAGATAGAAATGTGTGCCCACACCATAGCTTCTTCTGCACTGCATGATCTGACACTCCTGAGCTCCAACTAGCAGGAAGATCTCCCATTGTCCAACATTATCCTTTATCTACAGCTAAAAGAAATGTGTTATTTCTTTTTAACCTACATCGAGTTGATTGTGGTAGCGAAACACTCCAAAACCCAGCATCATTAACATTACTGAAGTTGGATTTTTATTCTCGCCTTGCCATAATAGTTGTAACACTTCAGGTCTGCAAACACAGAGACTGAAGTAGTAAATACTGCGTGTTTTTGCCTGACTCAGCCTGAATCTGGCTCATGGCATTGTTGCACTGATGCTTTAAGTGACAATGAGTGAGCTACGTTCCCTGTTACCAATTCAGACTCATAACTAACTTTCAGCTGGACCAAGATTTTCTTGGTGGGACAATGGCTTTCCATCCATGTTAGTCAAGCATGAAGTCATACCACCAGCCCCATCGATGCTTACGAGCATACATCAGTTACAGTAGAGTTCATGTGGAAATCAGGGTAAAAAGCTTTCTGGAAGCTAAAAATGCTTAATGTCGCCATATCTCTATTTCTTAAGATTTTTCAGCATCTTTCAAACTAGTTCAGGTACACTTGAGCAACTTGTAGCCACTCTTCTGACTACAGTATGAATTGTGTAAGTGCAAGGAAGGGCACAATAAAACAGATGGAGTTCAAATGCCACAATCAGGTTAGAGATGCTGCATCACCTGCAAAGATAATCCAAATAGAGAAGTGAAGGGGAGGGTAACACCTTCTACAGGGTTCAGGACAGCTACTATTTAAAAATCATTAAGTTTCATTCCCAAGATTTGTTTGTTGTTTTGTTTGTTTTTGTTGTTTTAATCTGAAGATAAAGTTACAGACTCTTCACAAATCTCTTCATTATTCTCTACCACTCTGTTTAAAGGAGGCAGACATATCATGCAAATGTCTTAAACAGGCTCTAACAAGAAGCAGATATTGAAAGAAGTTTCGGATTGAAATCCCTGTTTGGGGAATCTGTTCTGCATGACTTTCAGTTAATTATGGTCTATCCAATTTTTTCCTCATCAATTGCACAGAAATCAACTCTCAACCAATTCTCCCCTTCCCTCTACAATTTGTCAGATTGTTTTCCAGTCTCAAACAGTATGCCAGGAGGTGGTAGATGTGACTGCAAATGCTATGACATTTACTTTTTTTGTTTCCTTGTTTTTGTTTTTAATGGAAGCAGTAATGAAGTATGAAGAACCTGTGAACAATTCAGGATCTCTTCAGACCAGATCTAGAGCTCTAGTTACATAAATATTGAACTCAACATCAAAACTTTGTAGTTGTTACCTTGAACTCTAAGATACTTGAGTTTGAGGGAGCCAGAGTCCCCAGGGCTTGGAAAGAAGCCTATTAACAAGCAAGTTTTCTATCAGCTTCTCCATAACAGAAATTATATTTTCA
This sequence comes from Aquila spilogaster, assembly GCA_024606505.1. NCBI lineage: Eukaryota > Metazoa > Chordata > Aves > Accipitriformes > Accipitridae > Aquila > Aquila spilogaster. Next base: position 61,667,460 of record JANHGO010000053.1, read on the forward strand.
GCCTCCACATCAAGTTAACATACGTAATATCTTCATGAATACTGAAAAGGGAGGGGGGTCTAAGAGACATAAAAGTTTCACTACTTTGACTGTTTGTGTTAAATTTTATGCATTCTAAAAGATCCATCTTCATATACATTTTATTTTAGAGAGTTCACTTCTTGTGAATTTTAATGAAGTCTTTAAATTTTGCATTAGAATATGTCTGAAGGATGGCTATGGTGATGAGAACAGGTCAAGATTCCAGTATAAACTGCAGGAAAGCTGCTTTGATAGAGTTACATAGAATCCTTTCTGCATTAAGTTCTCCGAATAACAAACCCTACCCTTTCAGGCATCAGATATTCTCTCAGATGAACAATTATTTAATCCAGTTCAATCATCTATTTGTTTCCACCCTTCAGTATTCTCAGCTGAAAGTTCACTTCTGCACAGTCATGTGCACAGTCATGTATCAGTTATTCTCAGCTGCTGGAAAATGCATATATTTTAAAAATAATCCATTTTAACCAGGCATAAACGAAAGGAGCCTTTTACAAGTGCAGTAGCAGGTGAACAACATTCAGTTTGATGTGAGATGCCTGAGAGGCTTTTCTTCACCATAAATCACTGGTAAATTCATTTTTGTTACAGGCTTTACCAAGTGGGTAGGTAGCTTGGCAGATCTGAACATGTGAATTAAAAGTCTTGGTATAAATAAACCATATCTGGGATATGCCAGTGCCAACAATGTCTCTTATAATTGCATTTTTACCCCAACTGATTTGCCAGCAATTAACAGTTCTGCCTCCCCTCTTTCTGACACTGACTTAATCCCTCAAGAAGACAGATTGCCACAAAAATTACTCTTGGCTCCAAGAAGGCAGCTGAAGACCTGAGTGCCCTTAGAAAAGGGTAGAGAGAGGAATTCCTTCCAGGGGCTCTGTAGCAGCGCAATAATACGCATGTGCTTGCCTCTCTGTAGAAATGGAGGCTGTGGAGTTCCCTGGTGGGTAGCTGTTACCAGCCATATACTATCATTTCCCTCCAGACACCTCATCTCAGATCTACACAGATAACATGCGCTTCTCATTTAGTACATCCTCATTTACATAGAGAACAATGAATTACATTGACTCCAAGGTCTCAGCTATTTAAGAGCAAAACTAGACAAAGCCATGTTCACATGGCGTTTTGCTGGCAAGACTTGCTTTGATGAAATAGCTTTGGATACTTCCCATTATTTCATTTTTCCATAACCCTTACCAAGCTGTGCTGATGCCAGGTTCAATTAATCCATAACAAAAGGGCACAAGTGGCAAAAAATGAATTTAATAGCTATCTCACAAGCAGCTTCATTCCTCTTCTTGCAAGCACAATAGAATTCACGTCCCAATTTCCATACAGCAGAAACAAGTTAATTCCCTCCTGCAGTGTGCTATTCTGGGCCACACTGCTGCCATGTGTGTTGAGGTAGAGCAGAAAGCAGCAAAAGAAATCTGAATAAGTATATCCCTTGACCAAGTAGCTATTACTTCTATTCAGCATGCACAAATACACGAAGGATAAGGAAAAAAGGAAGGAAAAAAAAAGAGGGAGTTTCACCTCCGTGTGTTTTACATCTGAGATTCAAGATAGAGACCATAAAATGGCCTCAGCTTGAAGCCTCAATGGAAGAGAGATCCTCCAAGATTCCAAGGCCAGCTTGCAGTTTACATTCAACCCACAGTTCCCCAACACAGCCATGCTTCTTAGAGCCTCTAAGCTTTCAGTCCTGCGTCAGACTACTGTGTGTAATTAGGGACACTTGTTTAGGAAAAACTCTACCCAAGAGCTGCAGAAAGCAGAAATCCTTCCCAGGTCTAATATGAACCAAGCCTGTGAACCTATGGAAGCTGATCAAAGAATGACCTTTGCCAGGTCCATGACAGTGCAGAAATGAAGTCTGAACAGGATTATATGTGAACAGCAAATCCGTAACTGGCAGGCTGGGGGTCATCCATGCCTGTCTTGGACATAAGAGCAAGTTATATTATTCGTCACCCCATAAACAGCTTTCCGAATAAAACCCCATCTTCAACTTCTCCCATATGCCTGTAGTTACCTTATTTACAATTCTTACTTAGTTCTGTATTCAAGGAGAATGAAAAGCAGATTTCATAAAAGATCTCCAAGCTCATGTTGTTTGAGTAATGAGCAGGGACTAGGCAACAACCGGGACTGCTAACTAACCAGATCAGACACAGAAGGAGTCAGTCCTCCCACTCCCCAGCAGGCTGGCTAAAGATAGGAGATACTCATTTAATGAGGTTGGCAGCCACTACTACAATAGGGTGGGGAAAATGCAATCACTAACAGCACACTAGCTTTAAAAAGCAAACACCCTGCAGTGTACACACAGACAATGAGCCTCTTTTTCAGCTCTTTGTAGCCCCTGGTTTTGGTCCTGCTCCTCCTGCCACGACCACCTCATTGCTGAGATCTGGCAGCGCAGTGCTGGGCATGCCACTGTACACCTCCCATTTACGCCCAGTCACAACAATCAGACTGCTCAGTGGCACAGTACTACACCAGCTACAATTTTATGAAGGATACCACCCATAACTCTGAATTGTAACACTTCAATGAGAAGAAAATTACTTTTTAAAAATATCATAAATTACATCTCCAGACCCAGAGCATTCATAAGGATAAGAAGGGACAGCTGTGTGCTGGGGCTAAGCTCTCACATCGCGGTGGAGTGTTGTTGTGATGCCTTTCCCCTCACCAAGCTGGAAAGACGACCAACCCACCTTAACAGCCTGCCAGCTCAGAGCATTCATCCCACGCATGTTGTAGGGCAGTCCAGGAAGAAGTTATCTTCAGCACTGCTCTGGTACTCCCACGTTCATCCAGGCTGGGTGTCTCGCAGCACTGGCTGGCACCAGCAGGATGATGCAGGGCAGGAAAATGGGCCTAGATGGGTCACTCGATATCAGCTTGCATCAGGACAAGTCTCAGAGCTGGACTGTCCCTGCAGCAACCTGCAGACTAAGAATGACTCCCAGCTACAGCTGACCTCTGTCTTAGGGGGCTGAAAAGCTGTTTAGGATAAAGTAGAATCACCATACCATGTCCAAGAGCTTTTGCTACACACTGTAGTAGAAAAGTGCCAGCCCAAAACAGAGCCTTTGTAAGAACTAAGCAAGAGGCAGTCTAATAAGTCTTTATTTACACATGTGCAAGGAGCCTGTCAGAGATCTGATCTGGCCACTGTCAGATTGGGAGATAGAGCTGGAAACCTCCAGAGGCAGGCAGGTCCTGAGGCCAGCCCCAGCTACAAATTACAGTAATTCCTGGAGGTGCTCTTGTCTAGGTGGTAGATATTGCCTCTGCAAGGCAGCCACAACTGTCCATAAGCTCAATTACACACAGCCAAAGCACTGCAGACTCTCCTCATCCCATCTCCACAACAAGGCGTTGGGAAGAATTCTGAGGAGCAATATGCTGGCATTTCCCTAAAACAAGAGGTTTCCCAATACCAATACCTCCAGAAAGCAGGAGCCAGAACAGATGTCTCCAGGGAGGCATCTACAAAGGAAGCAAGTTTAAGAGAGCCCCCACAAGTTGGCCTTCATGCTTTCTATCAAGCACCATGTTCTGCTCCTCCATTGAGCCCTGTTGCATTCAAGACAAAAGCAGAAATTTCACACTGCTAGCAGCATTTTCACTTCACCTTCATGACCTACGCTGGTTGGCTTCTCTCTAAAAATTTGTACTTTATGGCTTCGGGGATGCTGTTTTGTATTTGAGCTGAGTTGTAAAAGTACTTGAAATGTGAAAATAAAGCCCATACAAATAGGCATCCAAAATTTCACAGCCATTCCAAAACTCCAAAAAAAAAAAAAAACAAATTAGTATTGCTTCCTTTACATATTCCTTCACTTTTTTTTATGAATGTAACTGAGCAGCTCATAGCACATCTTGATGTTAAAAAGGAAATTGATTATTTTTCCCTCTACAACAAAATAAAAATATTTCTAATTGAAATTAGGTCCCGTTTAACTCAACTGCATACTCTGAATACAGATCTCTTTTCAGAATTCCTCCATTCGTTTTACTAAATAGTATTGTGGTTAAAAATTCTCTGTGAAGTCCCAATGCAGTTTAAGTACTACGTAGAGGCTCTGGATTTTGAAGAGGTAAATTTCCAGGTTTGTACTATCTTAGTGAAGGATTTGGAAACCGAGGCCCACATTCTCACACTGCTGAGCCTCTGACAGTGACTGAAAGGCATAGCTCAGGTTAAAAGCCACAGACAAGATTAAAAGCTACATCTGACAGCAGATGACCTGGCATGGGCAGACAATCTGTTATGAACTCCATGACCTCTTTGGGGGTTTTAGATGGGAGCAGCAGGATCATCATCTGTCACGTAGTATTGACATTAAAAACCTCAAGGGAAAAGTAGAAAAACGTGCTTAACATTCTTTTTACATGTAAAGTGTGACAAGTCCGGAGATAGTGAAAGTTGAATTCTGCTGAATTGTTTTTCTTCTCCGCTCAGTGCTGGCTTCTTTGCTTTGCTGTCAGTACAGCATGTTCCTTCCTCCTTTCACTTCTTTCAGATGTGTGTGTCTGAGTGGAAGGCACATAGGAACTTCATAAAAACAGCACATGCTCACACAAAAAAAAAGTAGGGAGGACTGGCAGATATTTGTGCTTTCTGAGCATCAGCGGGGTTTTCTAGCTACAAATTCTTCAGATGTTGTGGGCTTGACAGAATCTATTCCAAGCTTGTTGTTTCCCCGCTCTTTTTCACAGATTTACAGTCGGTGGTGAATGCTATGTGTACCAGCCCAGCTGCTCTGTTCGAGCTATAAAACAGTTTTAGTCAGCTAACTGGATAAGAGAGCTTAAAATAGTGCAGCCCTTTACTCTTTATCAGCTTAACATTTTCCAGTACACAACATTAGAAGCTGAGAAATACAAAACAGCCTGTTCAAAATTTACATACATATTCTGGGGCATTGTTTGATGTTGTTTTAATATTGGACTAAAAGAAAATAGGATTTAACACTTCGCATTGTCATTCTAAGCAGTGACCAAAGATTCCGGCTAAGCTCTTTTCTATTACAGCAATTACTTGGTAATTAACAGGCTGTTTGCAAGGATTTTGCCTTTCTTTCAGTTTTAGAAAATACCCCGTTGGGGGATTTGTGCCTCGTGTCCTAAGCCAAGTTGTATTTTCTAGACTCTCTAGACACTGGGAAGAGCCTCATTGTTCTCTCTTTGTCTGGTTTTAGATGAAAAGAGTGAGATTCCTTTATTCCGCAGCTGCGTAGTTTGACATAGCAGTACGGGGCCAGCACCAAGACCATTTATCTGAACCTCCAAGGTTAGGAACAAAGATTAAAACCTTCTCCAGTTCCAATGATTGCAGAATAAAGTAGTATCAAATGACAGTTATTTTTAAGACCAAAATCATTTTGACATGTTGAATCTCTCAAATCCCCCGTGGCACCATGCCTCTTGGCAAAGCCTACCATATGAGTCATGCCAATAAAGCTGTTTGAATTGGACTGCCTTTTTGCCCAATCCCCCTAAAACCATAGTAATTGGTTCGGTTATAGTTGCTTAGTTGCTTCACTGAGTACTAAAGCTGCCAGCCAATTCCAACAGCATGTTTCAAGCCTGGCAAAATTAAATGCAAAGTAGATCTTCCTATTCATGTCACTGGCCTGTAAAGTTTATGCATGACCATTCTGTCTGATTTTCCATGTGTGCCCCAGGACTTGGTGGCCAGTGCCAACCAAACAAGCCAGAAGAGGAGAAAGTTGTTTGTTTAGTTCCTACCTGTTTAAGAAAAGAAAAGAAAAAGAAAAAAGCTGATCAGCTCCTAACTGAAGCAGGTTGCATGAGTACAACTCAGAGATCCCTACAGGAAGGAGACAAACATCTTGAAAGACAGAAAAATATTCCCTCAAAATCCAAACATCAGAAAAATCAAAAGACATAAACCTTAGGGAGCCACAGATCAACACGGATCTTGTGTCTCATGGAACTATTTGGCTTAAAAGTAGTTGGTTTTTTTTCCCTCCTTTATTCCATCTCTGTGAGGGTGTAAATATCAGTGTGTTCCTTAACCTGTGTAGAGTAGAAACACAGCTTGTGTTTTCCTCAGGTAGGTGGGTATCTTTCATTGACAGAAGTCTTGTATCAGAAACTGGTATTTTCTGATCAACTTCAAAGAGTCTAAATATGGCTATATATATATATATATATATTTTTTTTTTTTAAATCAAAACCAAATATTAACATAAGTTGTAATTGCTCTCTGCACCAGTTTCAAACAACATCACTTCTGAACCTCCAATGCCAGGAATAAGACCTCAGCAGTTCTTTCAATATTGGAACAGTGACATTACTTTGGCTGATGATCGTGATTCCTATGAGAAGGGAATGTAGTTTATTTTCACAAGTCCACATTTAGAAGAGAAAATAAAATATAGTAAACTAGTTAAATTAATCCTTCATCTTATATTACATACTAGAAATTAAAAAGAGAGCTACAAATTCACAAGAAGTAGTATGAATTATTCTTCCCTTTTATGGTCTTTGATTCTATCCTAAACAAAGGAAACAACATCTTTCCAGTTTTCCCTTATTTGGAGCTGCTCTGTAATTTATTTCTTATGGAAGCCCGAGAAGGACTGAAGACCCAAAGGATTCTGCAGGTGTAGTAAACTGCAGTGTTATGCTTTTCTAACCTTCAGAAGAATATGCAGCTATACTACAGAAATTTTGTTCTTCCTGTGTCTGTGTCAACAAGGTTCAACACCATTTTAGTCACTAAAGAGTTTCTAACATAACTTTGATCTCTTAAGTACTGGATATACGGATTTCCCCTGGCAAAGCTCCTAATGACGTATTAGTCTTACTGTAACTAGATATGACAGCAGAACAATTCCCCTTATATGCTTTTAGTATGCAGCATGCATGACAGTCAGGATTCTGATCTCATTTACAACTCACCTATTCACTCGTTACAGTATAGTTGGTATAACTAGGGCAATGCTTTTCCAAAAGCATACCTTCAGACCCCTGAAACTATAGCAAAGCATAATTTTGAATAAGAAAAGGAAGACTATCCATCTTTTAAAGATAATTACAAATATGGAAGCAGCAAATAGCTGTGTTCTATCCCCAATACTTATATTCAGGCCTTAGATGTATGTTGTTCCAGTGGAATCACTATGAAAACTGGTTAGTCAGTCTGATGCAAACACTTAGCATGCTCCGTTAGCTTCTTGATTACCAGCATATCTTCTCCTGAACAATAGCAAAATGCAAAAATACACATCCCCCAAACCAAATATTGGATTCTAGATCTTCAACTTCAGAAAGTTTGTCTAACCTCTGTGACAGCCATTTGACCCTAGCAGAGGTTCTTGAATTACAGCTAACATGCAGAGCATGCTCTGTGAGAAGTGTGTGCTGTCAGGATTTAGTAAGGTTAAGCAGCAAGTCTTTTTGTGCTTTTAAGCTTTTGTTCATAGATTAGTCAAAAGCATATGATGCAGTTGCATGCCATTTCACACTTCCCATTTTACAGAAATGACACAACCTCAGATTTATTGCAACTGGGATATATAGAGTTTGACAAGTAGAATTACTGATGAACTTTGTCCATCAACTGATAAAAATCAGACCAAAATGAAATAAATTGGCTACCAGTAAACAATTAGAAAGATATGCCTGAAGCTACAATGGGTACAAAGGGTACAATGACTCTTGGAAAGGCAGAAGAGACCTCTTCTTCTTCCCAGCAGGGTCTTGACATCCTTCAGTTAGGGAAGCAGTACAGACGACCAGTGCCTGAGATACAGTATAAAAGCAGTCATGACATCTATTTGCATGTGTTTAGAAGTAAAATAAAAAGACTGAAAGTCAGTTTTTAAAAGGAATCATGAAGCAGTTTGAAAACGATGATAAGGCAGGCTATGCAGAGCACTGAGTGGCAGAGAGTAAGAAAAAAGATTTATTCTATCGCAGCGTGCTCCTTCTCCTGCAGCCACATTCTTGTCAGTAACAGATGGAATATCAAACATGCCTTGAGTGAGCTATGCTAACGTTTAACTTTTTGGAAACTGGTTTGCTTTAAGCTAGTTGTTCATGGAGGTATGAGCAACAGTTGTAGTCGTAGAGGAGTTTTTCCAAGTAGTCTACAATCTTAGGCAGAGGGAAGCAGGAGAGAAGTGCAGATGGGGCTCAGTAATATATGAACTGAAACTAAGCAAGGGGAGCAACTGAGATTAAGTTGATATAAATTTGGACTGGTTTAAACAAGCTAATAAGAACCTACCTCTTCCTTCTCACTAGAACAAGGGAAATGCCTGTTGATGCTGTGCATCAGAAACAAGCTTCAATTTCATAGCTTCTTTAATCAAATATCATTCTTCCAGTACATTTATTTTGATTTTTATGTGCCCATTATTTAAATGTAAGGCATAAAATACAAAAGGTCTTGCATTAAATCAGTTTATTCATTCCAGTGAAGATGTTGCATTATGTAGATGGCATCTTTTGAAGCTGGAGCAGAATGTGCCTTAAGACCCTTCTGAGATCCATCCTAATTTCCTCAGTATTTGCTCTATTTCTATACATTACTGATGGAATTGCACCAAAATAAGTGTTTCTTTCTTGTTGTTGATGCTAAAGGGAGAAAAAAAAGCAAGCAAAAGAGCAATGCAACAAAAGGCCCTAAAATCAGTCACTACAAAGAGTATAGGCAGGATTCAGATGATTTATTTCAGCACTGTAAAGGTACACAGATCAACAGAGCAACTCAAAGCACTTAAGCTAGGAATTTATGTTTCTCCTACAGTGAGTAAAAAGAAATGCATGCCTCTGAGGAACAACTCAGAATGTTTCAGGTTTTATACCAAGGCAGCTTCAGCTCCAAACACAAGTGAAAATGAACTAGGCTATTAGATATGGAATCAATAGAGTAAGCTCTAACTTCTAGTAAGTAATCAAAAAAATGCCATACATCAAAACACAGCCAATGGGCACAAATTACCACCTGTATTGTCCAATACAAGTCCCCAGAATTAAGTATAACAGATTTGTGAGAAAAATTGTTAGGTCATCCTTTCCCCCAGCATCACTGTCATGAGAACAAGCTGATGTAACTCAAGACTCAGGACTTGTCTATACTGCAGAAGTGAACACCTATAGCGATGCCACCAAGTCAAACCCATGGGTGCTCCCTACAGACACTCAGCACAGCACAGAGGGGCAGGTATCTCAGTTGCACAGTCATACCCCCACAGCACTCAGCATGAAAGAGTACATGACCAGTGAACACATGGTTTCCCAGCAATTCCCAGATGTGATTTGAAAGAATGAGTCAGAATCAGAACTAGGAAGTTAATTCAGCGGTTTGAAGTAAGCATGTGTCAAAGCTGTGAAGTATTTTTCCCCAACAGCATTAAGACATCCTACAAGAGGAACATCTATCACTGTTTCCCTGCTCCTAGAAGGACTGAATAACTGAATGGCGATAGTTGCTCTGCTGGGCATATTGCCCCTTGACGTGATTAAGAAAATGCTCAGTCCTCCACTGGAGATGAAACTGATGCATGGTACTGACTGTTCAAAGCCCTTCTGACCTTCCACTGAGAAAACAAATACAAGTCCCAGAAAATTACATCTGAACACTCCCCAGGGGCTGCTGGTCAGGTTTGTACCAGTGCTACAGTGCAACAGTCATAAGAAGAGGTTGGAAGCAAATTAAGAACGTTTTTGCCCTGTTGCTTCGCGTCCCTCCTCTTGGGAACAAGCACAAGTCTGACGTGGACAGGGAAAAACAACATCCCTGCCAGGGATAAAGTATAAGGGAGTGTCAAGTCCTGGTTCACGTACCAGTATTTTTGACTGATTATATGACAAACACAAAAGAGAATCCGTGCATCGCATACAATAACCCTAAGAAGCTTGGCAGGTTTCTTCGATACGTCTGGGAAGCAGCCTGCTGCCAAAGTGATTTCCTCCTGCAAACTGACGTGGATGGGAAGGAAGAACATTTGGAAACAGAAGCAGAAAATCAGCAACCATTCGCAAAGAGGTTTAACCAAAATCTTCTCTTGAGTGTGTGGGGGAAGGGGGGGAAGGTGGAAAAACATACTAGTTCTTTTTAAAACAGCATTCAGAGCACTAATCAGAATGTCTGCTCGCTTCTGAATTCCTAAGGGTGGTTGCAGCGTGATCAGCATTTTCTTTCTCCTAAAATGATCCCCACTGCTGCTATCTCAGGAGCAGCTTGAAGAACGAAGGAAGTGCAACAACATCGGTAGACTGCTTGATTTTAACCCCAAACTTCATGTAAACGGTTTTGTCCTTCTGCACAAAGATAGGAAAGTGCTCAGAGTGGGCAAATCCAGCAGTAGTGGAGATACATCTGTGCTCATATTGAAGGAAAGAGGACCTCCAACAGCAGAAAAGGCAAGGGTGACATGTATGGTACGGGAATCAGAATTGGACCGCACACAGTCAGATCCAGAAATTAGTGCATTTTGGTTTTCATGCCAGACTTCACTGATAACCATTATTGATAACCAGTTAAAATTAACCTGTGGATCAAGATACAGTTCAGCAGATTTGAAAAATACTTTTTATGGCTTTATCTATAAGAAGAATTACCACTGGGGATTTCTACATGTGTAATATTTTGTTTACACATTTAGAAAACCTCTTAACTGGAGGCAATTACTTAAACTTTTGATTTTCCATAGTACCTCCATATAATTATTCCACTGTCAACACTTTCAGGGGGAAAGGGAGAAGGTCAAAAGTCAGAAGCCAATCACATGTTATCAAGAATGTCCTCTAGAGACTTAGTGTACTAAGAGCCTTACCCTAATCCTTCCAAGGTATTCCTTAATGCTCACAAATCTGCACTGAACTCTCTGCAGGAAACTCCTATGCAGAATGTACCACCTACTCAAGCAGCTATTTATTGTAGAAAAGACAAAATTAAAAAAAAATTACGCTTTCTTCATACAGTGAGATTTTATCCTCTCTTATGTGGAATCTCTATAAGCATTACTCAAGTTTGGATATCAGATTTTTCTTCCATTCAGTTTTCAAATCATACTTTCCCAACATAGAATGAAAAAAAAAAAAGTCTGCGATTTTTAGCCACAAAGACTCCTGAAAGAGGCAGCATATCCACGTAACACAGTGTGTTTGAAACACACCGTCTACATCACATGTGGCTCCCAAAGAAGCCCCTGTATACAGAATAGAGCCAGAACCAAGCAAGAAGCTATTATCCACCCCAGACATTTTTTTTATTCTGGGACACACATGAAAAATCATATAAAACCTTATCAGATGATATTTTCATTTGCTCTCAGTTTCAAGATAAAAAAAAATTTGAAACGTCTAAAGGTCATGACGAATTGGCCAAACATAGCTGTGTTTACTCATTTTCGTAAACCAAGGGATTATAAAACTACAGAATAAAATGGTGAGGAGAAAAAGGACGTGAAGTGAAAGAAAGAGGATTTCATTGCAAGTTACCTGGTAAGAAAACATACCAATATAAAAGGCAGCCATAACCTGAATTCATCAGTAGAGTCAAAAGAGGAAACTGCTTTTAGTCTAATTAAAACAAAGCTGTGTTGCAGTTAGGCTTGTTCTCTTGCTGCCCTTGTAGGCAGAGACAGCATATTGTTCTGAGGAACAGACAGAAAAGTCAACACGGACTGTCCATCCATTACCCCTACTGACAGGTATCTGTCCCAGGATGCAGCAGCATTACAACAGACTGGCCTGTTCACTTCCTGCTCCTGGCATGCCATTGAAATATCACAATGTGTCCCAAATACTGACTAATTTAACTGTGCTTTTCTCCTGGTCTTCTGGTTTGTTTTGTTTTTGTACACCTTTCTAATTCAGCAAAGAGAGCTAATACAAATCAGATTAAATTATGACTGCTAAACTGTGTCTTTTGGGCGTTTTCAGCTTGGCTAGCAGCAAATTAAGCAAACTTCTCCTTCAGCATTACTAAGAGTTTTGCTCTTCTTTCCTCTGTATTACAGTTACAGTAGTCCTGACCCAGCCAAGCCCCATATCTTCCAGCATTCCATCATGCAAGTTTAGATGGAACCAGTTAAACTCTGTGTCTCATTTACAACTGCAGACACGTGTAGAGGCTCAGGGAGATTCCAGGAAGGTGTTCTACTGTCCGAGCAAGAAAGCAGAAGGTGCGTAAGAGCTTTTATTGAAGAGAACGCTGGGCATTCTCAGACTGCTGCTGGGCAAGAACTCCCTGCTGCTCTTTTCCCTCTCATGTGCACGACTGCATTGAGCTGGCACTGGAACCTTACTGCAACACCCAGGTTTCTTGCTGTAAAAGGGTTTTCTGCTGTAGAAAGACTGGGAGGCAGCCCTGAGCTGGTCTTTTTGGACTTCACGCAATTTATTTTTGAAGAAAATCTACTGCCAGAACAGTATTTTATTTATCCTGGCTACATAAACAACTAAGTTCTCAGTGGGCAGTTTTGCTGGATATTGATTTGAATTACTTTTCCTTCCTTTGGATTTTGAAAAAACTAGAAAATACAGAAACAAAGTTGGCATATTTAGTCCTTGAGCACAGAAAAGGACTAAAAAATAATCTTCTATGTATCATATACAAATAATAGCATTTATGAAAACACATGCTTTTTAAATACTTGCAAGAAAATGCAAATACAAGTTTCTTTGCATTTCCTGTTGTTAACACTACCTACCTCCTAAAGTTATTCCGTTAGAATTTAATAAGATGAATATGAAGAGTATCAGGAAAAATGGTATATGAAATGTATATGAAATTGGAAATCGCTTATAGAATTTCCTAAGAAACATTTTCTATTATTGCAGAATTTCCCAGTTAGAGTATTGCTGCTAACTTTTACATCTGTTGAAAAGGATATTGACAAAATAAGATTTTCATATATATATATATGTATATATACTTTCTCTGATAGAAAATAGGCCTGTGTATGCGTGTGGAGGGTGGTTTAAGCTTATATATGATACAGTTCAGAAACACACGCCTACAAGTAGGCATGAAGAACTGAAGCAATAGCTTGGTGTAACTTAGCTCACATGCAGTACAGAAATTGTTTGTGTAAGTAGAGAGAATTGAGCCTTAGAAGGAATTAAAAAAAAAATGAAACTTGGAACCAGAACACAAAACCTGAGGTATTCAACTGTCTGTTTTACTGGAAACTGAAAGTAAACAACTGTACATAAAGCATAGTGGCTTTTAGCAGTACCTCGTAATAAATACTTTCCTTCCAAGCCCAGCAAGAAACAGAAACGAACTGGCAAGAAGATGAAATCCCTTTACACACAGCATTTACGCTGAAAGCACAGGCAATAAAGAGAATGTCAACCGCAGCAGCTCCAACCTTGTTTGCCACTGGATTAACTAGAGAGCCAACAAGGACAATGACTCAACCATTCATGCCTATTAGGCTTGCTGTGAAAGGCTTCATTCTCTCACCAGCTGGCATGACAGAAAGCTATCTCAAGATGTGAACAAGTGCAAGGGATAGAGGCAGCCTGGCCCCACAGCAATCTGAAACCAAAGCTGCAATTAATTATATATGGAATGTGGCCAGGCACTCCTGGCATTGTAATCAAATGAGACCACACAGAAAAGAAAATCCTTCATCATCTAACATGCATTACAAAAAGACAGTTAAGGTTCTTGTGATAAATTTATTTTAATTCTTTATGGCACTATTCCTGTTGACAGGCTATATAGCTTTATACCTCGAAGCGACAAGTTTGCTGATTCTGTTATACTTCTATGTGCCTAGCCGTCCTTCTATTCTTCCTCGAAAATCTTCATCACCTGCTGCTCATTCTTTATTTTCTTGATTAATATTGCACTGCTATTTCCAACATAATTTTGTAACCATCTAATTTCTATTCAGAGTGTAGTGCTCTAAAAATCAGTGGGAACCTGAGAGGTTAAATAGAAGCAAGGTGGTCTGCAGTCTTTGAAGAATGGGTTATGAGTTATCTGAGGAGGGGATATTACTTCAAACATATTTCTACAGTGCCAGCATGGATGGCATTTCAAGGTACTGAAATATTAAGAAATAACTGAACAAACGTTATTTTTAATGCAAAACTGTGATGGCAAAGTAAAGTGTGTTAACAGTACAGGTGGCAAAGATGTACAGCTGCCTGCTTTATCAAATTATGCACAACTAAGCTGAGAAACCTCAAAAAAATAATACTACTGCCATTACTTGTTATGTAGACATCTTAAGCATTCACTGTGCAAAGAAATTTATGATTAAAAGCCATACTAGAGAGCACAAAAGGCTGAACCAGACCCAATTTAGTGCTTGCAGTTTGGCTCTTCTTTTACTGCCTAGCATACTTCTTGTTGGCAGACGTGATCTTTGTGAAGTGTCACTGTGTATTTTGACTCAGGGAAGAAGCAGGATGATTCAGTGGGCATCCCTGCATAGTGCAGCACATAACACAGCATCATTTAGCATCTTTTAAAAGCAAGCTGGGCTCTTAGGAATACTGGGCTTTATCTGAGGTTTTTTGTTAGCTTGTTTTTTTATTATTATTATTTTTAGGGGGAAGTGGGCAGGATTTGTCATTGTGCATGACTGACACTTCAGGGTCTCTATAAAGCTGTAACATGCTGGAAGAAATCAACTTGAAAAGGAAAAAGAGATATTTCATTGACCAGGTTTGGCAGCACCAACATCAATCCAAATGGGAGAGGAGCCAAGCATAGGAACCTGACAAGTGAAAAGGTACAAAAAAGGTGCAAACAGGGCTTTCCAAGTTTCTCTCTCCTGGCAGTAGTCCTGTGCTGGTACTGGGAAATGGCACAGGCAGCAATGACAGTGCATAGAGAAGTAGAAGAAAGGCACCCCTAGGGAATGGAGAGCCCCAAGCTGCAGCAGGAGCACATCTGGCTCAGTGCTCAGGCAGAAACCTGAATGAAGGGGAAGGAGACACACAAAAGGAGCCTTTCTGGCAGCAGCCTGAAGTTACATCATCTTTCCTATATTGTAAAATTGTAGATTTTCCTTAGAGTCAGAGAAATACAAGCACCTCCAGTGTGAGCAAAACCATGTGCCCCCATCACATGGGGAAGAGACTCATGCCCTAGGCACAGCTGAGTGCTCTGCAAGGGACCCCAATAGATATATCTGTTGGTTGCCTGCTTTTTAACCTGATACTGAGTATTTCTGGGGCAACCCAGGATTGTCCAACTGTGCAAGATTTCTCCATGAGAGGTAAAGAAGTATTACCATTTTTCACAGATGTAAAAAGGGTAAGGGCTGTATTTTCAACAAGATTTCAGGAAAGTAAATAAACACCAGGTAGGATTTTCAAATGCCTGGAGGTACAAGCATGTAATGATCATGAAAGAGAGGGGAATCAACAGGAGAAAAATATCATTACAGATCCCAGGTGACTAATAATTTGAATCAGTTGTGGTGGATTTGGAGCATATGGAAGAAATGGATCACTGTAATCCTCTCCTCAGGGGAACAGAAGCAACATTTTGACCATAGAAGTACCTATCTATTTATAGACAACACAGAGGATACTTTCCTTATTAAATAGGACAGCCTCCAGTAACATGGAAAAACTCTGATACCTGTTGTCCAGAGATTTTGGTGGAGAAGAATAAACAAACACAACCACACATGACACAAATATTTCACTTCTAAAAATTAACAGATTGCCATATTCAGCTGGAGTAACTGAACTCTGCTTCAGGATTAAAACTCTTAATAAGGTCAAACATCAAATATTAATATGCCAAGTAAGCGTAGCCAAATCCATTCTCTAAGTGGAGAAGTCTGAATGTATAATGACTTACTGAAAAGAAAGTGCGACTGCTCATGGCAAGTCTGGTAGGGATGAAGGGATAAAAAGAAAGCAGGTAACACAAACTACAACATAGACTGGAACCAAACACCAGCCAACTTTCAGCCACCTGAGGACATCATAGTTTGTCTGCGAAAGTCCTGTTTGTATTAGATTACAGCTTCTACAATGCAAAATTAGCCACTGTCGCCCATAAGACCAACACTGGACATGAGGCTGAATCCAAAAGCACTGCAGCTTAGGCTCACGTATGATGCAGAAAGACCAGTTTTATGGCAGAAGGACTCCTCATGCAATTCTGTACATTTTATTCTTATTTCAGCATTTAACTTACAGCTATTTAATCATTTCCATTTTTTTTCCTATAGAAAAGAACACAATTTGTGAAGACAGAGAAAAAAAATACACTGTTCTGCATCAACAAAACACTTTATTCTGTCAGCATTACTGTTGACAGTAATCCTTCCCTTAGTTTTCATAGAAATGCGTTGCTTGTTTTTTTGGGGAGGGGGTTGGTGATTTTTTTTTATTATTATTATTATCATTATCAGTGCAAGACAAGTCTTTGTTTTCCTCATGCACCAACGAAGGCACTCCAGGAGCATAGGGTTTGGGAGCAAACAGGCAGCTCCTGTGGATGGACTGTTTTCCCACCCTAAGCTCATCCCATCTGCACACTGCCTTGGCCATGACTTACTGACATTTAGGAGGCTGGTACACCCAACCCTGAATAATGAGTTTATAATACTTAAGGAAGAAGAAAAGAAGTGTTAATGAGAAATCAGCTCATTGTCATCTCATTTTTTCCACATATTCAGTTATTTGTCATTTGCCTATGTCCTCTGACTGACAACATCCATGCCAGCTGCTAGCTGAAAGGAAGCTTTCCAGGGACGTTAAATAGACTGTTTGTCTTCATTAGCGCTTTGTACTAATTCATTCAGTGAGGGCTTGCAGACTGTCACTAGGCAGGTCCAGTCTTTCAAGTTCTCCTGTCATAGTCAAAGATGTGCGCTTTACACGACTTGCCCCTGCCTTTGTTAGTTTGGTGTAGGAGAATCTGTTACCCTGAGGTTTTTTGTAGTTGGTCTTATCAGCACAGGGGAAAATGCACACACTTTCTTGGAGTAATAGCTTTCATAGTGTTGTATTTATTTACTTTCCAACTTTCTCACAAAAAAAAAAATAATCCGTATCAACTAGGTGACTAAACACTGAGAAAGATCTTATCCTTTTATTTTTCTACATCAAGAGACAGATGAGATGATAATATTGTCAGGTGGATAGATACCGTACATAACATCACTGGTTGATGTTGAATTGTTTTTTAAAGTGGGTGCAAGCCTTACACTGTATTTCAAATTTAAACATCCTCCTCCAACCACGCTTGAGATAAGGACACGTAAAACTAGAGTCAAGCTTTAGATACAAAACATTGATATTTAAAAGCAGAAGAAGCTGCTTATAGTACATTTCCAAGAGAAAAAAATCAGTCCTTCAGGACATGGCCGTAATCTGCTGTTTTTCTACATCTCAATGCAAGGCATAACGTTCCTTCACAAACTCATGGTAAGAAGTGCTGAAAAACTATTGCCAGTAACTGAAAAAAGAAAAAAAAAAGAAGCAAACAAAAAAAAAAAAAAACACCACCACAAACACCGTGTTACCTCAAATGTAAAAAATACAGGTCTAGATAGATTATCACACCCTGTCACTTATTGTCATAGACATACTAAATGAATGTATCAACAGCTATTCATGATATTCTTATTGACTGATTTATCTCAGGAATCTATTTGAAGATTGCTTTAGAATATAGCTTCTACTTTGGACCTCAACTCACAACCACTCCTTAAAATTCATCCTTAAATGTCGTCTTGCTAACAGTTTATTGAGTTTATTGTTAATCTTCCGGTACCTGGAGTTTGGTGGGATGTAAAATTTTATTTTCAGAGTCTTCACAAGAATGTTTCATCTTTATTATTTCATAGTTCTGAACAGACATTTGAAAATGCTGTTGTCAGTAAGAACTAACCTTCACACAAATATTTTTGTAAGTATCCTTAGCTATAGCAGATATATACTTTTATTTAAGGCAAGGTGTCCATCCTTGAAACTGCTAAAGTGACCAAGTAGAGGAACTCTTAATTGCAATGCAATAACTAAGCTTGTCTTTGAAAATAGAAGCACCTTGAAAAAACATGTAGTTAATTAGCATGTATAGCTATTGGGTAATCTTTAACTGACCAATTGTAGGCAAGAAGCTGCATTGGAGCAGTGTCAAGTCATAAAAATATATATAAAAAGCATCGTGAAAATCCTGGGGTGTGTTAATTTTGTGGAATACTACCTAGCACCCAGTATCATACAGCTTTGCAATAAATCAGTCTCTCATCACCATACATGAGATTGGCTTACCACACACTAGGAAACAAATCCACCTTTTGCACAATGGTGTCAAAGCGTGCTTGAAATTAGAGTCATATAGAATACAGATATAATTTTAGGAGACATTTTCAAGAAGGGTCTGCGCATAGTGACATTTCATTGATAAAGGGGATAATACTTTAAATGTTTCTGAAACCTGCTGTTCAGTTTATTGTCATTTCAGGTGCAAGTAACAGGAGAGGATTCAAGAGGGTCTTCTAGACGATGACAAGCACCAATCTGTTCTTCAGATAAATAACTCACACCTGCACTTTGAGAAATATGCAATCTGAGTTTTTATCTGAATTCCAAATTTCTACACACACCAAAACAAAAATTAATTCCTCACACACAGCCTTTTATTTAGAAAAAATCATTGTAAATAGTTTTTTTGTTTTGTTTTTAAGAAGTTTTAGAAGATTTTCAATTGGACTTTCAGAAACCACAGCCTTGCAGTTCAGCATTATCATTCTTATTCCTAAGTTAAAGTAAACCAGATTAATGCATATGTCAACAACACAGTTTTTCACGAGGAAAAGACTGAGAACAGATTTTAACAGAAGTGTTTACATGTACGAGTCTCCATACATGCATGATAACATCTGCATCCAAAAGCTGTGCCTGGATGCTTAGTTAAATGCTATGTATAAACACCTCATTAGCATTTCCTTTAAACCACTTAGCTTAATTTAATAACTTTTCAACAATATCTTGTCAACATGGAGGAGATAAATTATGTTTGCAGTAAATGAACCAAAGAACTTCAGGAAAAACAGCAAAAGCAACAGATTTTATGTATCTGAAAATTAAAACTACACTTGTATTTTTATTTTTACAACTCATTCCATTTTTTGTTCTAGCCAAAGGCTTCGAGTTATGAGCCATGTAAGGCAGTGTTTTATTCAACAAAAGGGCAATTTCAACATGAATAGTAGAAACACAAACTTCAGAACATTTCCTAAGCTGTCCTCTCTCCCTTGGAAATGACACTCTGGAAGCCAGTTTTTCTTATATTTCTTATTTAGAACATAAGCTAATTTTAGAAATACCATTTGCACCATTTTGGAATCACATTACAGTCTCATGTTCCTTTATTTCAGCATCAAAAAAGATACAAGCATTGAGACATGAGCTTCCTGCTGATACTCAGCAGCATCAGAACAGCCATGTTAAACTTCCAATGATTTAGCCTCATGCTAGGTGAGGTTGATTCATCCTGGTTTCTTTAAAGATCACCTCTCCTTCTCTACTAGCGATGAATTACATATGCAGAACTCAAGATTTCATTACAAAAAAGAAAAAAACACACAACCTTAGGAGTCTCATGTTATTTATGATTATTAAGCTCTGCAAATTTATTGTATTGAATCAAATCATGAAAGTAACATGAACAACATCCTTCAGTCACAAAGGAACATCACATTTTCTCCCAGAGGAGATCCTGCATTGCACTGACTCTTAAGTGTCTCTCAATTGTCAGGCTCATCTCTTCTGACAGAAGGTATGGAGTCCCCATTTCTAAGAGGATCTTACCACATGTCCTATCTGTCCAATTAAACATAATAGGATATTGGACAAAGAAAAGCAAAGTCTGAGGGGCTCTGATTGAAATTAATTTTATTTGGTAATCTAGGATTAGTTTTCTTGCTTTAAAATTTATTTATAAAACATCTATTCTCCCATTATTTTCCCTCATAGATTTAAGTCCTCAAGACAAAATACTTCAAGGTCTGAATCTTGGTTGTTGGAATACAGAATTACTTCATTTTTATCAATTGGTTTTAGAAATTGTTAATTATATACTTCTCTGTTTTGATGGTTAAAAAAAAATTAGCTTAGCATAGAAACAAAACCCTTAACCTGACTTGAGATATCAAATTCACTGTTCCGATCATCAGCGTGAAGGAGACAAACAGCAAAGCTATTACCAGGGATACCTTCCCATCCCAAGCAGGATAAATGACATAAAGTCTGGCAGATGTCTAATTCTTTAATCTATAAAAGACTGAGATTGAACAGCAGGAAAAAGGAAGGGGAATGAAGAACTAGAAAAACTGTAATGGCCCTAAAATTTGTTGCCAAAATGTGCTGCTGATTCTGACGTGAATAAAAAAAAGTAGAGACTAGCATTAAAAAAAAGTTTCACATCTAACTGCTAGTAGGGCCTCAGACTAGTCTGCCTAGAAAAGATGCGGAATTCATATCCTCCACGGTTTCAAAGAATACAACCAATAACTGCTTCTGTAAAGCTTTTAACAGAGCTGTAACTTTCACATGTTCCTTCCTTCTCTGAAGTCATTGAAAATGTTTGCATGTGAAAGTTGGAGCATCCTTAAGTCACTTGAGTAACCTTAAGTCAGTGGTCACTATTCCCCACAAGCCACACCTACAGCAGGAATAAAAGAAAGTAGTTGAAGTTACTGAAGAAAACCAACATATATTTAGTGATGATTTACTTACATGACTGTATTGTAATTTGTTTCAGTAGAAGAGGAAAAAGTGCAAAACCAGCAATTCATTATTTTCAGTATTTTTATTATCATTTTTCTAATAGGCAGTTTTCAGAAGAGCAAAAAAGTTGGCCTCATTCCCCAGCCATGATAGAGATGAAAAACAAACGAACAAAAAAAAACCCTGAAACTCTCAACACCAAACACCACAGGGAAGAAACCAAGAAAACAAAACCACCACTCAAAAATACTGAAGTAACAGCTTCAAAAAGAGAATATGCATTCAGAAAAAAATTATACGATTTTTAGTGTTGAAGCCAAAGATATAAGTTAAATTCTTATAAAGAACACTTCCCCACCCTACGCTGACATGAATAAGCAATTTATGTCACAGATGCAAAACTCTCTCTACAACCAGCCTAAGGACTCTCAAGGAAAATCAACTCCCATGAAGGTTAACATCCTCTAGAAAGTATTTTAAGATGGATAAGTGAACCAGAAGAAGAAAAAAAGAAATGCAACTAACTCTCCCCTACTTATTATTTCAGTAAGTAATGCTGGCGAGAACAGTGTCACAAAAGATCCCTGGAAGCCCCAGCAGCACAGAATGTCAGAAGGAAGGGCTGGCAAAGACCCGGCAAAAATTTAACTTAAAAAGGTATAGTGACGACCGTTTAGTAACCTAGAACTTCAGGTGTTCACCCTTTCCCCCTCCATCAGATTTCTGAAATTTAACAGGCTCCTCCAGAAAATGATAGCATACACATCTAGTAAAACTATTTTTTCTCTTCTCTTTATCATGTACCACACAATCATTTGCACCCAGACAACACTCTAGAGCACCCCGGCATGGTATTTCAAACAGTAGTAAGAATGTTTATCTGAAAACTCCAGGATATAAGCGTTGTTGACTGCCACCGCTCAACTGGAAGATGATCAGGAGCGTGCTGCACTGATTAAGCTTTGTAAGAACTCATTAACACTACAATTAAAAGTAAAGCAAAAAAAAGTTCTGCTGCTCCTAACTTCCTACACTGTTAACTGGGCTGCATTGCGCAGTGCCTAGAAAGTTTGATAAGGGCAGTATATAAAACTATCAGCTCATCCTTAGCTACTTTGCTCCATTTATGAGTCAATATCCTCCTGAGATAATGCTACACATTGTTAAGCAAACCTGTATTTATTACATAAGCACAATTAATTACATAAGCACAGGGAGAGTATTAATTCTGTTGTATGTGAAGGAATGTCAATACTCATTTCCCAACACAGTATTCCCTACAACTACTTCTCATGACTTTCTTTCCCTGCTCCTCAATTGAATGCCACTTTGCCAAACCTGCCTAGTTGCCAGCAATGGCTGCACTCACACTGATATATTCTAAGTGAAAACAGCATTACAAATGCCACAGTGCTGCTTTCTTATTGCTACCTGTAGTAGAATTGTTATTTCAGACAGTGGCTTGAATTACACTTACTGCGGAAATAAGAGCTTCAAACTCCTGACAGTGTTTAGCATGATACTGCCTGATTCTTGCTACCCATCTGAAAGCTGTGCCTGCCACACTACAGCGTGCTGTGCTGCCAACAGAGCAGCAGGTACAGTCAGTACCTGGAGTACTTCACTGGGTCACATCCACACATCAAGAAGCCAGGAGCAGTTTCATAGCCCATCATACAACAGCATGACTGCTGGAGCTACTACCCAATACAAGAACCTTCATCTGCCCTTTCCTTCAGAATGCAGGTCATTTTCTTGCAGGCAGGCAGGATTATTTAGCTATTATGTGTGGCAAGATGATTGAAAGCCTCGGAGACCTACTTTTAGCAGGTCGGCCCTTGTGTTGCAAGGGGTGCCCTTAGGGATTCACATGCAAATAGCTTGAGAAATGACTGATGTGGATGAAGGGGGAGAAGGGGGAATCGCTGTTGACAAGGCAAGGTCCCACATATCCATGAGAATACAGACAGCATAAGAATGATACACATTTAGACTTCAACATTATTCATACCCATCACATCTCACTATTGTACGAAAGCAAACCACAATCAGTGATTCAGCAACGTTGGTCCTCCACGCACAGGCTCTCCTGCTGAATGCAAATGCAACAAACAATGAGTAATTTCAGCTCAGTTTGTCCTTATTCTCCTTAGGAGGAAAAACTGGCTGTTCCACTCACACAGCATAAATGAAATATTTTCTGAAGTTCAACACCTGGAACTGCAACCAAAATTCTTAAATCATTCTGCTCTCACTACAGCTGCTGTTCACAGCACACTGACACAGGGATGAACAGGCAAGATATGCTGTCGAGAAAAGACAGTCACTTAACATCATTTCAGTCAGGTTTCTCTATTTACATCAGACACCCTTTGAAATCTTTGACTTTGTTGTTAACAAATGCTAAAGCTTTATGATAAACCTTGACCTCATACATCCTGGGGGATTTCCTGACCTTGTAGATGATTTAATAGATATCAGCAGTGGGGAAAAATAAGTGCTATAAGCGCTCCCAAGTGCCAGTAAGGAACATAAAAACTGGAACAGAACAGAAAGCAAAGTAGCTGAACAAAAGGAAAGGACTGATGTAGAAACCTAAACTAAATGCAATGCTAGCACTTTTTCCACAGTGGTGGCTAACTAAATAATCTACCTACTTCACAATCACTGGCATTCTAAAGAAAGAAACATAGTTCTCAAATAAACTATTCCTAACTCATTGCAGTCAAGAGATCCAAGAACATTGTGAGAAATCCATTAGCAGTGGATCTTGCTACCAAAATTGAGCAGTACTATGAAGCTATTCTGGCTTTGTGGAACCAGCTGTATATCAACATGAAGAGCCTGGTATCTTGGC
>JANHGO010000053.1:61691182-61735444 GCA_024606505.1 Aquila spilogaster
TTGTCCAAGCCATGAGACACCAGCTTCTCAAGGAGTATGCCATGAGAGACAGTGTCAAAGGCCTTGCTGAAGTCAAGATAGATAACATCCACAGCCTTTCCCTCATCCACATGAGATTCAGCATCAAGTGATCTTCTGATGACTCAAAGTGGTCACATCAGCCAGCGTAGCTGTGATTTAGATGAGTGAATGCTCCATTAGGTTGTCCCTATTTCCTAACCATCTCTTCCAGACACACTGACAACTGTCCTACAGTAGACAGGGAGAGCAAAACACCCTCAGGGACAATTGTACTGGCAAATACAAGACCTCTCACTCAGCTTCAGTGATTGTAAACAAGAGATAGGAGACATCACTCCAACAAGATTAGACTGCTGTAAGAAACAGTGGAGTTGGATCTGATCCAGAGTGCTTTACAGGCAATAGTACAAGCTGATTTTTTTGTTTTACATCAATGGTTTTGTCTCATACAACTGTTACTAGCCTATGACATACTAATTATTATTATTATTGTTTTAGAAAATGAAGAACAATAAGCAAAGCAGAGGTCCATCCTAAGAGAACGGGATGTACTGTGCTAAACTTCCTGCATGCAGGGAATGGGAAAGAAAAAAAACAAAACAAAAAAAAAGGATGATTTCCAGCTAATTGTTTATGTCTTAGTCTTTGGCAGCTATGCCAATAAAAGCACTGAATAATGATCCTAAAAGGACCAAAACAAGAGAAATTACATGTTCAGCAGTTCTTTGTTATTTGAAATCCAGTAGTGTGTTTTGTTTGCTTTTCAGCTGTACTTTGGTGTGGCCTTTCAAAAGGAAATA
Organism: Aquila spilogaster; assembly: GCA_024606505.1. Taxonomy (NCBI): domain Eukaryota; kingdom Metazoa; phylum Chordata; class Aves; order Accipitriformes; family Accipitridae; genus Aquila; species Aquila spilogaster. The sequence goes on from JANHGO010000053.1 coordinate 61,692,004, forward strand.
ATCCTGTGAACAAAATATCTGGCCGAGAAACAAAAGGGCTGCCAAGTCTGATCCACAGGTGATGAGTACTTGGCCAGCAACCAAACTCAGGATAAATTGAAGACAATTAAAACAGACAAAATTGTCCATCTGCTTGCACAGTTAATATAGACAAGACTGTAAAAAAGGTGCTAATAATTTCTAAAGAGAAAAACTTACACAACATGCTGAAGACCAAATGTCCAGCAAAAAACTCGGCTGTACAAAACAAGCCAAAACCAAGAAGTCTGTACAAGGGAATTCTAGCACAACACTAATATGAAGAACTCCCTAACGTTTTCATGTTTAGTAACAATAAAAAAAAATAGACAAATAGTTCAGATCCAGTGTGAACTACAGAATTTGATCCTCAAATCTAACATCTCTTCCATTTTAACTCTAGTAGCTAAAGAGATAGCTAGGAAACTCTTAGAAATATAAATCAACCTGAGACTAGAGTGTGTACTGAAATAATGTGTGTGAGCATCTTCCAAGACCTAGACATGTGGCATGCAGAAATGCCAGTCCATAAAAAGACACTATGTATCAAGAAGGAGGGATATGAATAACAAAACTCATAACCACTTAACTATGACATTTTATACAATAGAGATTCATTCTCTGTCAAAAATATAGCACAGTTAAAACCAAATTAGGGGGGGGGGGGGGGTCCTAGCTGTCACCCATATGCATACCAACTCATTCTTCAAATTAGCCAATAGTTAGATAGCTGCCTTCATTAACGGCAAGCAGGACACCCAAATTCAATTTCTTGCTTTGACTCAAATCCACAGAGCTAGCCCCTCTGTCTGCATTTTACTCTACAGCTAAATTTCTCACAGTTTTCCACTGTCCGTAATTAATCCATGTGTCCCATGCTGCGTTTTCATACTCCCTGCTTTGCCCTGCACCCATAACACACTGGTTCAGGAAATCAAAGCAAAAGACCATTCATTTTCTTGCAGGTGTTACATGCCTTTGCTGAGTGAGATGCCTGAACAGGTCCTCAGTGTGGTCAGCTAAGTGCTAGTGCTGGAACAAGGGAAGCAGCTGAGCACATGGCATAGCAGGAATGAGCAGGAAAGGAGGAGTGCCTCTTTCAGCAGTAGCCTGTGGTTATGTCTCCTTAGTGCTATCCTAAAGGTATATCTAGTGTTTCATAACTATTTTAAAAGAGTGGATTGTGGGATTTTGTGGGTTGATGCCAAAAACAGTGGTCCCACCCTTGCTTTCTTGGCTATTCATACCTTTGCTCACTCTTTCCCTCCTGCCAGCACTAGCATTCAGGCAGCCATGCAATGAGCCACTTTTGGAAACTTACTCTTGGGTTTGGTTACATTTTTTCTCCTGTTAAAAACATCCTTGTAAAGACAGAAAGAATGGAAATGCTTTTCAGATACTCAGGAATTTTCACAAAGATGTTATTACTTTCTCATGCAAAGAAGAGATGTACATTTTTAGCATATAGTCAGTGCCTCACTAGTGAATATTCATAGCTTCAAGCACATTCTGATCACTTTTAGAAAAGCTATTTTTTCATGATTTAAAATATTTGTAATAGCTCCTTTCCCCCCCCTCCCCCCCGCCTTTTTTTTCTTGTTCGCTCCCCCCTGCTATGGAAGGTACTAATTTGAGCCTGGGCAAACACCACGGGATGAAAATACATTACCACTTCCAAGAGGACTACTGATAGGAATTGGGGAGTTTATCCTACCAATTGCCTACACACACCTTAAATCACTCCTAATGTCAATGAAAGTTCAAAACACCCAACTTTATGCAGGAGCAGGGCTCCTGCAACCTGAATCCAACTGTACAAAAAAAGTGCCACAAAGAAACTAGCCACTGCTAAGACATTTGGTTTTGTCTCATAAAATGATTAAACAGAGATGGATTAACCTCTCTAAGGAAAGGACATTTTGCCAGGCATGTTTAGCTTGGTCTCCCACGGTCACTGAGCAGACTGCATCAGCTTTCCACTTACTGAACTGAGTGCTACTCCAGTGTGAATCATTCTCCATAGCACAGCAGGAGCAAAATTCACTCTAACACTTCCAGACCAGCAGCACCATGGGTTTGGGCAACCCAGCCCTAAGCTCCTTAAAACCACCTTTAACCCACAGGTCTTTCAGTTCTTGATCTTTATCAATTCTTCCTCTAAAACTCAGAGGGAAGTAGGCAGAAGAAAGGAAAGGCAAAGAACTGCTCTTGTTCCCCAAGTAAGCAGCCCAAACAAGGTAGCAAGTATTTCATTAGGCAGGGTGGACATCTTATACCCATTTAGACAATTATCCTGAAACAGAGTAGCAAAGAATGCTCAATATGAATGGCAATTCATTCATATTGCACAGATGTTACTCATTTCACTAAAAAAACACATAAGACAATAACTCAGGTAGTTTTTTTTCTCTGCTTACATCCACAAGCTGTAAGTACTCATCAGAGATTAGGCAAGATCAGTTAAAGGAAAGTAGTACAACAACATAATGGGAAAAGAGAATTTTAGGAAGTTTCTGGAAAATCCATCACCCGAGTGCAAAGTTTAATACGCTTCCTCCCATGCCTAGACTTAGTGGAGACAGATACATTTCTTGGATCATTTTAGAAGATTTGTACTGAATCTCTGGAAAAGGTTTCTGATAAACTTTCTAATTTACCAAGTGCTTTTCACAACACAAAAGGTATAACTTGTGACTCCACTAATCAAGAGCACATGTTTAAAATGTACTTTTCCTGGAAAAGGGGTTGGGCCTGACAACTTCAGTACTCACAGAGACCAAGCACAGAAAGCAGCAAGTATACGACATGCTTTTGTCTCGTGAAAAACAGACAATTTAGAATACTACTTATCCCTCAGGCTGGCTATTAACCCTCATTTTTTAGAAGAGTGAGGTTCTTATGTGTGGATGTGCTCCAGGGGAGAGGAGGGCAAGGTTGGTTGGGTTTTTCAAAGTTTTTTCTAAATGCGCCTATCTTCATACACACGACTAGCTTACCAGAGGGTTTAATGCATTCCCTTAACCTCGGAAGGCCTGGGCTTATACAGAGCCAGCTGCTCCTGAACTCTGTCTCTCCAGCTCGAAGCTGTTTGTACCAGTGAAAATGCAGAACAAACACCCCAATCATAACCTTATCGGTCCTAGCCCTCACAAACATGTATCATTCATTTTTATTGCTGAAGTGTTTGGGCTTTTTCTTTTTTTTCCCTTTTTTTTAAAGCCACGCTAATTAACAGAATCCAATGAAGTACGTCATAAGATTTCTCGAGCAGAAACCCAAGGGCTACTATTTCAACTAAAAGGCAATATTATAAGCAGTTATTATTGGTAGGGAGAGATTAGCTTGCCTCCAGTACTGATAGCCAGAGGTACATGCACAGTGAGCACAGGAGCATGGTATGAGAAACCAGCTAGGATTACAAATAAGGCTGTGCTGCTAATGAGGCACTGGAGGAATCGGAGCATGAGGAAGAGCCAATTTGAGATACCTTCCTGTCTTAGCACTACTCAATTTAACTGCCTCAAAGGGCCAAGTACCTTCAAGTACCTCCATCAACAGCGTTAAACTTACTTCAGATCTCATGAGAAACTTTCTGCCCTCAAACCTGAGTTCACAGCCTTTTTTATTTTGCTCAATAGCTATAAGAGCAGGTACTTGTATTTTACATAAAAAGGATGTTTAAAAAAAAGTACTCTGCTTGCAATATATTCTTGTAGCAAACAAAGGCCTGGATGAGCTATGCATTGATCTTCTCAACTGCCCACATAATTTAACACTACATATTCAGACAATAGAAATAATTCAATGCTGGAATTAACCCAATATTTGAAACTTTTTTGCTCTTTCTTCTCCACAGAAATGCAGATGATTAACTGAAAAAAAAAAAAAATGTTAACAGTAAAACTCCAAAACAATATACCTTTAATCACATATGAAGTATGTTTTACATCCTCCCCACCACAGAATCTGCAAGAACGCTGCCAGTGAATGAAAAGAACAACGCGCCAAGAAGAAAAAGTAGCAGGTTTTTGCCTGAGGGTTGTCCAATACAGCACTACTTGGTAAGACTATATCTCAGGTTATGTTTCATTTTTATTTTGTGTTGAATTTGGGACCCTCACAGTTATTAAATGCTGCTTGCAGTCTATTCTCTTAGGCTTTAAACTGATAATCGTAATCTGAAGCAATAACTAGAAGGAAAGAGGAACATGATAGAGAGTGGCCTCGGACTTTCTCCAGAGTGTATCCCTTGCTGGGGGGGAGTAGGCAAAACAGGACATATGCTTGGATCTTTGTTCACAACTTGTCATGTTGCTGCAATGCTGTCTTCATTGGCAGCCCACAGCTATCAGCCAGGCTGTGACCTGTGGCACTGCAGAAGCCATGCGCATGCTTTCCTTCCCCCACTGCTAAAACTTCCCCAGGAGAAGGAGTAACAACTTCCACTGCTATAGATAAACACCCATCAGAGACCAAGTCTCAGAGACCCCTGCTAAAATAATCGTGTCATGTTATGAAGCAGCTGATGGAAACACAGAAACTATTAGAGATTAAGATAGGACTAACAAGTATTTATTACTTCTCCGTAGGCTTCAGATGAAACCACGCTGATCAAGGAAACTCCGTCCCCACCCTACACTACCTAATAGCGTCTTACCTCAAACACGTCAACTAACAAAGCTCCATGTCAATCTAAATGCTTTCGTAACCCTGATCTGGCCAGAGCTTTAACCCGATTTTTGCAATGGGAACAAGGGACAGCTAACTAGCCTGTGAGCAATCTCAGACAAACCTTTTGGGAGTGAGAGGAGAAAAGAGTGTGCTAATTCACTGTGAAACCCCAAAGACTGCATTCGAACAGTTTAACTTGAAGGCCAAGCCAGTCTGTACAGTTAAGCTAAAAGCAGGCTACCTAATATTGCTGAACAGGGCTTAAAATCCAAACTCATGGAAAGCACTTTCTTTTCCCCCAGTGTATATGAATTCTGTGAACACAGTTTGAATTGCTCACATTAATTTGCTATTTACCAAACTGGTCAAACACAATTTGAATACATAATTTTGGAAATATTAATGAGTTATACGATTATTAGAGCTACAGCTGGTCAAATATTAGTCTCCAGTGAAAATGGAAGACATTCGAGTTGATGTAAACTGGCTTAGCTCCCTTCAAACACTTGAAGCAACAGTGATTTATCCAAGCCAGGAATCTTTGTAGAGTTCAGACTTATTTACAAGCCTTCTGCTGTTTCTATCTTTTTCCTTAAGCCAGTTTTTTAATAATGACAAACATGTTTCAGCTAGTAGATTATTCACTAAATATTCATCATTAATACTATTTTTTATATTAGCTACTGGATGACCACAAGAGAGAAGCAGTTTTATTCTGTTTCCCAATGGGATTACTTTCAAGTTCAAAAAGCTTTCAGGAATGCGACTTGAACAATTTTAGTCCAAGCACTTGTGCATGTATATGTTTGTGCAATTACGTGCATGCTGAGGTATATTGACCAGAATTTTCACAACCAGTTTTATTGACAAAGCTTTATTAAATAACAAATTCTACTGAGAACTAATCTGATCACTATGATTACTCATGGAACAAATTCAATTCACATGAAATATATTTGCTAATGCTTTCTGCAGCAACTACCAGATGCTATTTATAAGACAGAGGCTGAATTATAGGCAGGAAAGAAATTAAACCCATGAAGCAAGAGATAATAGGTGATCCTTCTATGATCTCCTAATTTTTTTCTGTCTAAAGCTGAAACTAAGCATTAGTCAGTTATTTTTGTCCTACAGCATCATATGGCAGTTACACAATACTGGACTGAACAAGTCTAACATCTCAAGGCTGCAGAAAGAAGGAAGTCCTCCCTCCACATCTTCCCCTCACTTCCAGCTGCACGTTCCCATGGTGTCCCTTGCACCTGCACTGGAACAAATACATCTAGCCATACAACAAACTGTTTCAACTCACTAGTCCAGTGAAAAAATAAAAAACATGAAGGAAAAAAAAAAACACAACAAGAAAAAAAAAAAAACAAACCCACATGAATAGTTTTTTGCTGGGGTAGTGAATTTAAGCACCAACAAGTCTGGTGAGCCCCAGAGCAAGGGCAAAGCAGAGCAAGACGACAGGTCCTGGAAGCTGGGAGCAGGGTACAGACATTAAAAAAGGGAAGGAGCAAGGACAACCTTTTAGTGGCAGCCACTGAACTGGCTTAATGTGCATATCATTTCCCCATTCTATCAGAAAGGAGTGCAGTCTTTTTGCTTATGCATACACCAGCAGCAGCTGTAGTGCATACACCTGCAACATAGTCACCCTAGCAAATATTAAATAGATGCTCACTTACAAGACATTTCCAGGAGATATGCTTCTAAAATATTTAGAGGGCACCCGTGCTCATCCAACAAAAGCTTTTTGTATGGTGCCCTGTTTGCATGACAGGTAGGAAGGTAATCTGCTGGAGCAGATATTACACTGGAAATAAGGCTACCTCTTTCAGTTAAAATTAGTTATGCTTCAATGTTTCTAGTGCCACTTTGATATACGAGTACATGCAAGATCCATGTATACATCAACAGCTATAATGCAGGTGTTACCTAGCCTAGCCAAGTATATTTCCCATCTTCCCACTTCCATAGCCAAGAGAAACATTTGTCAAAGCATCATTGTTTTGCCTGTTTTCAAGCAGAGCAAAACCAGGCTCCCTTCACTCCAAGAGTCATGTTTACTTAAAATCATTCTATTGCACCTGAAAAGCCTTTTGAAATACGCATCCTCAATGCTCAAATTGTCCAGGGGGCACAAAACTGAGGAGCAGATTAAGTGCAGCATGGAAGGCTAGAAGACACAACAGCAGATGACTTTTTTTTTTTTTCTTCTTAAATTTGCCCTGTGAAGCAGTAAATTGCTTAGAACAGAGGTACCAGCCGCTCATATAAGCCCAGTGTGCACGATTTCTATAGGAAATAAACAGCCAAGAGGAGTCAAATGAGAGAAGAGGAATCAATGAACCAAACCCTCAACAACCTAAGTCTACATAGCACTGCCACTTTCTGCTTTGCCATATGATTTACCTTGGCTGAGATTCAAATTTTGCTGGTCTACAGCAGCAGTTTTACACGCAACACCGGGGTCAGTGGCCCAGCTGGAGCACAGAACTGTCCCCTCTACTCCTCCCCACCCTGTTATACAGCGTTTCCCCCCTCGACCCTCTGGCAGAACCACCTGTAAGGCCATGATATACATCAGATGATGTTTATTGATCCACTACCAATTGTATTGGCACAACTGGTAGAGAAATATGTTTGGGGGCTACGAAACTGATAGTTTTGATTGGCCAGGAACTTGCTTTAACTATTTACATGAAATAGCAGCCTGCACTGAGGATGTACATTTCTACTGCCATATACCTTTCTTAATGACTTAGGCCTGTCAAAAGCCACTGTAATATGTTACTGTTATGACCAACATGAGAATGTTCCTGGTTTGCAACAAATTTCAAGTTTCTTTCTCACAAAAGCACTTCACAAAAGCTTTCAGATGATCTCACAAAATGAAAGTCCCTTGGAGGATCTATTTTTCAGAACAAAACAATCAGATTTCTGTTCAAATCATTGAGTCATCATTTTTACACCTGTACAATATGGGTAAAATATTTTAGGGACAATTGACCTTTCTTGTTCTTTCTAAAGTAATCTTACTGATATGACAGTGCTTCCCATGGAGCTCCCATGGTGATGAAATGCCAGCCAGGGTTTCTTTCCCAAATGGATTCTGATCTTCTGCAGAGGGGTGGGAGGTGGTCAACTTCAATGACTTCCAGTGGGATTACACTGGGAAATTTTTCCTCTGGCACTGGTAGAGCCTGAAAGTGTTTCTGAGGCACAGCACGTAGTCCCTGGTTATTACACCACTACAGTTTGCTCCCAGTTTCATTAAAATAACTCCACCCTGTTCCAGTGAAATAGAGCTACAGTTGGTCCTGAAAGTACCACAAACAAATTCCTTACCACTGATCACATCGGGAGAGATCCGTCCTTAAGCGCTTTATAACAACTCAGTCTGAAGTACTTTCTTATAACACAATCCTTGGTTCTTCTTCCTTGTAATGAGGAAAACAATTGTCTGCATTATTTAAAGTTTTAAAGATAGGGCTGAATAGTTCTTCCACCATTAGAGGTTGGTTGTTGCTTTCTTTAACATCTTAACGGTGTGGGAAAGCAACTAGCACTTGATAACCAGACATCTGACAGATGCCAGGTGAGGAGCCTGTAAAAGGTGAACCCGGGTTTCCTTAATTAAAGAGATACTACTCAGTACACAGAGCCTTGAAGCTTGGAGATTGCTATTAGACCTGTATATTGTAAAAACAGAGGATCTTTATGGTCAGCTGTTCAGTCTTTAGGTGTCCATTGTGTTTATCTAGAAAGCCTCATTCTGGATTTCATTTTACAAAGAAACTGCCACTACTTATCAGCTTATTCTTGTCACTAATGTGACAAAATGATTTATGAAGGGATTTTAAACTGTATCTGATTTCCCTCCAGCTAGCTGTAGTCTCTAGCAGTTAGGGAATAACAGTATGGAAGTACTTGAGGCAGAAAATAAATGTAGTTTAATAACAAGAATATTATAAAAAACCACCTTACCTTGCAGAGCCTTTAAAATTAGTCTGTCTGTGGAAGTGCAGTATTTCTAGACGAAATTTGGAAAAAGTACAATTCTACTTGTATTAACCAAGGGAACTAGGAAAACTGGAATTTCAGTGGTTTAGAAGGGTAAGGTAAAGCATATTAACAGAATAAGGTGTTTAAATTAAGCTAGATACATAGCTGTCACCTTAATCTGAAAAATACTTCTAAAAAGGCCTTTAGAGCTATTGGGCTAAATCAAATAAAGAATTCAGATGGAAAAGAAACACCTAAAACCCAAAGCTGTAAACCAGACCATAACTCAACCCAGCCACTGCCTGACCTCACCAGGTGCTGCACACACTGCCCCTGCCCAAGTGTAGGACCACTCTGGGCTGAGCTGCCAAGTACCAAGCTCCCACCCAGGCTGCACAGGGGTCTAGAACTCCTCCTCAAAAACTCCCAAAGCAGCCGGCCCAGTAGGAGATCTCAGAGCCCATTTATCTCTTTTTGACAGATTCAAGTTGCTCTCAAAAATAATGAAGTTGTACATGCTTTATTTAGGGAACTTCGAGGTTCTTGTATTTGACATATTAAGTCAGGGACCTACATGCCAACTGAAAGATAATCAGAGGAGCTAACACCCATGTACGTGTTTCTCAGGAGAACGCCTTTCTAACAAAGACCATTTTCTAACAGGCCTGATGAAGCTATCATCTCATTCAGAAAAAAAAAATAAATGCAAGGTCCATGGGAGCAAGAGGAGCACACTAATTCTGTAAGTTGTCATCAGACACTCATCCAGAAGAAGGGAGGCTCCTGGCCAACCTTTATTCCTAGAACTGCATATGCATTTTATATGGTTTTCACAGTCATTGGATAAAATGACTGAGCCATCCCTGAAAAATTCATTTCCTAATTTTCAGGTCAAGATTAGCCAGAAGTGTGTTCCTCTCTTGGATTGCCAGAGGCGGAAGGGCAAGCGCACTGTAGCCCACTTCGGCTCCTGGGCACTTACTCCCAGCCACGTAACATAGTTGTCATCATCCAACTCTTGTATAAGGAAGTTTAATGGAAAAACGTTACAACCTAAAACAGTACATAGCATATCTCTAAGGACTCCAGCAATCAGTCATGCACTGACCCTCACAAGACTGTTCAGCAGTCCTTAATCATAAATGTTTCCAACAAGGTGGAACGAAACCTGTTCAGCTTACAGTTCTTACCCCTACGTATAATACATAAGGATACATACAATACTTATCAGGCACAAAGATACAGTTGTAATTGTTTTAATTGAATGACTTGAATTATTTAAACTCTTTTTCACTTCTTATTTACAGCCAAAAAAACCAAAACTGAGATAGTATCTTTTTTCCTCCTATTGTTAATATTTCATGCCAGAAAACTTAAATATTTATGCATTTGGGGAAAAGTAGAAGTTATTTTCTGTCAAAACGGTCTCCCTTCAGAAGAACAGCGTTGTCTTTACAGTTACTTCTAAAACAAACTAGACTGAATACTTTGTTTTTACTGCAAAACCTGTTCTTGGGCCTTATTTCCACTGGCAGATATAAGACCACAGTGTTAAGAATTCAGCCTAAGCCATTTCCCGGACCTTCAGTTCAGAGGGGTTTTCTAAGTATAAAATTTTGATTGCTCCTTTTTTTATCATTAAATCAATTTAGCCAGGTTTCAATGCAAAATTAAGTACTAATCAAAAGAACCATACCATTAAAAGAGAGAGGTACAGAAACACTGCCACTGCTTTTCTTAATTTTGACCACAGAAATCCTTTCATTCTAATACATGCAAACTAAAGATTTTTCTGGTGTTGGTTAATAAGAGTCTATACACCACACATCCGAACGCAAAATGTTAGTAGAGCTTTAAGTATGGTGAAAATGAGAATAAAGAGAAGGATCAAGTTTTCTACCTGCATTTTGCCAGATAGCACCAACCCATCCTGCTTCAGTGCAACTCTAAGAGTCTAATCATGTTATTCATGAGCAGCCGAGTGGATTACTCAAACAGGTAGTCTCTCCCTTAGGCCTTGAGGGAGAAGAACAACTCCAAATTGAAGGACTTCAGCAGAATTTAGGTTGTAGGGTCCCAGATTGTCACCCTGAAACCTCTTAGCCTGAGTAGACGTGTGACTGGCTCCATCCAGTATTTCCTCTTCCTCAGCATTATGTGTTGATGAGTACGTAAAAGTAGTTCAACACTGGCGACTTTAGACAATGGCCTGCTCCACACACCAGCTATTTGTGGCCTTCTGAGACATCTAGAGATGCCACAAACAAACCCTTGCTGAACCTTGCTGTCACAGTTAAATAATTTGCCTCTTGCTTTCCCTCTTGCACACCCTATTTATTCTACATCTCTTCCGAAAGGTTGCCTTCCCAAAGCGACGTTGGCAGACAGGAATGTGTGCCTGCACCACAGCCACAATGCTGTATGGTCTGACACAGCATGGCTCTGGCTCCTTTTCTTAGGCAGGTTTAGCCGGCCAGCTAGCGGGGATGTCTCCCATTGCCCAACACTTCCCTCTACAACGGCTGTCTCCTTGTAACAGGGGCAGCTACAGAGGATGTGCATCCACTCCTCAACTGCCAGAGTTTGCAGATGTTATCAGTGTAAAGTGGGACAGTTCAGAAACAACTAAGAGTCCTGTTCAGCTCTCCCTTCCAACCCTTTGTATGGGGACAGGGCAGAATTTGTTTAGCCGCAGCAGCTAAATCTCCCTGCAAACATGAGTCAGAGCCATTATGAGTCTAAGCTACAATGCCAGGTTATGATCTGAGGTAGCTTTGGTGTGGGTACATATTGCCTTTGCCAGCTCTGATATGGAGACTAGAAACTCCTGCAGAAGGGCAGAACAGACAGCTGCAGGTAGTAAATCCTTAAACTGCCACAGCACATTCTTCAAAATCATCTGTAGCACTTTTCGTCTCCTATATATCAGTCGTAGGCGTGTGATACATAATGCTCTGGATCGCATTCAAGAGAAGACACATCTAAAACTCAGTTACTATAGCAGCAGAGAAATGTATTGCTTCTTTTCAACTTAAGTCAAGTTAATTGTGGAAGCAGCACAGTCCAGAATCCAGCATCATTAATACTACTTAAGTTAGAATTTTATTCTATGTCATGACACCCCTAACATTTCAAGTTTGCACACACAGAGACCAAAGTTGTAACTACACCCTGTGTAGGCTTGTCTGAATCAGCTTGAAACCAGCTCAGGGCACTGTTGCACTACTGCTTTGAGACCACACTGCTGTGCGAAGGGGCAAGCCACCCTCCCTGTTGCCAATCCAAACTCACAACTAGCCTTCATCTGTATCAGCAAGCAGATTAAACTCAGCAGTCATCTGTACAATCACTACTACTGGCTCAAGAAAAAGGATAGGATTGGCTTAAAGTTTTCTTGGTGGGAGAATGGACCTCTGGCACCTAGGAGTACTGACTTCCATCAGTGTTAGCCAAGCATGAAATCACACTGAATTCACACCAACAACTCTTCAACTACAGCAGCATTCATGTGGAGGTCTAGATTTTAAAAAACAAAAAACAAGCAACAAAAAAACCCCACCAAAAATCCCCACCAACCAAACAAAAAACAACACTACACTTTCTGGAAGCTGAAGATGCTTTATATGTTGCCACATTTCTATTTCTTAAGCTGGTTTGGCTACTTCCAGACTAGCTCAGGTGTACCTGAACAAGCTGCAACCACTCCTCTGACTACAGTATGGGTTACGGATGTATGAGAAAAGGCATGGTGAACTAGATGGAGTTCAAATGCCACAACCCAGGTTAGAGATACTATGTCACCTGCAACAGTATTTAAAAACAAACAAGGAAAAAAAAAAAAACAAAAACACACTAAAAACAACGCCGCTTGCAGAGTTCAGGGCAGGTACTGTTTGGAAGTCATCTTCATTCCCAAGGGTTGGGTTTTTTGGGTTTTTTTTTAAGAGTGTTACAGATTCTTCACCAATCTCTTCATTATACTCTGCTGTTTCATACAAAAGGAGATAGACACATCATGTTAATGTCCTATTCAGGCTTTACCAAGAATCAGACAGGGAATGGAGATCAGAACTGACACTCCTGTTTGGCGAGTCTGTTCCACATAACATGGCATTAATTAAGTTCTAGCTAAATTACATTTTTTATTTTCAGTCAGAGATCAACTCTCAACTATTCCACCCTCCCCAGGTTTGTTTGGGATTTTTTTCACAATCCTAAACAGTACGCCTGGAGGTGGTAGGTGGATTACAAATGCCATGGCATAACCTTTTTTATCAGAGGAAGCATTAGTAAGGTATGAACAGCCTGTGAACACTTTAGTATCTCTTCAGACCACATCTAGAGCTCTAGTCACATAGATACTGAACTCAACATCAAAACTTTGTACATCACAGCTTGAATCCTAAGGTATTTGAATTTGAGAGCGCCAAAGTCCCAAGAGCTTGGAAAGGAGTCTTTTTACAGGCAAATTTTCTTTCATCAGTTTCTCCATAACAGAAATCCTGTATTCAGCCTCCACATCAAGGGAAAAAAAAAACCAAAACGTTACTACCTTTGTGAATACTGAAAAGGGAGGAGAAGGGTCTGAGAAACATGAGAGCTTCATTACTTCAGCTGCATGAAGTATTGTGTATTCTAAGAGATCTTTCTTTATATACATTTTATTTCAGACTTCTCTCTCTATGAATTTTAATGTTTCTGAGGGGTTTTTTTAAATTTTGCATTAGATGATTTCTAAAGGATGGCTGTGGTGATGAGAAGCACAGGTCCAGATCTGAGTAGAAACTCTGTAACTGCACGAAACCTGATTCAAATGGAGTTACACAGGAACCTTTCTGAATCAAGTTCTTCATACAAGAATACTACTTACAAAACACCTATTCTAATAACAGACCCTACCCTTTCAGGCATCATATTTTCTTTTAGGTGAACAAGTGATTAATCCAGTTCAGTCATCTATATTTCAGCCCTGAAGTATTCTTAGCTGAAAGTTTGTCTTTATATAGTCTTTATCACACAGCAGTTCTTGTCAATTGCTTTAAAGTGTGTACCTTTAAAAATAATCCAAGCATAGGTAGGTCTACACAACCCTAAACAAGTGCACTAGCAGGTGAAAAAATGTGCAATTTGACATTAGATGCCTGAGAAGTTTTCCACATCTTCACCATAAATTGCTGATAAATTCCCTTTTTATTACAGGCTTTACAAAGTGGGTAACTTGGCAGGTCTGAACACATGAATCAAAGTATAGAAAACCTTCCTACAAAGAAACTGTGCCTGAGATTTGGCAATTCCCACAATGTCTCTTCTAATTGCAGTTTTACCCCAACTGATTTGGCTGCAATTAACAGTTCTGCCTCCCCTGTCTTTGACACTGACTTAATCCCTCAAGAAGACAGATTGTTGCAAAAATTGCTCTTGGCTGGAAGGATAAAGACCTGAGTGCCCTCAAAAAAGGGCAGGGAGAAGAATTCCTTCCTCTGGCTTTTTTGTAATGTAATAATACATTTGTGCACATACCTTTATAAAAATGAAGGCCAGGGACTTCCCTGGCAGGTAGCTGTTATCAGTCAGATACTATCATTTTCCCCCAGACACCTCATCTCAGATCTATGTGAATAACATGCGTTAGTCATTTAGTACAGCCTCATTTACATAGAGCACAATGAATTACATTGACTCCAAGGTCTCTGCTATTTAAGCGCAAAACCAGACAAAGCCATGTTCACATGGAGTTTGGCTGGCAAGACTTGCTTTAATAAAATAGCTTTGGATATTTCCAATTATAAAATTTCAGCTTTCCATAACCCTTACCAAGCTGTGTTGATGCCAGGTGCAATTAATCCATAACAAAAGGGCACAAGTGGCAAAAAGAAAATTTAATAGCTGTGTCACAAGCAGCTTCATTCCCCTTCCTGCAAACACAATAGAAATCACATCCCAATTTCCATATAGCGAAGACAAGTTAATTTCCTCCCCCGGTGTGTTATGCTGGACAGCAGTGTTGCAATGCATGTTGTGGTAGAGCAGAAAGCAACAAAAACAACAACAAAAAGTACATTCCCTGACCACATAACTGTTAGTTCAGCCTTATCATTGTTTGCTCTGTCTTACTTCTATTCAACAGGCACAAACACGAGCAAAAATAAAAGTAGCACCTCAGTGTGTTTTGCATCTGATATTCACAGTAAGACCCATACAATGGCCTCAGCTTGAAACCTTAATGGAAGAGATATCCTCCACGCCTCTCCAGCCCAGCTTGCAGTTTACATTCAACCCACAGTTCCCAAATTCAGCCTTCCATCCTGCCTCAGACAACAACCTGCGATTGGGGATCATTGTTTAGGAAAAGTTCCTGGAGAGCTGCAAAAAGTAAAAATTCATCCCACGTCCAGGATTAAACAAGCGTGTGAATCTGTAGGTGAGCAAAGAACGGCCTTTTGCAGATACACAACAGGGCAGGTATGAAATCTGAACAGGATTATATGTGAATAGCAAACTCCCTAGTTGGCAGGAATAGGTCCCTCAGAGAATGGGGTGGGGTCACCCGCCTGCTTCGGCTGTAACAGCAAACTGTTTTATATGTAATTCAACTCCATAAATAGTTTCCCTTTCCCCTAATAAAACTCCATCCTCAACCTCTCCCAAGCACCTGCGGTTACTTCATTTGCAACACTTAGTTCTGCATTAAAAAAACAATAAAAAGCAGCTTCGATAAGTGATCTCCAAGCCCACGTTATTTGTGTAATGAGCAGGGATCAGGGAAGAACCAGGGTTAGTAGCTACCAGATCAGACACAGTGGGAGTCAGTCCTCCCACTCCACAGCAGGCCAAAGATAGGAGATACTTGTTTAATGAGGTTAGCAGCAACTGCTACAATAGGGTGGGGAAAATATAATCGCTCGCAGCACACCAACTTTAAAAGCAAACACCCCAAGGTAAATGTGCAGACAAGCAGCCTCTTTCAATTTCGTGTAGCCCCTGATTGTGATCCCAGGACAGCCTGCTCCTTCTGCCCATCTCTGTTTACCTGCACTGCTGTGGCTACCTCCTCCCTCCTGCACAGGTGGTGGGGTGCTGACAGTGCTGATGGACACCTTCCAGCTACACCTGGCTAAAACAATCTCATGTTGCTTAGTGGTGCATTACTATGCCAGCCACATTTTTATGAAGGGCACTGCCTGTAACACCTTATCACAGCACTTAGATGAGAAGAAAATTGCCCAAAAAGGACTAATTATCTTGCCAGACCCAGAGCACACAACCAGACAATGGGAGAGGGGAAAGCCCCGTGCTAGGGCTGAGCTCTCAGGCCTTAGAGAAGTCTTGTTGCAGTACCTTACCCCTCTGCACTGAGCTGGCAAGCCAACCCATGCTCACTAACAGCTTGACAGCTCAGAGCTACCATCCCACGTGAACTGTGGGGCACTCGGGGAAGTGCTCATCTTTAAGGCCGCCCTAGTACTCTCACATGCAAGATGCAGGCCCAGGTGCCTCCCTGCTGCAGCTGGTATTGGTGGGAGTGCAGCAGGGTGCCCACCTGATAGCAGCCCCAGTGTTGGAAATGGAGGGGAAGCAGAGCCTGGATGGATTGCTTGGTACCAGCCCACACCAGGAAGTGTCAGAGCTGAATTGTCCCAGCAGAAAGCAGCAGACTCAGAAGTATCCCCAGATACAGCTAGTACCTGTCCCAGGGGGCTCAGCAGCTCATTAAGCTGAGGTAGAACCATCACTGCCATGTCCAAGAAAACCTTTACTACCACCATTATACCATACCCGGCAGGCTCAGCTTCCATAGTGACAGAATTCCTCCACCCTTCTCTGCAGAGAAGGCGGCAATCTTCCACGGCCTGATCTCGCTGTTGGTGGTGTTCTTATAAATGAAACGTGGCCCTGAAAACTGCTGTGAATGTACAGTGCTACATGGTGTGTATTTGGAATAAAACAGTCACCCTCTCCCAACGGTTTGCTATCTGATCTACATAGCACATGCAGGGCAGGTGAGCAGGAGGCAATCTAATATGTCTATATTCACATGTGCACGAGGAACCACTCAGAGATCAGGTCTGCCCGGGGACAGACGGGGAAGCACAGGTAGCAAACCTCCAGAGGAGCAGTTCTCAGCTGTGCTCCCTGGAGAGACAGCATTAGATGCACCTCCCAGACCCCAGGCTGCTCTGAGGAGCTGGGTCAGCCCCAGCCACAAGTTACAGCAGTTTCTGGAGATGCACTAGTCCGTTCAACAGATACCGCCTGGTCAAGACCACCGAGGCTGCCCATGATCTCAGAGTTATGCAAAACCAAAGCTCTGCAGCCTCTCTCCATACCACCCCTGCAGCAAGGGAGTGGGAAGAGGCCTGAGGAGTGGAACTCTGGTAACTCCTTAAAGCAAGGGGTTTCCCAGAAGTTTCATATACTGAAGTGTCCAGAAGGCAGAGGCCAGAACAAATGTCTGCAGTGAAGCATCTACAAAGGAGTCAAGTTTAAAAGAAAGCCCAAAGGTGGCTTTCATACTTTGTATCCAACACCATGTTTCACCTCCACTTAAGTCCTATTGGTTTCAAGACCAAAAGTAGAAATTTCACAGTGCTATCAGCCCAAAACATTATCACTTACAACACCTTTTTACTTCAACATCCTCCACAGCCTTTCTCTGAAAATCTATATTTTACTGCCTCAAGAATGCTATATTCTATTCAAGTTCAGTTGTAAAAGTACTCAGAGTTTGAAAATAAAACCCATGCAAGTAAGGATCCAAAATTACACAGCCACCCCAAAATAGAGATTAGTATTGCTTTCTTTATGTTTTTCTGGAGTTAAAAAAAAGAAGTATTCCGAGTTAATAACAGGTCTGTTTTAACTCAGCTCCCTACTCCACAAATGCAGATCAGGTTTCAGGATTCCTCAATTCGTTCCAGCAAACATCGATGTAGTCAAAACTCCTCTGTTAAGACCAAAAGTAGCAATTTAAGTGCTATATAGGGGCTCTTTGTGGAAAAGAATATTGAGGTGGTAAATTTCTGGATTTTTACTTTCTTAATTAAAAATCTGGAAACCGAGGCACACGTTATGGCACCACTGAGCCTCTTACAGCGACTAGAAGACATAGCTCAGGTTAAAAGCCACGGACAAGATTAAGAGCTACATCTGTTAGTAGATGACCTGCCCCGGGCAGACAATCCTTTATAAACTCCATGACCTCTTTGGAGGTTTTAGATCGGAGCAACAGGGCACTAATCAGTCACCTGGTATTGACATTAAAATTTCAAGAGGAACAAAGAAAACAACGGAAATTAACATCCTTTTTATATGCAAACTGTGATAAATTGGGAGATAGCAGAAGTGTCCCAGTCTGAATTGTTTTTCTCCTTTCAATGCTGGCTTCCTTGCTTCGCTGCTCGGTACAGTATGTTCCATCTTCCACTTGTTTTTTTTAGAAGGCACATAGGAACTTCAGAAAAACAGCACATGCTCGCAGAGAAAGAAAATCTTGAAGGACTGGCAGACACTTGTGATTTCTGAGCATCAGTGGGGTTTTCTAACTACAAATTGTTCAGATGCTGTGGGCTTGACAGAATCTATTCCAAGCTTGTTGTTTCCCTGCTCTTTTTCACAGATTTAGAGTCACTGATGAATGCTATGTGTACCAGCCCAGATGCTCTGTTCTAGCTATAAAACAGTTTTAGTCAGCTAACTGGATAAGAGAGCTTAAAATAGTGCAGCCCTTTACTCTCTATCAGCTTAACATTTTCCAGTGCACAACACTAGACTCTGAGAAGTACAAACCAGCCTGTTTATAATTTACATACATTTTCTGGGGCATTGTTTGATGTTATTTGAATATTGGATTGAAAGAAAACAGGATTTAACTCAGCATTGTCATTCTAAATAGTGACCAAAGATCTCGGCTAACTGAGCGCTTTTCTATTACAGCAATTACTCGCAATTTAATAGGCCGTTTGCAAGGATTTTGCCTTTCTTTCGGTTTTAGAAAAGACCCTGTTTGGGGATTTGTGCCTTGTATCCTAAAGCCAAATTCTATTTTCTAGACTCTTTCTAGACACTGGAAAGAGTCTTATTGTTTGACCTTTGTCAGTTTTTAGATTAAAAGACCAAGCTTTCCCTCATTCCTCAGCTGCATAGCTGACAGTGTTATGCTGCCATTACCAAGACTATTTATCTGAACCTCTAAGATCAGGAACAGAGATCAAAACCTTCTCCAGTTCTAATCATTGCAGAATAAAGTATCAAATAGCACTTATTTTAAGACCAAAATCATTCTGACATGTTGAGTCTCGCAAATCCCTAGTGGCACCATGCCTTTTGGCAAAGCTTGTGACACTAGTCATGCCAATAAAGCAGTTTGAATTGAACTGCCTTTTTGCCCAATCCCACTAAAACCATAGTAATTGGTTCAGACACAGAGGCTCAGCTGCCTCAATGAGTGCTAAAGCTACCAGCCAGCCTTGACAATGTTTTTTTCAAGCCTAGAAAAATTAAATGTAAAGCAAATGTTCCTGTTCATGTCAGTGGCCTGGAAGGTTTATGTATTTCCAAGCTGTCTGATTTTCCATGTGTGTTCACATTCCAGGACATGTTGACCAGTTTCAACCAAGTGCGCCGGAAGGGGAGAAAAGTGTTTAGTTCCTACACAATTAAAGAAAAAGAAAGGAAAGACTGATTAGCCCCTAACTGAAGGGGACTGTACAAGTACAACCCAGAAACCCTTATAGAAAGAAGACAAACATCTCAAAGACAGAAAAAGATGCCCTCAAAACTCAAACCACTTTAGATGTCAGAAAATCCAAGAGACACAAATCTTAAGAAGCCACTGTTCAACAGCCAGATCCTTCATCCCATAGAACTACTTGGCTTAACAGTAGTTGAGGTTTTTTCCTCCTTATAGAATGGATTTTCCAGCTCTAGGAGGGAATAGATATTGGTGTGCTGCTTAACTTCTTGTAAAACTAGAAACACCATACACACTCTGCTTAGACATTCAGGAAGCACTCGCTGTCAGAAGTGTTATATCAGAACATGCCATTTTGTGACTCACTCAACACATCTGTCTAGATATGGCTGCCATTTTTATCAGAACCAAATATTAACACAACAAGTAATAATTGGTTCCTACACCAGTTTCAAGTGCTGTGTAAAAATTTATCACCTTCTTCAAGTTTTTCATTATTCTGTATTATCACAGCACGAGCCACATCGCATCTGAACCTCCATAGCCAGGGACAAGGCCTTGGTAGTCTTTTAATATTGAAACAGTGACAGTACTTTGGCTGCCACGTGTGATCCCTATGAGAGATGCAAATGCAATTTATTTTCACAAGTCCTTCCAGTAGCAGTTTGATGTTTCAAGGAAATAATGAAATAAGCTTTATTCTACCTATTAAAGTGAATTATTTGAGTATATGAAGAGCAGCTAAGGAGATAAGCAGGCTGGACAAAAAAAACTTTGGCATTTCCCCCAATTCAGAATTGCTTTGTTATCGATCTTGTTTACAAACAAGATTGGGAATATCTCTAGTTGGCAATTCTCTCCTCCCTACCCCCTATTCCTCTAGCAGGACTCTTCTAATCCACTTGGGAGCAGCAATCATACAGAAAAGAGTCAAACTGGCAAAGTTCCCCTTCCCTTCTTCTCATCATTCTTTTTCCCTCTTGCTGACCCAGCATCTCACACATTCTCCAAGACTTTTGCCTGCCATGTAAATGAGCAATTAATTCAATCTAATACTTTAGCATCCTGATGAAATATCCTTTTCCCTTGCTGAATTCTTATCCTCTGGGACCTATTCTCCAGTTCTGCAATAATCCCTTCCAGGAGAGGCAATCCGCGTTTAGGAGAGACATTAAAAAAGAATAAGCCACTTAAAAACAAATTAATCCTTCAGCTTATGTTACATACTGGAAAGAAACAAGGGAGCTGTGAATTCAGAAGAAGAGGTATGAACTGTTCTTCCCTTTTACAGTCTGCTTTGATGCTATTCTAAACAACGGAAGCAAGATTCTTCCAGTTCTCCCTTATTTGGAGCTGCTCTGTAATTTATTTCTTACAGAAACCTCTGAAGGGTTGAAGACTCCAGGGACTCTGCAGGTGTGTTGAACTGCAGCGCTGCACATTTCTAACCTTCAGAAGTGCATTTGGTTATGCTACCAAAATCTTTTCTTCCTGTATCTGCATCAATAAGGTTCAACAGCATTTTAGTAACTGAAGAGTTTCTAATGTAGCTCTGATCTCTTAAAAGCGTCAGACGTACAGATTTCCCCTGGCAAAACTCCTAATGACGTACTAGTCTTACCGTAACCAGATAGGAAAGCAGAATAATTTCCCTTATGTAGACAGGATTCTGATCTCATTTACATCTCACTTATTCCCTGACTGCAGTAAACTTGGTATAACTAGGGTAATGCTTTTGTGAGAGCATGTCTGCAGGCCCCTCAAACTACAGCTAAGTATAATTCTGTACCCAAAGAAAGGCAGATTCACTATCGAGAATTATTATAAATCTCTTTTTTTATAAATATGGAAACAGCAAGTAGTTGTATTCTATTCACAAATACTTGTATTCAAGTCATATACATGGTATTCCTGACAGTTGAACCAGTCTGAAAGCTGGCTGTTATCACGGTCTGATGCAGTCATAAACACTGCTATCATGCTCCAGTAGCCTCTAAGTTTCCAGCATACATCCTCAGTAACTGACCTGAACAAAAAAAACCAAACAGAACAAAAAAACCAAAACACACACCAAAACAATAACAACAAAAAAGACACAAAAATACACACCCCCAAACCAAAAATTTCATTCCAGATTTACAAATTTTAAAAGTTTGTCTAGCCTTTCTGAAAGCCATTAACAGAGGTTCTTGAGTTACTGCTAACATAGAGAGCACACTCTCCATGTGAAGGGGGCCTGTACTATCAGGATTCAGTAAGGCCATGCATAGGGCAGTAAGTCTTTTTCTCGTTTTAAGCATTTGTCCTCAGATTAGTCAAAAACATGCAATGCAGTTGCACGTGGTTTCACACTTTACATTTTACAGAACCCCGTTCCTTTAGTTACCATTCCTCATGCTTAGAGAGCGGGGCGGGGCTGCACAGGGAGATGGAAAAGTCCTTGACTGAAAGGGCATTTCTTGCTACACAGTAAGGACTTCACAAGTACCTTAGAAGGATGTAAAACATAGTCTGTAACAGAGAGGAGAAACCTGTTGAAAATCCTCATCTCGACACTTGTGGGTTAGATGAGTGTCATGGTTTAACCCCAGCCGGTAACTAAGCACCATGCAGCCACTCACTCGCTTCCCCCCCACTGAGTGGGATGGGAGAGAGAATCAGAAAAAAAAAAAAAAAAAGTAAAACTCATGGGTTGAGATAAGGACAGTTTAATAGGACAGAAAGGAAGAAAATAATAATTATAATAAAATGACAACATAACACTATACCAGCTACTAGAAAGAAAATTAACTCTATCACAGGCAAAATGAGGACAGTGAGTAAAAAAAACACTAGTCCCACAGAATGTTGATGTATCCACTGTTCTGTACCTTTCCCAACCTTAAAGCAGGAGTGTGTTCCTAGCCCCTTCAAGCTTATTGTTTAGTCTTTGGAACACTGTGTTTTAAGAAATTAACATGGGCTGAAACAGCACCCAGAATCTGAACTTCTGCTTCCTGTGTGAAAGCTGGCCATGTTCTCCCCTGTTAAGCATGTGCTCACAAAAAAAAAAAAGCCACAAATGAGAAGGAGACTGAAAATAGGAGGTCAGGGTACAGCTACCTTCTTGACAGCAACTGCAAGGGCCAAAGAAGAAATTTCCCGAGAGGAACAGGCTTAGGCTCATTATGGTTTTTTTGGCCTTCTTCATAGCATCAACACAATACACTTGGATAACAAAGAACAATGTAGCCTGAGATTTATTGCAATTGGAGCATATAAGGCACGGTAAATAGAATTAGTGGTCAGCCTTGGCTGTCCTCCATCATCTGATTAAGAAAAATAAGACCAAAAGGAAATAACTAGGGGACCAGTTCAGAATTGGAAAGATACACCTGAAAACCAGGGTACAATGAGCCTTGGAACAGTAGAAGAGACTTATGCTTCTTCCTATAGGAGTCTTAACATCATCTGTTCTAAGAGCAGCTAGGACTTGCTAGCACCATACTTCCAGTTAAAAGGGTAGTATAGATGACCGGTACCCAAGATGCAGTATAGAAGCAGCCGTGGAGCCTGTTTGCATGCATTAGGAAAAGGCTGAAAGTCAAATCTGCAAAGGAAACCTGAAGTAGTTAGAAAAATTATAATATGGCAGGATATGCAGAGCACAGAGTGGCACAGAGTAAGAAATAGGATTTATTCTCCTTCTCAGTGTGTTCTTTCTCCACTTGCAGCCTCATTCCTGTTTGTAACAGATGGCATATCAGGCATGTGCTGGGTGAGTTTTGCTAACATTTAACATTTCGGAAGCTGATTTCCTTTAAGCTAGCTGTTCATGGAGGTATGCACGACAGTTGTAGTGAGTGAAAGCTGCAAGGGTGCCTTTCTGGGCTGCTTGTAGCTTATAAAGAAAACACTCTCCCACTGAGTAAGGCTTAAGAGGGAATTGAGAATGGGGGGAGCCAGAGGTAGAAGCTAATGCAAGTAGTTGTCCCAAAAGCTTCAGGGGGGAAAAAAACCAACAACCCTACAGCCATGAATAAAAGCAAGAATAACTGGAGGGGAAACCTACATAAGGAAAGAAGCCTACAGGAGGTTGCAGGCTGTAGAAATTCTATATACAGAAGTGTCTGCACTGTGGTTAAAGCCTTCAGTTAGAGCAGAGGGGGACCCTCCACACTTCCACAGAATTATCCAATTGTGGTAAAAAAACCAAAACAGTATGGAAAGCACTTTTTCATGGAAAAAAAGCACTGTTTTCTTATAAAAGCTAGAGATGTTAGAGAGGTCTTTACAAGGCAGGTGTACGGGTCTAAGCCAAGAAAAAGATGAACAGACACTTAACTTTCATGCCCATGCTTGTCTTAGAAGAGAGTGACTCTGAGCTGTCTACAATCTTAAAACAGCCAGAGGGAAGTAGGAGAGGAGACCAGAGGGAGCCCAGTAATACATAAATTGAAACTGAGCATGGGGAGCAGCTGAGATTAAGATAATATAAAGTTGGACTGGATTAGATCAGCTAATATGAACCTGCCTCTTAGTGCTTGCTAAAATAAGAGTGAAAACTTTTGATGCTGTGCGTCAGAAACAAGCTGCGATTTCACAGCTTCATTAACCAAACATCACTCTTTTGGCTATTTTTATTTTAATTTTTATGTGTCTATTATTTAAATGTAAAGTATAAAAGACAAAAGGTCTTGCATTAAATCACAGTTTATTCATTCCAGTGAAGATGTTGCATTATGTAAATGGTATCTTTTGAAGTCGGAACAGAAATTGCCACAAGGCCCTTCTGGGATCCATTCTGATTTTCTAGGTATTTGCTCTATTTCTATACATGACTGATGGAATTGCACTGAAATAAGGGTTTCTTTGTTGCTGTCAATGCAAAAGGGAGCAAAATGGCAAGTAACAAAAGAGCAATGCAACAAAAGGCTCTAAATCAGGCACTTCAAAGAGTATGGGCTGGATTCAGAGGACTTATTTCAGCACTGCAAAGGTACACAGACCAACAGGGTGACTCAAAGAACTTCAGCTAGGAATTTATATTTCCCCTATGGTCAGTAGAAAGAAATGGATGCCTCTGAAGAACAATTCTAAGTGTTTAACTGAGGCAGCTTTGGCTCCAAACACAAATGAAATTAAACTCAGCCGTTTGATAGGGAATCAGTAGAGTAGCCTGTAACGTACATTAAGTAGCCAAAACACAAGCATACATCAAAACCCAGTGTATGGGCATGGAGCACCACCTATATTTTCCAGTGGACATCCCAAAAACAAAGCACAACACACTTATGAGAAAAGGTGCCAGGTCATCCTTTTGACTTGATGTTACTACCACAAGAAGCAGCTGACACAGCTAGAGGCTTAGGACCTGTCTGCACTGCAGAACTGAATACCTGTGGGGATGCCACAAAAATCAGACACAAGGGTGCTCCTTATGGATGTGCAGTGCATAGGGGCAGGCATTTCAATAGTATGATCACACTCTCACAGCCCTCAGCCTGGAAGAGTACATAACCCATGACCAGATATGGCACCTGTTGTGGTTTAAGCCCAGCCAGCAACAAAGCACCACAAAGCCACTCGCTCACTCCTCCCTCCGTGGTGGGATGGGGAGGAGAAAATATAAAGAAAAGCTCGTGGGTCAAGACAAGGACAGGGAGGGATCACTCACCAATTATGGTCACAGACAAAAGACAGGTTCAACTTGGGGAAAAAACAAAATCAACTTAATTTACTACCTATCAAGTCAAAACAAGGATAATTAGAAATAAAACCAAATCTTAAAACACCTTCCCCCACCTCTCCCTCCTTCCTGGCTCAACTCCCGATTTTCTCTACCTTCTCCCCCCAGCAGCACAGGAGGATGGGGAATGGGGTTTGTGGTCAGTTCATCACATGTTGTCTCTGCTGCTCCTTCCTCCTCAGGGGAAGGACTCCTCACACTCTTCCTCTGCTCCAGTGTGGGGTCCCTCCCACAGGAGACAGTTCTCCATGAACTTCTCCAACATGAGTCCTTCCCATGGGCTGCAGTCCTTCAGTCACAAACTGCTCCAGTGCAAGCTTTCCCATGGAGTCACAGCCATCTTCAGGGGCACCCACCTGCTCCAACATGGGGTCCTCCCCAGACTGCAGGTGGGCATCTGCTCCCACGGTCAACTCCATGGGCTGGGGGGGACAGCCTGCCATCTCACCACAGGCTGCAGAGGCATCACCTCCTCCGGCATACCTCCTCCCCTTTCTTCTTCACTGACCTTGGTGTCAGCATAGGTGTGTTTCTCTCACATTCCACTTCCCCTCCACTGCAGGTTTGCCCTTCTTAAAAAGGTTATCCCAGAGGCGCTACCACCATCGCTGATGGGCTCGGCCTTGCCCAGCGGCGGGGTCCAACTTGGAGCAGGGAAGGTTCTAGCAGCTTCTCAGAGGCACCACCCCTGTAGCCCCTCCCCTGCTACCAAAACCCTACCACACAAACCCAAAACAACATCCCAGCATCTCCCAGATGCTACTTGAAAGAATGAGTCCAAACCAGAGCTAGAAAATTAATTTGGCAGATTGAAGTAAGCACATGCCAAAGCTGTGGAAGTGTTTTCCCAACGGCAATAACACATCCTATAAGAGGAACATCTATCACCAAGAGTTTCCCTGCTCCCAGCAGGGCTGGCTGGCTGAAAAGTGATAGCTGGTCTGCTGGGGATGCTGCCCCCTGACATGATTAAAAAAATGGCTCAGTCTTGCAGCATAGATGAGACTGATCTGCTGTTACTGACTTTACTGAGCCCTTCTGACCTTCCAATGAGAAAACAAATGTGACACAGTCCCAGAAAACCCCATTTGAACACTCTCAGGGGGCTGCTGTTTCTATTTGTACCAGTGCTCCGGTACAATAATCATGATGAGACCTTTGTCTTCAGAAGCAAATTAAGAAGGCTTTTACCCCGCCGCTTCCTTTCCATCCTCTCAGGAGCAAGCATGAGACTGACATGGACGAGGAAACACAGAGTGGCCCTGCCAGGGACAGAATAAGGGAGCATGAAATCCTAGTTCAAATACTGCCATTTTCGACTGCTTATGTTACAAACACAAAAGAGAATCTCAGCACCGCACACAATAAACCTATGAAACTTGGCAGGTTTCTTTGACACATCTGGGAAGCAGCCTGCTGCCATAGTGATTTTGTTCCTCCTGCAAACTGACACGGCTGGGAAGGAAGAAAGATTTGGAAATATAGAGATCAGGGACTATTTGCAAGGGGATTTAACAAAAGTCTTCTCCTTAGGCAGAACAAACATGATTGTTTTCAGTGGAAAAAAAAGAAAAAGATCAAAGTCCAGCAAATACTTACTAGTTCTTTTTAAAACAGCAGTGGGAATACTAAATGTAGAATTGTTCTGTATTCACTACTGAAGGTCTATTTATAAGGGTAGTTGCAGTGTGACCAGCATTTTCTTTCTCCTGAAATGATCCACACTGCTGCTACCTCAGGAAAGAAGTGGGAGAATGCCAGGTGCCTGCTAGACTTTAACACCAAACCTCATGTAAACCTTTTTGGCTCATCTCCACCAAGATGACAGTAGAGTGCTCAGAGTCGACTATGCTAGCACTAGTGGAGATGCATCAGTGTGGACAGTGAAGGCAAAAGGATGCCTTGCAGCATGAAGGCAAGCCAACCATGTTTTATACCCCTCTTTTCAGTGTAAATCAAAGGGTAATGAGCAAGTTAGGGAAACCAGAAGAGGACTGAAAGTAGTCAGATCCAGAAATCTGTTCATTTTTGTTTTCATGTCATTCTTTTTTGATTAATAATCTTTCAATGCAGTTAAAATTATTCTTTGGATCAAGATACAGTTCAGCAGGTTTGAACAGCACTATTTTTATGTCATTATCATGAAGAACCATCACCACCAATGACTTCTACATATATAACATTGCATTTGCATGTTAAAAAAACCTCTTAATTGGAGGAAATAATTTAAACATTTGATTTTCTATAGTGCCTCATGATAATTATTCTGCTGCCAACACTTTAAAGGGGAAGGTCAAAAGTCAGAAGCCAGTCACATGTTACCAAGAATGTCCTCTAGAGATTAGTCTGCTAAGAGTCTTACCCTAATCCTTCCAAGGTATTCCTTAATGCTAACAAATCTGCAGTGAACTCTCTGCAGGAAACTCCTGTGCAGAACGTAACGCCTACTCAAGTAGCTATTTATTGCAGAAAAGGCAGCATTAAAAAAAAAAAAAAGAAAGAAAAAAGAGATTTTGCTTCTCTCATACAATGAGATTTTATCATCTCTTTGTGCAATCTTTATGAGCATCACTCAACTTTGGATTTCAGATTTTTCTTTTAGTCAGCTTCCAAATTGTACTTTCCCAATACAAAATGAAATAACATTTAGCCTATGGCCTTTGGCCACAGAGACTCCTGGGTCAGACAGCATAATATCAGTGTTGCACAGCAAGATTGAACCACACTGACTACATCATATGTGTGGCTTTCAGGGAAGCTCCCACACACAAAATGAAGCAATGAACAAATTCCACACACACACCCCTTTTTTTTTTTCATTCTGGAACACCAAACTTTAAATAAATCCTTGAAAAAAACCAAAACATATAAAGGGTCATCAGACACAATATTTTAACTTATTGCTCTCTTGGAATTGAGAACAATGCAAAAAACTTGAAAGGTCTAAAAGCCATCAAGAATTGGCCAAATGTAGTTGTGTTTACTCACTTTAATAAACCAAATCTGTGAGATTATTCAGATAATTAAGACTACAGAACAAAATTATATACTAGAAGACAAAAAGGAAGAGAGAGAGAGAGAGAGGATTTCATTGTGGGTTATCATGGTAAGAAAATACCTCAATTTAAGGGCAACCATAAACAAAATATAGAAGTAGGGTCCAAAAAAAAATTGCTTTTAGTCTAATTAAAGCAAACCTCATGCTTGTGCTGTAGTTAGATTTCTTCTCTTACTACCCTTGCAAACAAGTAGCATATTGTTGAGATTAACAGACAAGAAAGTCAACACTGACCATCCGTCAATCACCACTGTAGCTAGATAACTGTCCCAAGATGTGGCAGAATTACAAAAGGATTGGCTGTTTTCTTCCTGCTCTTGCTGCACTGGTGAAATATCAGTGAGCCCCAAATACTGAAGAGCTTAACTGTTCTTTTCTCCCTGTCTTCTGCTTTTTTATATACATTTTTAATTAGGCAAAGAGGACTAATACAAATCAAATTCAATTATGACTATTAAACTGTTTCTCTTGTTGAAGACTTTCAGCATGGTTAGCAAGGAATTAAGCAAATTTCTCCTTTAACATTAATGAGAGTTTTGCTCCCAGTTCATTACAGGTACAACAGCCCCTGCCCCAGCCAACCCCTACAGCTTCCAGCATTTCTTTATGCAAGTTTAGATGGAGCCCATTAAGCACTGTGAAACATGCGTATTGCTCATTTATAACAGCAGACATGGGCAGAGTCCCAGGGAGATTCCAAAAAGATGTTTTATTGTGACAACAAGGAAGCAGAAGGTGTACAAGAGCTGTTATTGAAAATAATCTCATTTTCTCTGCTGTATGAAAGAACATTTTTCAGTGTTAAAGACGGTATCTTCCTCTGCAAAACTTCACCATTGCCAGATGAGCAGGATGGCCCAGAATAAAGCACAGATGTACAAATAGCCCAAGTCCTCTACCTGAGGGGCTCAAGAAGGCATCCTGCCTCCCTGGCAGACCAGACATCACCATGATGCTACTCAGGGTACTCCCCCTCCCTCTGCCACTTCTCCAGGCTAAACGAGGGCAGAGAGTGAAATTACCCCCCAGCAGTGTTGTGGTACTGATTAGCTCAGGGACTTTTAAAGCCTCTATCCGAGCCAAGGGCTCACCATGTATGCCCATATCACACCAGTGTTACACGGAAGGAGGTTACTACAATGCCCACGTTTCTCATTGTCACAGTTTTCTGCTGTAGGAAGACTGAGAAGCAGTCACTGAGTTGTATTTTTTTGTACTACGCACAACTCATTATAGAAGAAAAGCAACTGCAGGAACTGCGTTTTTGTTTATCCTGGCTCCATAAATGACAAGATTGTCAGTGAGCAGTTTTGCTGGATGTTGCTTTTGCCCTTTTGACTCGATTTTCCTTCTTTGATTTTGAAAGATCTAGAAAATAGGGAAATGAAAAGTTGGCACATGTTCCTCTCTCCTTCTTGAATTCAGAAAAGGCTTAAAAAAAAAACCCAAAAACTTTTTAGATATCGTGGTTGAGCAAAAGCATTTATGAAAACACATGGTTTTCAAACACTACGTTAAATTTATTTGCATTTCTGATTACTTTTTTTACTACATGCTATCTAAAGTTAGTTTACCTTTTAGAATTTAATGAGGGAAATAGCAGAAGTATTTTAGAAAAAGAATTGTTTTATACATACGGAATTGAAAATTACTCATAGAAAGGACATTTTCCATTGTTACAGAATTTCCTAGTTAGAATACATTTTTTGCTACTTTTTGCATCACAAAAGGGTACTAATCCCTGTAAGAAAACAGATCTCTTTTTTATTTAAGCTTGTAAACAGCATAAATAAATGAATGAATAACAGTTCAGAAACACATCCCTATAAGCAGGCAAGAACTGAAACAATAGCTTAGTGTAACTTAACTTCACATGCAATGCAGAAATCATTTATGTCAGCAAAGACAATTGAACCTCAGAAGGTCTAAAAAAATTGTAAAACTTGGAACCTGAACACACAACCTGAGGTATTCAACTGTCTGCTTTGCTGGAAACTAAAAGCAAACAAATGAACATAACACATAGCAGCTTTTACTAGTACCTCTTCGTAAAGAATACTTTCCTTCCAAAACCAGCAAGAAACAGAAATAAGCTGGCAAAAAGATGAAATCCCTTTACACACAGTGTTTATGCTGAAAACACAGGCAATAAAAAGAATGTCAACTGCAGCAGCTCCAACCTTGTTTGTCACTAGATTAACTAGAGAGCCAACAAGGACAATGACTCAACCATTCATGCCTATTAGGCTTGCTGTGAAAGGCTCCATTCACTCACCAGCTGGCATGGTGGAAAGCTATCTAAAGATGTGAACAAGTGCAAGGGATAGAGGCAGCCTGGCCCCACTGCAATCTGAAACCAAAGCTGCAATTAATTATATATGGAATGCAGCCAGGCACTCCTAGCATTGTAATCAAATGGGACCACACAGAGAAAAGAAAATCCTTTATCACATAACATACACTACAGAAAGAGAGTTAGAGTTCTTGCAATAGAAGAGATTTATTTTTTTTTTTAATTCTTTATGGCACTATTCCTGTTGACAGGCTGTATGAGTTTATACCTTGAGACTCCAAGTTTGCTGCTTCTGCTTTATTTCCAATAAAAGGCTTATGGGCCTAACTTTATCTATTTTACCACCAAAATCAGCCACTTTATAGATTTTTTTTTTTTCCTTTTATATATCCTTTTTGTCCTCCAACTTGTAGCAATATTTTTATACTATTCCAGTGCTTGTACCCTAGAGATATTTAAATCTTCTGCATCATCACTCAAACTGCTTGCAAATCACAAGTCTAACCCAGGAAGTTCCTGATAGTCTCAACCACACATTGGCACAGTCTACAGAATTCAAGATACTGTAGGCATGTTTCAGATGAGACCAGCCTCAGATAATTTTCTTGTAGTCTAATTCTCCAAGACTTCACAACCATTTTCCTTCGGTGAAAACTGAATGTAAAAAGCGTGCCTCAGAACAAAAGTGGCTCTGGTCAGCCAGAATGATGGAATCTCATCAACATCACCCACATCACAAAAGAAGCAGCATCCCCAAAATTTATCTGAGATGTGTAGTGCTAAACTTGTATCTTCCTATCGTGATCATCATTAAACACTATTACAGTACTATTTTGAGTCTGTAACAAAATTAGGACCCCAGGGTGTACTATCTGGCATACATATTAATAGTAAGATACTGTAGCTAAAGAACTTTGCAATCTAAATCAGAAAAAAAACTAAAACACCAACCACCCAAACAGGGAAAAATCCAAACAAAAACAAACCAACAAAACCTCTGCATTATCCATTTCACTTGCTAAAAAGAGGGACACACAGGCAATCCAGGGCAGGGCCAGGAAGCAAAGCAAGCTGATCCTAGGCAGGGATTTAACCCCATATGCATCCTTCTCTATCCTCATCCCTCTTTGCTCATAATTTCTGTCATTTTTTTATTGTCTTGGCTAATATAACAAGACTCATTCCAATATCCTTATTTAACCATCTCATTCCTGTTCAGAGTGTAACACTCCAAAAATCAATGGGAAAATGATCGCTTAAATAGAAGTGGTCTACAGTCTTTGCAGAATGGGGTACAGGGTATCAGAGGATGGGCTATTACTTCAAGCTTATTTTTACGGTGCCAATATGTCTTGAATTTCAAGGTACTAAAATATCAAACAATAAATAAATAATTTTTATGATCAATAAAAAGTCATGAAGGTGAAGTGAGGTGTGTTAACAGCACAGGTTGTGAAGATACGCGTCTGCTTTATTACAAATTACACAACCAACCTTAGAACCCTTAAAAAAGGTAACACTACAACTGCCATTACTTATTATGAAGGTTTGTTATGCACTCACTGTGCAAAAAACTGTATGACTCAATGCCATACTGGAAAGCACTGAAAGGCTGAACCAGACCCAGTTCAGTGCTTGCAGTATAGCTCTTCTTCTACTGCCTAGAGTACTTCTTCTTGGCAGATGTTATTTTCACAAACTGTCACCATGTATTTTGACTCAGAGAAGAAAGGGCTGATTTGATGTGCCTTCATGGATACATACACTGCTAAAATATGCAGAGATCCAAATCCCTACATAATACAGCACATAACAGAGAACCAGTTAGAATCTCAGGAACAACGGGCTTATTAGCAGGAAAATACATTATCTCTGAGGATGGTTTGGGGGCTTTGGGGTGTGGTGGGGGTTTTTTTTTAATTATTTATGATTTTTGCTTTACTTATCACTGATCATTCAGGGTCTCCACAACATGTTGAAAAATCAACTTGAAAAGCAGGAAGGGAAGTTGCAATGTCCAGGTCTGGCAGCACCAGCGCCCATCCAAATGGAAGAGGAGCCTGGCGGAGGACCCTCCCAATGACGTAGTGCAAGCACTCCCCCAAGCACAGCTGAGTGCACTAAAAGGAGCCCCAGTAAATAGCTCTTTTGGTTGGTTGGTTTTTAACCTCATGCTAGGTATTACTCGGGCAGCCCAGGTTCCCCCAACTGTCCAAAATTCCTCCCTTAAAGGTAAGAAACTATTATCATCCTACACAGACATAAAAAGGCTAAGGGCTATATTTTCAACATTATTTCAAAAAAAGTAAATAAGCACTAAGTAGGATTTTCAAATGCCTGTAGGTACATAAGACTACAGATAATTACACAGAAAGGGAAAGCAAGGAGAGGAAATAGTACTATAAATCCTGGATGACTAATAATTTGAATCGGTTGTGGTGGATTTGAAGCACGTGGAAGAAATGAATCTACCAGCTGACCATTGTAATCCCCTCCTCAGGGGAACAGAAACAACATTTTGACCATATAAGTATCTATCTGTACATATATACATATAAACAGACACACATCCCCTCCTTTCAGTCCTAATTAGACAATCTACAATATAACATGAAAAACACTTTGAGACCAGTTGTCCAGTGATGGTGGAAGAGGAACAAAAAACCCAAACAAACAAAAAACCCACATACAACACAAACATTTCATTTCTAAAAATTGAAAAATTCTCACCTTCAGCTGGACTGACCACTTGAGTTTAGAAAGCAGAAACTTCCACGTTCTGCTTTAGGATTTAAACTCATTAAAGTCAAACATCAGATATGGATACCATGGGCAAGTGTAGCCCAATCCAATCTCTTGCTTCAAGTGAAGAAGCTAGGAAACCTGCAAGCAGCACAACACAATGCCAGTGTCGGACTTATCTGCTTTGTACCACCCAAATTTATGTCAATGCCCAAACTGAAAAGGAAGCGTGACTGCAAGGCAAGTCTGATAGAGATGGGGGATCAGGGGGAGGAAGGGAGGTAAGGGGCCGGAACGAAACACCCAATCTCAGACAGCTTTCACGTGCTTTAAGACATCATGGTTTGGCTGCAAAAGTCCTATTTATATTGGATTCCAGTTTCTAGAATGCAAAATTAACCATTGTACCCAATAGTCCCATTTTTCATACTGGACATGAAGCTGAATCTGAAGCACTGCAGTCCAGGGCCATTTATACTGCTGAGAGACCTGGTCTACAGCAGAAGGGCTCTCCAGGCAACTCTGAAACATTTTTAATTGCTTCTAGTTTACAGTTATTTAATCGTTTCCATTATACGAAGAAAAAGAACACACAAATTCTATAAAGACTGGGAAAAAACCCAACAAAAACAACAAAAAAAACCCCCAGAACAACACACACAAAAACCAAACACCACCAAATAGGCTGTTCTACTTTGATAATACACTTTAAAGTATTCTGTTAGCCCTACTATTGACAGTAATCCTTCCTCTAGTTTTCATTAAAATGGCTTGCTTTGTTAGCACTCCACAGCAATCCCGTTCACACAGGAGTTGCTTTTCTTGTGCCCCACAGAAGTTACCTCGGGAGCACAGAGACTTGTGAAGACTTTGGGATGCAAACTGCCCGGCTCCCGTGGAGGGGGACTGTCCTCCCACCCGGGGAGCAGCTTCCCATCTGCACACTCCTTCAACGGTGACTTACTGGCATTTACGAGGCCAGTACAACCAACCCTGAATAACGTGTTTATAATATCTAAAGAAAAGAAAAGAAAAGAAGTGCTAATGAGAAATCAGCTCATTGTCATCTCATTTTTTCCACATATTCAGTTATTTGTCATTTGCTTATGTCTTCTGATTGACAACATTCATGCCAGCTGCTAGCTGAATGGGAGCTTTCCAGCAACGCCTAAATAGACTGTTTGTCTTCATTAGTGCTTTGTACAAATTCATTCAGCAAGGACTTGCAGACTGTCATTCGGCAGGTCCAGTCTTTCAAGTTCTGCTGCCACAGTCCAAGATGCTTGCTTTAGCAGACTTTCCCCTGCTTTTGTTAGTTTGGCATAGGAGAAGCAGTTTCTATTACCCTGAGTTGTTTGTTTTGCTGTGCCCCATCACTGCCGTTTCCAAGCATACTTTCACATTACACTACAAGGGAGTGGGTAAAATGCACACACACTACATCTTTGAGGCAATAGATTTCATTGTACTGTATTTATTTGCTTTCCACTCTTCTTGCATAAAACAATTTAATAATGAATCCATATCAACTAGATGATTGAACACCAAGGAAGAGAGGGACCTAGCCTGACCTTTGATTTTTCTGCACTGAGAGACTGATGAGGTGACACTGTAGTAAGTGGATAAAAATGGCACATAACGTCAGTAGCTGAAGTTGAATGAAAACAATTTTTAAAGTGGGGGCAAAATTATTGTTGTATTTCAAAACAAATATCCTCGTCCTCCAGCATGCTTGGGAAAAGGCATGCAAAGCTAGAGTCAGGCTTTAGATGCAAAACACTGCTATTCAAGAGAAACAGCAGCTGTTTTCTCTATGTTCTAATAACTCAAAGAAAAGCTTGCTTTTTTTTTAAAAAAAAGTTCTCAACAGCAATAGCACATCTTTCTTCTACTTGTTCTTCTTCTAAGATCTGATCCCTTACTCCTACCTATAAGCATGGTCCCCTGGCATCAAGCTTTTGCCTACATTTATCATCTTCTTAGACTATTCATCACAGAGAATATATGTTAACCATAGGATATACCCTATGCATTTCCCTTTCAAGTGTTGCTCTTCAAAAGAGTCCATCTGCACCACAGTTCCAAAGCATTACCAAGAGAAAACAGTCCTTCAGGACATGGCCACAATCTGTGATTGCTCTATACACCTACCTACACAAGGTACCAGGGGCTTGCAAGGGAACCATACAAGAGGTGCTGAAAAGCTACTGCCAGCAATATTTAAAAACAAAACAAAACAAAAAAATCCCCAAAACCCCCACACCACACCCCAAACAAACACCACCACACACACATACAAAAAAAAAAAAAAAAAAAAAACCCACAACAAAAAAAAACCACAAGCCTTGCTACCCCTAATTTAAAGATGTAGGACTAGGTCATCGAGTCCTGTCTCTCATTGTCAAACACACCATATAGATAGAACAACTGTTATATTAAAATAAGTTAGGGTTATCCACTGTATTCCGTTATATTTATTATAGGAATCTGTTGAAGGAATGCTCTAGGGTAACCTCTAGCTTGGATGACAACTCGTGGTCAGTCCTTGAATTCATCCTTAAATGTCTTCTTGGTAATGTTTTATTGCAAATCCTATGATATCTGGAGTTTGTTGGGGAGTGAAAATTTGTTTTCAGAGTATCTACAAGAACATTTCAGCCTTCATTTATCTTTGATTTAAAAATAATTACTTCTAGCTTTATTACTTTATGATTGTGAAGAGAAGATTGAAAGTATCAAAGCGTGCTCAAAGTCTGAGGTAAACAGAAAAAGAACACATTATTTTAGGACGTATTTTCAAGGACAGTCTGCATAAGTGACATTTCATTGATAAAGGGGATAATGTTTTAAAGATTTTTGTAACTTATTGTCACTTTAAAGGACAGAAAATTCAATAGAAATAAAAGAGAACTTAAGAGACTCTTCTAGAGGATGACAAACACCAACTAGTTCTCTGGAGAAAAAGGGAAACAGTGAGATCATTCTTAATAAATGACAACATTTACTGGAAGAGGTAGATTTTTCCAGAAGAACAAAAGCATTCCAAGAGTTCTCACACACAGTCTTTAAAGGGGGAAAAAAAAAAAATTTTTTTTAAATGTTTAGAAGGTTTTTTATTGCACTTTCAGAGAGCACAGCTTGGTTATTAACAGTACACCAAATTAATATGTTTATCAACAATAAAGCCTTCTACAAGCAAAAGACTGAGAACAGGCTTCAACAGAAGTTTTTAGGTGTTTAAGTCTCTGTATACATTAACATCTGCATCCAAAAGCTCTGGCTAGATGTTTTCAGTGCTAAGTATAATGCCTCATTAGCATTTTCTTTCAAATCACTTAGCATAATTTAATAATTTTTCTGCATTTGATTTACTGCGTGTCAGATGTAATTGCGTTTCTGAAAGACAAATAAAAAGTAACATCTTGTCAATGGAGGAGATAAGATACATACGCACTTGATGAACTGAAGTTCTTTAGAAAAACAGCAATAGCAACAGATTATGTCTGTGTGAAAATTAAAGCTACGTTGGTATTTTTATTTTTGCAATTCATTCAATTTTTGTTCTGGCAAAAGGCTTTGAGTCAAAAGGAGAGCATTTTATTTAACTGCAGGACAGTTTCAACATGGATGACAGCAATGCAAGCTTCTATGCGTTTCCCAAGTTGCCATCTACCCTCTCTTGGAGAGACTGCTCTGGAAGTCAGTGTTCCATATTTCTCATTTGGTGCATGAGCTAGTTTTAGAAATATCACTTACGCTTTTTTTTTATTCATATCACAATTTCAAATTCCTTTATTTCATGATCAAAAGGTATGAGCAGTGAAAGCATGAGCTTCCTGTTGCTACTCAACAATATCAGACCAGCCATGTCAACCCTTCACTGTTTTAGTCCCATGCTAGACGAAGTTGCCACATGCTGCTTTCTTTAAAGATCACCACTCCTTCTCTACTAGAGACAAATTGCACCTGCAGAACTCAAGCTTTCACTATGTAACCAAAACCCAAGAAACCTTAAGATTATTATTATCTCCTATGATTATTAAGCTCTGCAATCTTATCACAGTACATAAAATCATGAAAGAAACAGGAACCTCTTCCTTCAATCACAAAGGAAGGTCACACTTTCTCCCAGAGGAGATCCTGTATTGCACTGTCTCTTGAGTCTCTCTCAACAGTCAGACCCATCTCTTCTGGGAGAAAGCACAGAGCCCTAGGAGGACCTTTGCACACATCAGGTCATTCCAGTGAAAGGAAATTCGTTACTCACCAGAGAAATGCAAAGCCTAAAAAGTTCTGACTGGGTTTCATTTTATTCAGAAACTTGGGTAGGTTTTGACAACTTAGGTAATGAAAAACATTTACATATTTATACTATATTTGCAAAAACATACATCTGGTCTTGGACTGCAAAACAGATGCACCGCTTCTACCATACAACCTGAAAAATGAAAAACAGCTGTAGAAAAGATTCCAGGTACTACCTACAAAGAAAAATCCCAGCCCACAAAAGACTCGGCACTCAATTTAGTTCCTTTGCACCACAAACACCGTATTACCAGAACAGTAGATTTTTTTTTTTCCCCTGTGGTCTTTGATGTTATAAACACTTTTTTTATCCCACCAGGAAGTAAAGAAGAATCCATTAATTTTTACCTTATTTTGTTAAAGTTGGGAAAAGAAGATTCTCAAAGCAGAAGAGCATAAAGGTCTTTCATGCTTTCCAATTGTCTTTCCATACTGTCTAGGCATTGTTTTATAGATTGACATTAGATGTTAAGTAGTAGAACATCCATGAAACAGAAAAATGCTTCTTATTCTTTTTCAGTATTGTCATTTAATAGGACAAACAATAGTAGGGTACATTTCCAGTATTTGTAGAGCAATATCATCTTCCTTAAAGAAGACCAGAAGGAAAATTATTTGCTGACTGTTAAAGAATATCAGGTTTTACCATTCATTACTTACTCTTTATCTCTTAGACTGACTATTTTTGTTCCCTTTTACCACAAAAAAAAGTACAATTTAGGAACTGTTTTCTTGTTTACAAAATTATAGATAATACACCTACTCTGCCATTATTTTTCTCCATAGATTTAAGTCCTCAGAAAAATTTCAATAAGGATACTCCAAGGACTGAGTCTTGGTTGTTGGAATACATTGTTAGTTCATCCTAATTTTTATCAGCTACTTCTAGAAATAGTTAACAATTTTACACTTCTCTGTTCCTTGTTGGCTAAAAAATAGCTTCTAAACACACAAACAAATCCCACACCTGAATTTGAGACATGAAGTTTACTGTTCTGACCACAATGAAAGGGATGCTAATAGACACAACCTAACACCTAGTATGTTTTCCTGTCCTAAGTAGGATAAAGCACATGAGGCCTGGCAGGCACCTAATTCTTTAATTAAAAAAAAAAAATAAAAAAGACTGTGGGACTGAGCAGCAGGAAACAAGGAAGGGAATGGAGAACCTGAAAAATTGGAATAGTCTTGAAATGCATCCATTACTGGAATCTGTTTGCTATTTCTAACGCAAATAGAAAAAGGATGAACTAACATCACTGCACAAAACATAAGCTTTGACATCTACCTGCAGGTATAGTACGGCTTTAGAATAGTTTGCCCAGGAAGGCTGTGGAATTTGTATCCTCCAAGGTTTCAAAGAACACAAACAATAACCATGCTTCTGTGAAGACTTAAACAGAGCTATAACTTTCACAGGTTGTTAATTTCTTTGAAGTCAATGTGAACATTTGCATGTGAAAGTTTAAGTATCCTTAAGTCGGTAGTCACTGTTCTCCCAAGTCATGCCCAGAGCAGGAAAAACAGAAAATCAGCAGTCCAAATTATTTAAAACATTAAAAAAACAAAACAAACAAACAAAAAAAACCCCTACAACCAAACAAACAAAAAAAGCCCCGAACTGCTACCATTTATTTACATGAATGTGTTGTAATTTGGCTTAGCAGGAGAGAAAAAAATCAGCAAATTTATTACTAATTTAATAATTTCCAATTATTTTACTTTGTTTTTCAGAAGTCCTACTTTCAGAAGAGTAGAACAGCTGGCCT
The DNA here is from genome assembly GCA_024606505.1 of Aquila spilogaster. Taxonomy (NCBI): domain Eukaryota; kingdom Metazoa; phylum Chordata; class Aves; order Accipitriformes; family Accipitridae; genus Aquila; species Aquila spilogaster. The sequence continues at coordinate 61,731,289 of JANHGO010000053.1, forward strand.
CATGCCCCAGTGATGATGGCAAAAAAAACACAGAAAAGCCACTCAAAAATAGAGTTAATTGTTTCAGGAAGAGAGTATTCATTTACAAGAAAATTACAAGGTTTTTAGTGCTGAAGCCAAAGACATCACTTAAACTCTTATAAGAACACTTCCAGAACCTAAGCTGACATGAATAAGCAAGTTATGTAACAAATCTCAAGTCACAGAAGCAAAATGTTCTCTACAACCAGCATAAGAAGGACTCTTTAGAAAAATCAATTTGTTTCCTAATAAGGTTAAAACTCTCTAAAAATATTTTAAGATGGATAGGTGAAATGGGAGAACAAGAAGAAAAAAACCCACCCTCAATTATTTCAGTAAATAGATTTGGCCAAAATTGTGTCATGAAAAAAAAATCTGGAAGTCCTAGCAGAAAAGAGGCTGTCAGAAGGAAAGGGTCAACATTCAGGACCTGGGAAAACTTAATATCAGAAGGTATAGTGATAGCAGGCTTCGAAACCTCAAAGTTTAGGTGCTTGCCTTCCCCCCCTCCACCAGTTCTGTAATTGTACAGACTCCTCCACGAGAAGATAAAGAGTAAATGTGTCTAGAAAAAGTAAAATGAGTTGGTTTTCCTCTTTTTCTCTGTGCATCATTTGATCATTTGCACACAGACAACGATGTTCTGGAGCATCCCGTCATGATATTTCAAACAATACCAAGGCTACATTTATATGAACACTTTGAAAAATAAGCTTTGTTGACTTTCACAGCTCAACTGGAAAATGACCAGGAGCACATTGCACTGACTAAAACTTCCAAGAACTCATTAACCCTATAATTAAAAGGAAAGTGAAAAAATACAATTGCTACTGCTCCTAACTTCTTATTGTTATTTACTGGGTTGCACTATGCAATGCCTAGAAAGTTTGAGAAGGGCAGTATATAAAACTATCAGCTCATCCTTAGCTATTTTGCTCCATGTTATGAGTTATCATCCTGCTGAGATAGCACTACATATTGTCCAAATAAGCTTATATTTATTATATAACCACAAGTAAATGCTTCAGCACAAGCAGAGTATTAATTATGTTGTATGTTAATGAATCTGAATACGCTTTTCCAAACAGTATGTCCTACAACTGCTTTTCACAGGGTTTTTTCCCTACTCCTTACGTGAATGCCATTTTGCCTAACATAATGCCAAGCCATTCTAGTTGCCAGCCACAGCTGCACTCACAGCACCACCCTCTAAGCAAAAGCAACTTTACAAATCCCACAATGCTGCTTTCTCATTCCTATCTGTGGTAGAATAGTTATGATAGACTGTGGGTGAAATTCCACTTTCTGCAGAAATAAAAGCTCCAAATCCCCGACAGTGTTTAGCATGACACTGTCTGATGTCACCCATCTGAAACCTTCATCTTCCACACTACAGTATGCTGTGCTACCAACTGAGCCTTCAGACACAGTTTCTGCAGCCATGCTTTAGCATAGTTGTCAGGTGCTGTTATCTAATGTCCAAGACCTAATAACACATCTAACTTAATGTGAAGAATTAACTTCATTAGGCAGTTGTGGTTGCCAGCAGAGATACATGTTAGGAAGCAGGGTAACGCAGAGAAGTCTCCAGGGGAGTAGACACTATGGACCCTTTCCTGACACAGTAAGTACAGTCAATACCTTGAGCACTTTACTGGATGGTATCTGCGTGTCAGGAAGTTGGGAGCAGTTTCATAGCTTTTCTGTGATCTGTTGCTCTGCACCAGCATGCCTATCTGAGCAATTACTCAGTGTAAGAACCTTCATCTGCCCTTTCCTTCAGTGTGTAGGTCATTTTCTTGCAGGCAGGCAGGATTATTTAGCTGTTATGTGTGGCAAGATGATTGAAAGCCTAGGAGACCTACTTTTAGCAGGTCAGCCCCAGTGTTGCAAGGGGTGCCCGTAGGGATTCACATGCAAATAGCTTTAGAAATGACTGATGGGAATGAAAGGGGGAGGGAGGAATTGCTGTTGACATGGCAAGGTCCTACATATCCATGAGAATAAAGACAGCATAAGAACTATACATATTTAGACCTCAGCATTATTCATACCCATCACCTCTCACTATTGCAGGAAAGCAAACCACAATCAGTGATTCAGCAACACTGGCTCTCTACCACAGGCTCTGCTGCTGAATGCAAATGCAACAAACAATGAGTAATTGCAGTTCAGCCTTGTGCTTATTCTCCTTGGGAGAGAAACTCGCTGTTCCACTCACACAGCATAAACGAAATAATTTCTTCAGTTCAACACTTAGGAGTGCAAACAAAATTCTTAAATTATTCTGCTCTCTCTACTGTTCACAGCTACAGTGACACAGGGATGAACAAGCAAGAGATGCTGTTTTGAGGAGACAGCCACTTAAAGAACATCATTTCAGTCAATTTTCTTTACTTACAACAGACACCCCTTGGAATCTGTTGAGGTCTATCGTTAACAAATGTTAAAACTTTATGATAAACCTTAACCACAGATATGGTGGGGGATTTCCTGGCCTTCTGGCTGATTTAATAAATACCTGTAGTGGGAAAAAGCAATATGCTGAATACCCATAAGGAGTACAAGACATTGGATCAGAAGGGGGTGCAAAGTAGCTGAACAAAAGGCAAGGACTGATGGGGGATCCTAAACTAGAGCTAACTTTTACACTTTTTTCCACAGCAGTATTTGATTAAATAATCCACACAGGTAACATGATATTATCAGTCATCTGAAATCTTTAGAAAGACACATCTAGTGTTAAGTAAAACATTCCCACCCTATCTCAGCCAGGAGAATCGAGATGGCTGTAGGAAATACAGGGTGACATTTTCTAGATGATCACAATGGTCTGACTGGTGTTCACACCTCTGAGGACCTCCTGCATCCCATAGGAAAGTCTAGTGTACTTTTGTTTGTTTACCTTTATGCAGGAGTCAAAAAGCTGCTAAGGAATTTAGTTTCCCTTTAGCATTTTGCAGCCTCTCCCTCTGCCTTCTTGACTGAGCAGCTGTTCATGTTAAACCAGAAGGACACTACAGCAAAATTCAACTTTGGGAAGGGTGCAGAAAAACCAAGTATGCAAGAGGGCTCTGGAAAGGACAGAGTGAAATTAAATAGCATTTGGATATCCAGAATGGAACCTGTAAATACATTATAATTACACTCTATAGTGTCTATCTGCAGTTTACAGCTCTAATAAAACTTCATCAAAACTCTGATCTGTTAGACCCCATTTCTACTGCAACAAAATTTCATACAGGAAATTTAGAAGAGAACAACAGAAGTCGTGGAAAAAAACCCAACTGCCATATTTGATTAGGAAAAAAAATAATAATGCCAGAGGCAGATATAATATCACTTTTCAAACTAAAGGAAGACAGCAAGCAATTATTTTTCATGGATGCTAGGAACAAGAAAACAAGAAATTTAGCTTAATTTGCAATAACTAACACTCAGCTTAAATACTAGAGAAAATTCTGAAGGCACTGAGAAAGATGAAACACAAGGTTAGACTAGCTAGGGAGACTGGAAAATCATACCTGAAGGTTTTCAAGAGCAGACACTAGCAGAACATGTGTTAGGGCAGGCTGGGTACATTTGGCCTCACATCAGCAGAGAGGCACAGATTAACTGGTCCCTGGGATTCCTTCCAGCCCACAGCTCCAGAGTTTATATAAGGAGAGAGAATAGAAACTGTCTTATCTGAAGAACAAAGCAAGTTTCTGTTCTTCCTTTTTCTTCAAGGGAACACAATATGCCTGTCTCTACAATCTAGATATCTTTTAAAGCAGTCATCAAACTATGACTATTTCCAACATTGTTGCTGAAGAAGGGAATGGAAATTTCTGCTATAATTTGAAGTCATATTCTCTACCAGACAGTCCTACTTATTAATCAAAAAAAAGAGCTTCAGTGCACACACATACTATAAACTTCAATTATTTTTCACAAACATTGCAGAGAAACCTTGGGAAGGCATGAAGTAGTTTGTCTTCAGTAAGGTCTATCTCCCTTACAAGCTCTGAAAAAAATGAGTGAATTTCAGTCTTGCCCCATTGTGTAGCAGGCTTGGTTTTGAGATTCAGCCTGTTTAAATTATGAAAAAAAATGGAAAGTAAGGCATGAGGGAGCTCATCTAAACACTATTGTT
>JANHGO010000053.1:61735544-61745808 GCA_024606505.1 Aquila spilogaster
TTGAGAAAATCAGAGCAATGACTATTGCCAAGCTGAAAACAATGCGTAAGGAAGATTACCAAAAAATAATAACTGACTTGGAGATCTCAGCATTGTCTAGATAATCATATAGGTCTGACAGGTGCTCACATTCGAGCCCCTCCGACGTCCCATAAAAAACTATAGTTCATTTTTGTATGTCTAACTTCATGCAGGATTCATACTAAGAAATTCAGTACTGCTTTAATATTTTTAAGCATCTTCCTCAGCCTTCCATTTTCTATGGTAACAAAAATTGGTATAGGAAATTTAGAAAGAAACAGAAGAAATTGTTGGGGGGGGAGGGGGAGGAGGGAGTGGAAATAGGATTAGAAACCTAGAACACCAAAAGGCAGATATACCAGTTTTCAAACCAAAAATAGTCAGCAAGTAATTATTTGTCACAGCCACTAGAACAGAAGGAAAATAAAACCCTTAAGCTTAATTTGCAAGAAACAGCTTAAAGACAGGGAATTCGGGGCAGTGAGAAAGAGATGAAACACAAAGTTTTAGACTTGCTAGGGAGACCAAAAAATCGTCCCTGAAGGTTTTTAAGCATAGGTACTAGCTAAGCACATGTCAGGGAGGGCTGAATCGACTTGACCTCACATCAGCACACAGGCATGGACAAACTGGCCCCTGGAATTTCCCTCAATCCACAGCTCAAGACTGTGTAAAGAAAGAATGGAAACTGTCTTCATCTGGAGAGCTAAGTAAGATTCTGCTCTTCCTTTTTGATTAAGGGAACACAACAAGCCTGTGTCTGCAATTACAATATTTTTAAAAACAGCCAAGAAACTACTACAATTCCCAGCATTGTAGCAGGAAGAGAATTATCATTTCTGCTGATTTGAAGTCATATTCTCTACCAGACATTCCTCATAGTCCAAGAGATTCAATACACATTTACACCGTCAACTACAACCCTTTTACACAAAGCTTGCAGTGTAACCTCATCAACGTATTGAGAAGATTGTCTTGAGGTCTTAAGCAAACTTTATGGAGAGGTGAGCGTCCAGGCCCAGGTGAAGCTAGATGGTCTTTACACCAAGATCATTATTTGTGAGAGGAACAAAAAAAAGGCCATTACAATTGGTGCCTTTATTTCTTCCTTACACATTTCATACACTCACACTTCGACCTCTTCAGAGAAGTATTCTGTGGACCTTCATTAGTACTTGTACAGCATTTACAATCACTATTCCATTCCCAAAAGGGACCATTACTACTATTATTTTTAAATCTTACCTAGACTAGACCTGTCAGATTAACCTTCCAAACAGGACTTAACATCAAACACATCTGAAGTCCTCCAACAAAACTTTCAAAATTCTTGTTGTTTACACTGGGATCACCAAGAATGCTTGCTTTCCTTTTCTATCTGTTGCAGGTGCAGTTCCCAGCACTTTGAGGAACACCAGTCAAGCTTTGAGTGTTGGTTTCACACCTTTTGCTGTTCTTTTCCTTCCTAACCCTTGACCTCCTGACCCACCACTCACAGCAGACGTGCACTTCTCTTGGAATTCCAGCTCCAGACCACCTAATTCACCTATGTTAAAAGTCAGCCCTTCTTAAAAGGTCTGTCACCCTCCATTGTCCTACCTGAGTTTCAGTCCAGCCCCACATCTCCCCATCAGCACAAGCCCTCCTTTCTCCCGGCTCCTGTGAGCTTCTACTGCTCAGCCCTTCTCTGCTCCCAGACTGGTGGAGCATTTTTTCCACCAGGTCTGAAATCCCACACCATGAGAACACCCAGAAAGAAACATTCCACACTCCAATTACCCAGCCCACGCATCAGTGGCTGAAACACCACCAACTCCAATGCAGTCCAGGTTTAGTCTACATTTCTAAACAAACTCCTGCATGACCACAAGAATTGGAGTCAGGCAAGCTTTTGTCTAAACACTGACAGTGGTTGAGGATGATTGCTATCAAATACTTGTACACAAAGGACTTCTCTGTGGGCAGACCTTGCCTTATTATGCATTTTCAGGGAGGCAGTATTGTCTCCCTTAGCATTACAAAACTGCATGAGGCCAAAAGTGAAAGTAATCTCTTTTTGCCTACATTTTACTGTGTATGAAATATACAGACATTTATAATTTAACTTGCTTTTCTTGTTTTCCAGCCATATAAGAAGTTCTTGAGTAATATTTTTCAGGATTCCCTCCCCAGTCACCAAAAAATCTCCAAAGATTCTTAGCATCCAATCTTACTGTTCTTAGAAGTTTATTAACATTAGAGACTTTTCATAGCCAAATTAAATCACTTAAACTTACTGCAGTACTATAATATTTGTTGTATATGTTTATATGGTTTTAAAAAAAAAATCTTTGGTGCTTTGTACCCTCTATACCAACACAAGCACATCTCTGCTATGCAAAAAGCACTGATGTGTTTTCAGTATGGTGAGCACCAGGGAAGTCACTACTGTGAAAGCAATGGCTGTTCCAGCTACTCAGATCCAAATGTCATCAGCTGTTCCAGCTTTAAAGCAGAGAGGTCAGTGGTCTGTTAAAAACAGTGCATGAATAATTAATTGATCAATTAATTTTCAGTATAGAAATAAAGAACATAGTATATGCACCTGAAGCATCCGGAGTTTCCATGAGAAGGAAGATGCACATCTTTTTAAATCAAGATCCTCTTCAACAAAAGCAAATTTTTGGATGAAACATTCATGCTATGCACAAGTATCCTCAGAAGCTTCATGGCTTATAGAGAGGAAAATCATTTTTAAATGGTCCATATAAAAATAGAGAAAGAATTACTTTATTTCTTCACACCTGCCTAGCTTATCCTTCTTGTCTGTGCTTGGGATGCATGAAGTGAGGGCATTTGTTTTTGTTTTTTAAATCTCAAACCTTATGGTGGTGAAAGATGATTTCAGAGCAATGGGCAAACAGCATTCCACTTCTAAGGGAGTGGCATCTCTCCCAACAGGGCTCTGGGCCACTCAGCACCTGGCCCTGTAATTAGCAGAGGTGCAGAGAGGTGAAAGCCCATCCGTTTGTCTGAGCCAGCCTAGGAACTGGTAACAGTGCACGAGGGTTTCTATTGACAGCACTCAGCCAGGAACTCCTTTGGCACGCAGGCAGGACTGCAGGGAGAGTGCCTGAACTCCATTGCCCATGTGTGTGTGAAAAACAAAAACACACAACAGTAAATTGGCCATTCAGGATGCATTTATTGACTTTACCCCTTTCTGGAAATTCTGAACTGTTTCACTTGAAACCAGTAGGTCCTCATCACAAGAAACTGTCAAGGCTACACAGCAAAAATAAAAGAGAAAATCCACGTCTCTTTACTGTTTCAGCAATGATTAGAAATGAAAACAAGATAAAAGCTTTTCTAAGTCTGATCTGCTGCCAATTACTGCATTTTACATTAATCACCCTGTCACGATGCAACCTACACTCAACACCACACAAGTCTTACATGAGACCTCGGCCCTGCAACACCTCATCTGTGACACTTTACTTTTAGCAGCAGTCATGGCCAAATATCGCTGTTGACCATTTAAAGAAAATGCTTCGCGAGCAGAGCTTCCATGGTGAAGGCTCAAATTCTGCTTCTGAAATACATCTGTTGCATTCATGTCCTGGAGTACAAATGCAAGCTCAGATCTCCTGCTTGGGTCCCAGCCATAATGCTGCACCAGCCTGGGGATGTCAGGGTCTGGAACATACAGTATTTTCCTTACAACTATTACACATGAGAAATTCCACATCAGGCTCAAGAAAAATGAAACACTGTACCTCAGGTTTACTGCCTGGTGTTGGAGTTAAGGAGATGCACTGAAGCAACTCATTCGCAGCTTCTCAACAGAACAACGGAAGACAAAAGCCCATCCTTACACTAATTATATGTTCCCCTGACTCAGGGAGAGGGATCTTTAAGGACAAAACCAAACAGCCGTGACTCAGTGGTAGCTGCAGCGTGCAACACAGTGGCCTTTGCTAGCATGCTGAGTAGTGTTTCCAGCCATGCACATTAAATGCTGAAATATTCTGCTCATGTACTACTGAGGAAAAGCTTAACCCAATACAACGACAAAGGAGAAAGGCATATTGCTTTGCTAAACAAACAGTGTTCATCCAATGTGAGGTTGTTCATTTCTGTGGGCTTGACAGCATCTCATTCTTAAACTTGGAAAGTGTTATTTCTGTTAGCAGAGAACAGTATCTAGCAAGAATAACAACACCTCATGCAGGAGACAAGTAGCAACTTGACAGGCCACTAACATGAAAACAAGTCATAAATTAGCTGCAAAATGAAGTCCCTCTGGATGCAGTGCTGAGTGCATTTGTTTTGTAATTTATGTTGTTAATCCATACAGAATTATTCAGCCTTCCAGACTTTGCAAGGTTATTTTCTTTTTTTGCCAATGATTTCTCATTGTTCCTGTTCTAATTCTTTTCTTTTTCATAAAATAAAGACCCTGAAGTCTTAATTCATTATTTCCTAATTAAGCATCTAATGGCAGTGATCTAGAAATCATGATCTGGTATGATCAGAGACTCCAGATCACATCTCAGTGCTTATAATGGGAGAAACTACTGGGCAGCCCAGACTGCAAACTCTCATGAAATTTGTAACTCGCTTTCTTTGGACACAAGAAAAAGGAAATTGATTTCTCTGATCACAGTTCCTGTATATCCCCCATGTTTTTGAGCTACAGAGCACAAAGGAGAAAAATATAATACTCCAAGCTATGTCCCCCAGCAACTTTACAAAAGGGAATAAACCAATATAAGGCAAATGAAAAGCAAACACAATTCACTGAAGTCTGCGAAAAGTTTTCAGTTTGAAGTGAAGGGGTTTGTTTGTTTGCGTTCATATTTTATACATAGTTGGCAGAGTAAGTTTGCCAATGTTGACATTCAAATTGAAAGCAAACACTGGAGATCATTCACAAGCAACAGTTTTTGATGCTAAAACATGGGGGATTCTTACAGTTACTGCATGCAAAACCAAAGTCCCAGACTAAGTTAATAGCCCAGCTGAAAAGGACAGAGAAAGAAAATGAATAATTCCTCAGCAATGTTATCTAACACTTAGACGTTTCTGATCAGCTACCCGTGTGATTTATGTAACTGAGCATAGCAGCTCAGCTTTGAAATATCAAAGGTTTGAGTCCCACAATGAAGCAGTGCAGACCAAGGCCTTTTCTCAAAAATCAGAGAATACCTTTGAGAATTGACCATCTCTTTGTGGAAAGTGGCTCAGGTAGCAACCTCAAAGAAAAAGCTCCATACTCTGAGGCTGCAACCTGGGCTGCACATGGCCTGAAGCAGATCAGCACCTGAGACTCTAGCAGGGCCCAACCACCCACAGGAGCACTCTTGAGGACCAAGCACAAGAGATGGGAGACAAGCAGAAATGAAGAGCTGCAGCACAGCCCCACTCAGGTCCTGCAGTCAGGATTTTCATTCATATCCTCACTCCCACCTCCCTCTTTCCAAGCACAAGAAAGGGAAAGGAGGATTAGCCAAGCGAGCTCTCTCCTCGCTGCAGGCACCACTACCAGAGGTACACTCCAGCAGGCAGCTTCACCACAAAGCAGACAGGAAATATTGGGGCTGTGTCAGCCTGCGTAACCACACTTCTCAAAGTGTCATCCACAAAGCGCTCCAGCCACCCCGCTCGGCTCAGGAATGGGATGCTTGCTTGAACCACAGCCAACACTGCTGTATGAGCAGAAGCTTCATGAAAGGAACACAGCATTCCAGACTGAGTTTTCAACACTGTCATATAATTCTGTGGTCCTGATTGGGCAAGTTAGCTACGTAAAGGCTGTGGCTTGCAATTGAAAAAATATATATCTGTAATACATAACATATGTGTATTTAAATAAGTGTATGCTATTTATGCAGACATATGAGTGTGTTGGATTTCGTTTAATTTTTTGAACACAAACAACTTATCAGCATTAAATTGAAAATAAGTTTCTGTGTCTGCTATAAAAAAAAATCTTTATCAAAGGAAAACATTCTTCAGGCACACCCAAGGAATAAGCTCTACGTAGCTCTGCAAGTATTGGAAGAGCCCAAACCCAAAAATAGAAAGCATAGCTTTAATGAAGAGAAAGGTGTGGATTAGAGATAGCCATAGCATTCATAAATTACAAGGAGGAGAGAATGTTATTCATTCTCTTGAGGTTTCTGGGTAGCAGAAAACTACCAAAGCTATGCAAATAATTTTGAAGCTGTCCTTGGTATGAATTTATCCTCACTGCAGAACAGCTATGTTTCAGCCTCTAATTCCATTCAGCTCTATTAATAAATTCTCTTCAGAATTCTCATGAGAGACCTTGACTTTCCATAGAAAATTAACCAAGAAATACTATGTATTCATACACAGCTGGTTGCATGTATGCATACGTGAAATAATGCATGCTGAGATCCTTGGACAAAAAAAAAAATCAATGCCATCAAAAAAACATAATGGGTTTGGAAATAAGTAAAAGGAACTCTAGGTATTGTAGTCAGTTTGAGACAGACAGATCAAGATAAGTCTGCAATGGTACGATTTTATATATTCACTGAATTGGTGAGTCTTCTCAATTTGCTTGGGGAAAATATCACCCAAGTTTTATCGTTTAGAAGCCACAATCACTGTCATTCATGTTCACAAAAAAAAGGAAAAAACAAACAAAAAAAACCACAAAAATCAATTTTCAGGAAGTCCGGTCCTGTTAAATAAAAGGTCGTTAGTCTAAAAGAATGCAAGCACACCAGGTCCAAATATCTTATATTACCTAAGAAAACTGGGGCTCAAGAACAGACTCATCACCTCACAGAGTCATTCTTCATTTTTCATCTAAATGCCTTTCTGCATACATATACACAAATACAAGAACACACACAAAGGAAGTCAGCATTAGAATTACTTCAGTTGCCAAGAATTCAGATTTCTGTACTTCCCCTAATTCTACTTCTGTAATTGCTGTACCAAGGTAGCAGCCAGCTGACCAAACAAAAACACCCTTTGACCTTGAAGTCATCCTTTGTTTTTGACACTGAAGAACACACTCACTTTGCAAGCAGGTGGGGACTTTGGCTGATGCATGCTTACACCGAATAGACCATCTTCAGTCAGAAGGAACACCTGCTTCACACCTGCATCACGTAGGAGGCAATGCCCTTAGGAAAAGCAGTTGGGCAAAGGGAAAAGTGGAAAAAAGAACCAAAGAACTAAGGTTTACAATAAGAGCAACTATTTTGCAAGAAAAGCTAGCCTAAAACAGTCTTTATATTCTACCAAAATTATCTACCATTGGCTGCCATCTATCTTGAAAACACCAAGGAGAAAGACATGCAGACATGCCTTTAACAGTATGTCCTCACTCAAAATAGAGAGAGGTATTGAGATTGTGGAATCAAACACCAGAAACAAATAGTCAGATGGAAAGGCTGAGGATCACAGCTTTTGAAGGAGGCAGCTTGAGGAGAAGGAAAAAAGGGAGTAGAAAGGTAAGTGATTATTATTAAACAGCACTAAACAGAAGCTAGTATTTTCTGTAAGCATCCAGGGGACCATGGGCTTTCTCCAAGAGGGATAAGTATCACCCTGAGTCCATGCACTTGAGACTTGACCAGGTACTTATGGAAATGTTTAGAACACCCTCCCAGCATGCAAGCAATTAACAAAACAATAAGCTTCAGTAGCAGCAGCCTACATCTGGAAATGCTGTGCCTGATCATCACCCTCAACCTGTGGCATCAGACTGAACAACAGTTACCTGGAAAAAAGCATTCAACACTTCTCTCATGAATACCCACTGTCTTCTTTACTGAGGTAGCTCACCATTTAGGGGGCTCTACTCCTAATCTCTGCACTCCAATGAAAAAGAAAAGAACTTCTGTTCGTATCCGTAACTCTCTAGTACGCTTCTTTTTACAATGATATAAATTCCTCTTTGGAGGGATTTCCCACCACCAGACACCTATAGCCCACTCCTAGAGCAGAGTACGTTGTCATGACTGATTGAGTTCAACTTATCTTTATCATCTACTTACTTACTCGTTCTTTCAAATGAAAAGTCCCCCACTCACATCAATCATTTTAGAAATAACCCCTGCCATGAAGACTGGAAGGAGACTAACTGAAGGTACAAGTAAGGTTTAAACGTATTAACTAAATTCAACTGACTTCAAACACAAGTTTAAATGAGTTTTCCTGTCATGCATACTACACACCAAACCGCTTCTTAGAGAACATCTGTCCAGATTTCCAGTTTAACAACACCAAGTCCTGCTCCAATCCATACAGCAGCACAAAGGAAGGCCCAGTGCCACGTTCCCCACAATGCGCTTTCAGAGGGACGTGCTAAAGTGCAGCTTGCTGAAGGCAGCCAGTGCTGCAGTCTGAACCTTTTATTAACAAGCGTCTCAAATGAGAAATTAAACAAAAATAGCTGTTTTTCTTACTGATTAGAACTTAGAAAACAAATGAAGAGCTCAGACTAAGTTACTAGGTTATTTATTTATTTTTAAATATTAAATCTCAAAAGGCTAGAACTTTATGATTGATATACACTCAATTAATGAGCATAAGTCTTATTTCTGGTATTGTACAAATACCAGAAATATGAAAAAGTAGTTTTTATTGTAGAACTTTCCACAGTACTATATTAATGCAGGAAGTAATTTCCCAGAAGCTTTAGATTTTTGTTGGACATACTTGGACTGAGTTCATTGGGATATCCAAGACATCTGCCCAAGGCTGCAAATTTCATCAGGTTTATACCATCCTGGGACAGCAGCTAGAGGCAAGGCAGGGATAACTTAAGTGCTTGGTGCTGTTTTAATTATATTATGCTAGGCAAATGATCTGGGGACTTTCTGGATAGACTGTTAAAAAAAAAAGAAAATGATCTTTTTCTGAAATAGTCTTGCAATTCCCTTTCCTAGCAGTTCCACTACTGGCTGGAGTATTTTTCTGCAAAAATATGCTGTTTCTTTTTATAAAGATTTTATTATTTCACAGCTGTTTTCAAGGATATAATCAGCATTTCTATTATCAGCCTTTAGCTCCAAAAAACTGATGTGTACCAGATGCAAAGGCAGTGGTATAGTTGCACATGGACTACTCATGGTGAATTATTGTCACAAGTCAGAGAAGGAAAATCTCTATGTAGCCTCAGTCATTCTTTTAACGCATCCAATGTTGTTAGAGCTAACCTGCAGCTTGGCAATTGTGAGGGAACCGTACAAACACACACCCTATGCCAAGTATGTGACAAATTAGTTACTATCATGACTCTTTATACAATCTTGTATGCGTACTAGTATACATGCTAGCATTTGGTCTATGAATATTCTAATCTACTTCGGATTCAATTACTTGGCGACTTTGCAAATTGCTGCAAAGCTTATCAGGCATTACTTCCTTATTCTTTCTTTAACATCTGCGTCACAGCTTATAAAATAGCAAGCCAAGCCAGTGAAAACAGGAGTCACATAGGGCTGTGAAAGCCCTGCAGGACTACTTGTTATGACTTCCATCTCAATCCCAAAGCCTGGTTTGTTCAGCTTTAAGAGCTCCCTCAAACCTCTGAAATACCACAGGGGCTTTTCTAATTAACCCTTGGTTATATGATTATACATAATAAGTACCTGAAGGCTGCATTTCTCTTAATTTAGACACCTTCAGGGAGATCCAAATTCCATTTCTTTCTTCCTGGAGCTGCTGGCAGATACTAGATAATGACTCTTCTGATCAGGCTCTTCTGGGACCTGCCAGGTGAGGAGTGCTGCTTTGCAATCCTAACAGTTGTCTCACATCATCACAGGGCAGCCACAGGGCCAGGGGAGAAAAGAAAAGAGAAAGATTGGAAACAACTGTTTATGAAATATACCGTGGTAAAAGGTAACATTTCTCCCACCTTACCTGCCCCAAGACCTCTGACTTGACCATCAATGCCTTTATGAGTAAGAAACACATAGGAAATAAAGGGTTCTGGAGCTATATGCGCTACAGATTAAAATCAACTAATTAGACCTGATAGGTACTTAGAGCTACTGTACATACCCTCTAAACATATCATCTGATGGGATTTTATTCAGTGCTTTTGCTGCCCATGATATCCCTCAGGAGAAGATTTTCTGGCTGAAAGCTTACCTGGCTCAAAATAAATAAATAGATAAATAAATAAAGCAGCTATGGTTCCGTCTCTGGGAAAGCACTGACTGCCAGTGTTGTTGTGCCTGTAGATAGGGCGCCAAGGGAAGGTGAAGAGCAG
>JANHGO010000053.1:61755333-61782989 GCA_024606505.1 Aquila spilogaster
CCTCTGAACTGCTCCACCACCAGTTTTGCAGAATGAAGGCGGTGTTGTGTTTTTACTGCATTTACTGCATTATTGCTATAAAGCAGCTATGTTCACAGCTGAAGACAAGGACAGACTACTGATACCACCCAGGACAAGATGCCTTCCTCAGCCTCAAGGAGCCGCGTTTCAAAGAGAAAAAGCTATCAGCTAGATAAACTGGACAGTGTATCAGAGATGAAAAGCTGTCCTCCTCGGTAGGAAGTTCACCTAAGTAGGGCGAAGTTTCAGCTTTACTGTGTGCGTTAATCATATATGTTTAGTGTTGACAGACATTAGCAAGAGCTACTTTGGTTGTTGGGATTAGGGAAAGCATTAGAACAATTGAGCTTGCTGCTGGTTTACCACCCTTGTGATCAAAGCTATGAACTCAGGGCTATCACTGCATGAAGACCAGCCAAAACTCATTCTCTCTCCCTGGTGTAGTGCCTAAGAGGGAAAAGAATGTACTGCATATTAGCAGCATGAACAGCTGGAAGTGATGAGGTACATTCCTAACAGTAACCCTTTACTCCAATTAAGCACCTTTCACCCAAACCATCTTCATAGAGGAAAGAATTACCCTTTCTCTGAAAGATAGACTAAGGAATGCACACTTGGTATAACTTGTTCAGATGTCACACAGTGATATGTTTACACTGAATACTGTGGGCATGTGCCAAGCAGATGAAAGTTTTTTTCAGTTCATGTGCCACGCTGGAAAAAAAATAAGCTATGTGAGCATGTTAGGGCAGCACCAAGCCTGATTGAAAAGAGAAAGCCTTTCACCATGACTCTGTACCCTTAGGCATGGTACTAACTCAACTAATATGGTCACTTGCTTTATAGGTAAAACTGTACAGGCAGATGTGCTCATATCTGCCCCTGCATCAGAAAACAGATAAGAAAGCAAGATTTTCAAACCAAACTGCTGAAAATAAGAGTTTGGCTACCAGATCAACGGAAGCCAGATTTTTTCCACGAAGCTCTGATTTGCATTGGCACTATCCAACAAGAATCTGATAGCATAGCACGCAATGAACAGAAGTAATTTTCAAGGTGAACGGACCAGACCGCACTGGGGTCCAAGAGTAACTTCAATGTCAATCCTGTAGCATAAATATCAGAAGTAGTAACGGTCTTAACTTCATCCAAGAACCAACAGATTTGCATCTGCACTATCATACTAGAGAGGCTATTGTAATTTAGACAGAGAACTGGTGCCAAAATGGGAAAACCCACTCAGAATGCCAAGCACAGAACAAGTCAATTGAATGAACATAATGTGCTCTAAGAGAAGAGATGTTTGAGAAAAACTGTTAAGTAATTATCAAGTGAGTTAGATGTTCTACTAGCCAGGAAGCTTGGCTCATTGTTAGAAATCCACTATAAGCAATAAAAGCCTATTGTTAAAAGACTCCGCAAAAACCAAATGAATACTTCAGGTCATGGGAGTAGGAGTAGCAGCTATACCACCTGGTCTCTACTGGAACGCTATTCTCTAAGCGTTTGCAGCTACCTGCTCCCATGAAAGATGGCAGCCAGAAGAATCACTCTATCTTGATGACGTTCTGATATAATCTAATTGAAAAATTCCAGTTCATTTCTTCCTACTTCTCCCATCACATCTTCTATGATTTTTATTGTTGAATAGTACAGTATCACTAAAATATCCAATATAAAACAAAACAGCAACAACAAAAAACACTGATCAAAGAGCAGCTATGCATAAGGTTTTGGCTTCAGTGCTAGACTTTGATGTGCACTGACCCCAGGGAAGAGTTCAGAGCTGCTTTAGCATGATTTACAAACAAGAATACAGCAGTGGTTAGCCTGATGTGTGAAAGAAGCCATGCTCACAAATAGAATAATGTTACCTGAAAGTAGTAAGGTGACACATCAGAAAACCAATATACACAAAACAAACCCATCTTGGTAAATGCAAGAACTGTTAGCTAAACTACAGCTATGTAACACATCTACTAGAACCATAGTATTTTTCATCCATACTTAGCTTCCTTCACTATGAACATGGGAAAAAGTATTTGTATACCAATGAATGGAGGAATTATATTATTTACCTTTCATACCCTAAATTAGCTATGAACTGTAAAAAAAATGCAAATTTTCAGGAAATAAAGAAAATAGGCACTGCTGCCTCTCTGTACCCTTGCCAAGGAGAGTTTATGATTCAGAGGGCAACAAAGCCTTTGTGTGTGAGCACCACATACGTTTTGGGACGTGTGCTATTCTGAACAGCACATGTCTCAGAACAGTCCTGAGATACCATAGTCCGTCACATCACCCTGAGTCACCTTGACATTTCTGAGATTATGCATCATTGAGATGATAGCCTCAAGGCTATAAACCTTTTTAATACATTATTAATGATAACGTCTGTTACAGACTGACTGGATAGTCCTAACAACTCCCTTCCTCTCAGAAATCTATCCAACACTATTGCATGCACTTCATGCAATGATATCCTACAGGACAGAGTTAGTGCTTTTCAGGATCACAGAAGACTTGAGAGACTCCAGTGTCTCAGAATTAGCTTCTGTCTACCCTGGAAATTGGAGGCTGGGGACCCAGTTCAGCCCACTGACCTGTACCAAATGTACCAAAAGCCATGAGAACTACAAAGGCTCCAGTAGCTTTATAAAACACCAAAAGCAGATCCTGGGATAATAAGCACAAGGTTCTTGTTTCTGAGAACCTCACTATTCATCCAAGTCACCAATGACACCTGTAGTGAAAGATGTAAGCAACAAACCTGTTCTACTTATAAACACTTGCCCTGCTCTCAGATTGTACCTAGAACTGAAGAGTAACATTAATAGACCATAAAAGCAGATGATGGCAACGAAGGCTCTCTGCAGCATGATGAATGCTTCAGCTAGGCAAAAAATAATTTTTAAATATTGGAAGACTCTCTCCCAAAGTGCGGGTGGTTTCCAAGAGCAGAGATGGCATCCTTCTGCAAAGCTCCACAGTCTTGGTACTAAGAACAAACTCTGAATAGTCATCCAGTTTTTCCACCTACCCCTCTGTTGGCTTAAAGGATTTTTTAAAGAGCTGAATCCACCCAGGGAGCATGAGGTCATGTATTTTGTCCTAGAGATTTAGGGAGCCAGTTCTATTCTTGCTTAGGGTGGTGCCCACACATCCCGCCTCAATCCTTTTGAAGAATAAAGACAACCATAAAAATATTCCCTCTCTCCATCTGTAATTAGAAAAAAACAGCATCATCATATACACCTTCCAGGGTTTTCTTAGCCAGTTTTCTCAGCTTCTCTGTTTGTGAGGAATAAACCTTCTCAGAACAGCACCAGCCAAATTCCTCCTGCTTGTACGTGCTCTGCTTACTTGTGGGCAGCGATACAAGGCTCTCTGATGTGGAGCCTCCCTTTTGCCAGCTTATTTATTTTTTTCAAGCTACCTTAAATAAAGATCAGAAATTTCACAGACACCCCTTTTTTCTAAGTGGGTTAGCCCAGCCTACGTGTTACCAGCAGCAGTGCCTGCCTAAAAGTCTTTCATTATCGCCTGAAAGTCAGCGTTATCTGAATATTAACAACATTACACGGATATTCATCTAATGCTCTGATAGCATTATCTCCCAGGCTCTCCTCCGTAGAAGCACATGGCTCACACTCTGTTTTGCACATCAAAGGAAAGACGCCAAAAGCACAGCTTTGAAAAATGCCTCAAACCGGCCAAAGTACAGAATTCATAAGCAGACAAAGTGTTCTGTTTATCTGGCCGCTGGGTGCGGTCCAGGCGTGCTGTACAAGCGCAGATACGAAGGCAGTGCACGCCTGGCAGGAACACCCCTCTGCTGCACTGACTCAGCGGAAAGCAGTGGGAAAGGAAACGTGCTCTTGGGTTTCCAGATCCCACCAAAGCCCTGTTCCCCCTCCCTGCTGCTGTCAGAGGAAAGGGGCTCCACCAGGACACACATACACACGCACAAAAAAAAAAGCAATAATAATCAGAAAAGATTAGGGAGGAGGGGGGGGGAAGTGTTACTTAGAAAAAGGAAAAAAAAAATAGCAAAACAACCCAGACTGCACAGAATCAGAGCACTCGACTTTCTTTGACCTGAAGCTGAGTCTGCCTTGCATAATCATAACTCAAGGAGGGGAGGGGGGGAATGAAGCCAGACACCCTCCACCCCCCAGCAGGGACAAGAACCTGCTTCTCCCTGTGCTCTCAGCAGTGCTGGGACGTGGGGTCCAAGGAGGGGAGAACAGAAAGCACACAAGCATCTGTACATTTATACATATGTAAATATGCACATACTATCACTAGAAGATTGCTTCTGTAGAGCTCTGGGCTGCCCCGGCACCAGGCTAATTCCTGTAGCTCACTGTTGTCAGAGCTCGTAAATACAGGGTCAAAATATTTCTACCTTCCCCGATGTTACTCCATAAAGTCTCATTTTGCGTTTCAACAGCTTCCCAGTGGCTGCCAGGCAGTCTGTGTTCTGCTGTATTTCCTCTGAAGTACAGTATTTAACACACTATGTGAGTAGACACAGATGCAGAGTTTTTCAAGGAAAGAAAAACCAGCATCAGGAAATAAGAGAGCAGCATAACTGCAGATTTCTTTTTGCCTGTATCTGTTTTGCTCAGCAGAACACCAATTTCAGGTCCTGCTAATCAGCATTCATCAGTATAACACGATAGCAGGGAGCAGCAAGAGCCCTAGAGGTATTTATCTTCCTCTCCTCCAAATCATGCAGCTTTTCAGTGGGTGTTTTCACAAGACAAGAGGGTTGTTCATGAAAATCTTGTCGATCAGCAGCATGACTTCAGAGTGACTGTTGAAGAGAAGAAAGGACAATAGAAGCACTGCATCTCTCAGGAGCCTCTCTCCTTTCCCTATCTGCCTCATTCTAGATATGTGATCTTTTTGTCTCATATCAAAAGGAAAGGTCTGCTAATGGATATGGAGGATATGAAGAGATTTTTGTAATGCTGTGAGCAGCCATAGAGGCTCTACAGCCAGAAAAGCAGCCACTGTGTTTATACCCTGGAAGCTCAGGCAGAGGAAGACAGTAGTTTGTGTTGTTTAAGGTGAAATAACTTTGGCACAGAACAGTTTTATTGTTACTAATTTTTATACAATTAAAATCTTGCATAAAAAAAATTGAAGACACTTTCAATACAAACTTAGACATCCAAACAGGATTTAAATAGGCAAATTGCAACATAAATATGTACAGATGTTGTCACTAAGTATAACAGAAAAGGCCTTTTTTCTTCTTTTGCCAAAACGTCACAGTGCAGCATTATTCTGAACCTTGCAATTGTACAGGAATCTTGCAGAGCCAGATTCAAGCTGCACGTTGTTGCACATTACTGCAGTAACGTTATCTACTTCAGAAGTCTGCTTCTGCATAATGCCCAGCTTCCTCTCCTTTAAACTGCTCTCTTGTTTTCATCCATTCACCCATCCACAACTTCTTGGCACATTTTCAGTTCTCCTCCCCCTTTCACCTCATTTATTTTTTATATTCAGAATAGGCTGTTTCAAGTTCTCACCTAAAGCTTCCTGTTCATTTTGTTTCAGGTTCACATTTGAGGTGGTCTAATTAAAATAAAAAGACTTACTTTGCAGTTGTTTTCAGATAAGAGTTACTTTGTGAAGTCAATGAGATTATAGCCCCATTAACAGTGTGCACTTCCAAGAGAATGACACCATTCTCCTAAAAGAAAGGGAGCACACATTGTACTCTCACAGCACTTCTTACCACAGTCTCATTTTTTAGATTAAACCCAGCTTCATAGCACATTGACACATTTAAGGGCTTATAAAAAATGGTTTCCATAATCCCAATGCAAGAGTATACAGAGGCATTAAAAAACAAAATAGTCTTTTACTAGAAAGATCCCATAGTGCAATTCTTCCTCCTAAGGAGATCTCAACAGAGCAAAGAAGATGTGTACAGCATTTCTAAGATGGCATCCATGTCATAAACAAGTACATAAGCTATACCTTGATATACGTGTATTCAATTGGTATGTTCAGTATGTGTTTGGGAATATATATCCTGATCAACTAGAGCACATCTAGGTAGAGAGCTGTGAAGCAACTTAAATGTTACCATCCTAGGCATTAGTTGAGGAGTAGCATCAGGTTAATGTGGCTGTGCTGTTTGTCAGCAGAGCTAACGTGGCTTGTACTGTGCCATGTGGCCATATCAGCCACCTCAAAGCCAAACAAGGACTCTGAACTCCCTAGTGGGGCTACACCCAGGTGCTTGCACTGAATTCTTGTTTGCTGATGGAGGAGGGCAAAGTACATTGGGGAAGTTAAATCCTCTGCAGAGAGGCTTCTGAATTCACCAAGCTTTTCCACTGAGGGTGGAAAAAACCCCAGAGGGTACCTAAACTAAATGAAATAAAAGTCACTTGGCCAAGGGAAAACAAACAAACAAAAACACAAAAACATCTTTAACCTCAGATGGATCAACGTACATTAAATCTTAATTTATGGTGGTTTAAGGCAGGGTGGTTGTTTGTGCACATGCACGTATACTCCTTATTCAAATCTACTTTCCACTGGTCAGAAGGTGACAGATAAGAGCATGTTTTGGCTTTAACTAGCTCAGATGCCACTACAAAAAAAAAGAATAGGCAAAAAAAAAGAAAAAAAGCAAGGTAGTTGGCACAAAGTCAAAATCTGATCTAAGTTAGCATAAAATAGACATGGTTTGGGAAATAAATTTTCTGTTCGAGGAACGCTTATCCAAGCATCACTGCTTGCTTCTGTCAAGGCCACAGGTCTGAGCCTTGAATTATTCCTATTTGTTACACACACTTTACTCTATGTCATTCCTAGTAGGACACTGGAAGAAGCACAGAGGATGCTAGATGTGGCATAGCTTTCTCTGGAGCTTCCATAAATTGAAGTAACAGACAAATACAGCTGGGTACAAGCCAACATTTAACAAAGGTGTTGTTTCAGCAGTGCTTAAGTACAAAGCTGAACTAACAGGGCTTCCTAATGACAAGCAAAGCCATGCAGCACAAAAAGGCTGCCTACAGCACTCTAACTTACATGATATGGGTAAACTTAACACAATCTCATCCATTCCAAGTTGGATTAACATTACTTTGAAAGCAGGATGTGACAAGAACAAAAATGACAACTGCATAAGCGCAAAGCAATTTAACCCCCAGAACAGTCACATACATATTTCACAGACCTGTATAAAAAAGATCTCCTGGAGCTAGATCACAGACAAAAGCCAAGGAAAAATAGTCTATTAAGAACAAGTCCAACTCCAAGCATATATTTTAGGTTAGTAGTGGCAACTAAATTGCGTGTGACCTGCTAGTTACTGCAGGTCATTTATAGCTTACTATTTCTCAGAATTAATGTGAAACGGGAAGACTTTCCCCACAGACCCAGTAGCCATCTGGTGCTACTGCTGTACTTCATGAAAAATTCATCGCCACTTCATCATAGTGGGTTATTTCAGAAACTGTAGTGATTTGTTTCATAAGCAGAATATTCTCCTCACTTTTGGTGTTTGCAAATCTGCTTCAGCATCACAATTCAATGGATTATGTTCTTTCTGGCTTCATCCTGTGGATTTCTAGCAACCTTGAAGGCAGCAGCAGCTGAAGAGTCATAGCTGTAGTAAAAGCTTTGGAAAATAGAAGTAGTACTCTGTTCTTCTCACAATCCCCCCCCCCCAAAAAAAAAAAAACATAAAATAAATTCAAAAGTAAAAATCAGTGCCAGTGAAATATGTGCATACATTAAGCACTGCAATACATCTCCAGACACCAATTCAGCTATTCAATTCAAAACAGAGCTAACTGTGAAGTAACGTGCATCTCAATTTGATACTCATTCTAGCTCTGAGAAATTTTAGTTTCCTAACATGTTCTACTCTCAGGAAACTGTGCACTCAAACATTTCAGCAGGTTCTGCAGAGACTGAAATAGAGTGGTTAAGGAGTACGTGGACTAAATCCCTCATCAAGAGGGCTGGGGGAGGCATTGGTAATGCAGTAAGTGACTGAACTTCCAACTAGTCACCAGAAGCCTGGCTACAACACCTACTCTGATGCTGTCCTGTACCACAGTGATACAACTGCATCTGCTATGGATTTTGTGAGTTTTTGGAGTGCTTATTAAGATCTACATATATACGTCTCCCCATCCCCCTCAGGCTAATATGAAGAAAGCCAAAAGAATTCAGGAAACATAGCCAAGCTACTCCTGTAATTCAAATGAGACTGTTTGTGAGAGCTGACAATACTTGAAAAGTGGGAGTAAAATATGTCCCCAACAATTCAATATGCAACAGGAAGAAGTTACTAAAATTGAGAAGGAAGTGAGTGAATATTCATAAGTTCTCATCAAAATTAAGATAATCTTTTTAGGTCTTTTTTTTTTTTAATCTGTGATTACGTTATCAGCCTGCACAAGGCTTCCATCTCCAGCTCCACATGTTACATCGGTCATGAATATTCATGTATGATAGTAGGGCACCTTTTTCGTCTTTACTTCTTTATTTAAATTCTCAAGGCAATTTATCCTGGGAGTCAAAAACAGATTATATGACAAATCCAAATGTGCTACTCGATGAGATCTTCTGGAAACATGTAAACAGTGGAAGGGAAATGGGAACCATGCCTGAATAGATAGGGATGGCTCTAGGGAAGTTGAAGTTTCCCTGAGCTAAAAATCAGTATGAGGTGCCAGAGGCAACAAACTTCTGCTGGTGTGAAGACAGCAATGGCAATTTTAAAGAAAACCTGGATTCATCGCTGAATGGACAGGGGAAAGTGGTGGCAACAGAAGAAGATACCTTTGTTGTCAAAGTTTGTTCTTCTGCCTTTGAGACTCCTGTCTAAAAGCAGAGTCTGAGAGCAAACAGCATCTGTCTGGTCACGTGGACCTGTGTGACAAATGAGACTGCCAAATCTGCAGACCAGTGCCATTGAGAGGTCACTCTTAGAAATCTTTAAAGGATCGAGGTGATTGCAGGAGGGCTGTAATAGCTATAGAAAGGCAAAAAAAAAAAAAAAAGGTCATATTACTCCTCAAGAAGGGTAAGAAGGATGATCTTGGTTAACCACTGACTTAATCACAGTCTCTGGAAAGACCAGGGAGCAAGACTTCAAAACTATTTTCAAGCACACCAAGTACAAGAAGGTCCTGAGAAACAGGCAGCAGAATTACCAGAAATAAAAACACTACTTGACTGATTTGATCTCTTCTTCTGGAGAGAATAGTAATTCTGAGCAAAGGAAGAGCAGTGGATATAATTTACCTTGACTTTAACAAAGCTTTCAGTGGTCTCCCAGAGTATCCAAATTAGCCAGGTCGTAGGGGATATGGACTCAGTGGGTGGCATATAAAGAAAGTAGAGGACTGGCTGGATCACTAGGCTCAAAAAGGTTGGTAGCCCAAAGCCCATGGCAGTCAGTTATGAGCAGCATTCCTCAGTCTCCAGGATCAACCCTATAGCACATGTTACAATGAGAGGCCAAGAACTGTGCTGTTTTTTGTTGAGCCTGAAGCAGGGGATGAAATTTTTGCCTCCTATTTTAATGGCTGGTTTAAAAAAAAAAAAAAAAAAAACTATCAGAGGTACAGAAAGAGAGGATGAGGGTTGACAGGCACAAGGTTCAGCAGCAGAAATTCAGATGGAATCAGGAATGAGGAGGGCAAAACAAACATGGTTGAACACTATACCAGGCTGGCTGTAGAGGTGGTAGAATTTTAGCCCTTGTAAATAACAAGTTTGACTCTGAGCAAGGTTTTGAGCAACCAGGCAACCTGGAAAAAAAATGTGATTCTGTGATCTTGAGTATCAAGATCCAGGCTGTTCTTATTCAGAAAACAGGAAGATATTCAAGTACAACCACATACAAGCTATCTTATCTAAAAGAAGTAACATACAATAAGAAATAAGACTTTTAGAGGCACCCACTTCCCCCTACTTCCCATTTATTTTTTTAAACAGAAAATTCCAGTCCCTTGAAGATTCTGAGCAGAACCTACAAATAGATACATTATAAATTGCCAAGTTGAAGTAAACTATGCACACTGCAGAACGGCTTGAAATTTCAGCTTTCTTGCATTACAGATTTCTGCATGAGATTTCTGAAGATGAACTCAACTATTTAAGCGCAAGTCAGTCAGTCAAACAAATCCTCAGCTAAGAAGTTTAGAGGGAAGCAGTGTTATGCTTTCAATCAGTTCCTTTCTGCTTAGGACAGAAAGAGACTGTAGAGTTCTGTTCACCTTTAACAACCTCCCCATTGCAGCACTACTAACAATTGCTGTGGCACAAGGCAGGTGCTTTAGTTAGTCATTGCTTCAAGCTACTGATATGTACTTCCCAGGGGACAGAGTAGAACCATTGCAACTGCACGAATTTTCAGTGCCTACTAACAACTCTCCCCAAAGCTATCTATACGTTAATGTTGCTGACAGTTGTGAGAATTGTCTTTTTTTTTTTTTTCTTCCCAGTACTTCCTTGGAAATGTATTCACCCATTCTAATCATCAAGGGACAAGGAATAAAGAAGCTCCAGCATGGTTTTCTAGGACGCTTAAAGCTTATGGCATGAAATAAATAAAAATTCAGTGCAATAAAAAAAAAAACATATACAACACAGTATGCCCATTGGAGTTTATCTGATTTAGATGACATCACTAAGAAATTTCAGCAGTCAGAGGTGACCCTTTATCTTGCTTTATTACCAATAAGCTACGGTTGCTTCACTGTTTGAAGGATGCTGGCCTTGCACAAGACTACATAATGCAGCAGCATCTGATCACCACTCAGTTTTCTCCTACTTTCCTTCATCTCATACTCCTCTTTCCTATCTGTCTCATTTAGATTACAAGGCTGAGTATGGACATTTTGGTCTGTGTTTGCACAGCCCTTTGTATGAACGCTCACTGTGCATACAACCCAGCATATCATTGTGCAAATTAGACCAGTTAGGCAACAGATTTCACATTCACACCACAGCTTCCACTTCAAATTCTAACACTTTAAGTCATTCTTCTTATATATTAAGAGTAATTCAACTACTTCCCCATTTCTAACTATCAGTCTGCAGCAGTGTAACACAAAGCAGCAAGAAGATAATATTGTCATGTTCTAAAATAGAACTCTTCTCTCTTTAAAAAAAATAATAAAATTAAAGAGAACCAGCTCAGAAATATTAAGCAATCTAGTCAGCAGACAACAGGAGTGAAATTTCAGTCAAAAATCTCTCCCAAGACAAGCTAGCTGTTGCTTTCACTAACCTGAGAGTCCTTAGGCTTAACTATCTCCATCTTTGTCAACTGCAGCAGCTTATTGATATTCCCAGTACTAAACAAGTTGGGTTAATAGCCTCGAGAACCATATGTGATAAGCAGCATTTACTTAACAAGGTGATAGCCAGCAGGCTTCAGTGGGATTACTTATTTCTGCTCATGCTGTAGCAAGCCTCAGATACTTTGTACAGATGCAAAGGAAGATGATAGGATCTGGTTCTCCTTAGCAGAAAGATTCTCTCACATAAGCTAAGAAGGAACAAGAAACTGAGTTGGCACCCACTGAAGTCAGTGGAAAGTCTCCTGTCTTTTTGTACCCATTTCCCTGCTCTCCTTTTAAACTCAAGGCTTGATCCGAATATATGCAAATAAATAAGAGACCAGTTTTATTTTGGGCTGAACATATTGAATCCAACACAGAATTTAAGTTTTGACTTCTTCAGTTTATTTCATCTTGTTTTCCCTAGCAGAAGCAAGAAGGAAATCAGTTTAATAGTTTGTTGTTTTTTTTTCCACTCTTTGGCTGCATATGAAGGTATTTCAGACACGTAACTGGCTTTTAAAAACCATTCTTCAAAAACCTTCTCCACACACACACAATTCGTTCATAATATGACTAAGTTAGTTGCAAGAAAATATCTGCCAGTACAATAAATTTAAGCATTTACTTTTAAAAGGTCTTAGCTAAATTGAAACTGTTCATGAAGAGATAAATATCATTTCCAAAACTAATAAATTCTTAGTAGAACTTTGTTAGTGTAGTACATAATTGTTCCTCATCACAGTTATGACAAAAAAATATTGTCAGGCAAGCGCAGGAGCAAAGTGCTCGGATTGCATCCAGAAAGAAGCGGTCACATTAGCTGAGGTGGCATCAGACAGCGTGACTGATATTTCAGTAACTCACTTTGGTTTTCATTAAGCAAGAAATGCTGATGCATGTAATCTGGCTGTCAGATTCAGCCAGCTAAACGGCTGTAGAATCATTTCCTTAACTTAAAACTGACTGTGCAAACAGTGTTGGACACCATTAGTAGTCATTTGCATGAGGCAGAGTAGGTAGGAGTCCAAGGCATCAGTCCAGAGTCTATTGGAGATGTACAGAAAAGGACAGCCTCAAAATCCAAGCAAAGAGACAATATGCATATACCTGTTTGTCTAAAGGAAACATTAACCGAAATTAACTAATTTAAGTGCACTGACTGAGGAACACTATTAAGTCCACAGCTTTCCTAACAACCAGCTGCATCACCTTTCTCCAATTCAGATGTGGTTCTGTCCTCATGTGCCCTCCTGAAATAGTTGGTCTTCCATTTGGGCCATCATACCTGCCTGAGCTCATCCTTTGGTGTTGCGGGAACGGCTTTGTCTGCACTATGCCCTGGCACGCATGTAGAGGAGCTAGCCAGGTGTGCCAGGCCTTCTATCCAGGTGTGCCACAGCCAAAGAACATTCCAGTGAGTAATAACAGAGCTGGTCAGTAAATAAGGCTTGAATACAAGGCTCGAGTCCATTGTACCCAGCCCAGGAAGCAAGCAGACACAATGGAGCAGTCACACCAAGACAGCAACAACTCACAGTTACTACATCTCTGGAAGCATCACAACACATGACAAGTTAAGGATGTTGGAAAAGAAAGAGACAACTTCTTAGGCTGTGACAAAAGGACTCATTTGTACATGCAAGAGGCTGTAGCCACGCTTACAGATGCACCATTGGTCCTACACACCTACACAAACTGTAGAAGGAAAGAGATTTGTAGATTAGATTTGTTTCAAGAAGTGACAATCTTTTCTTTGAAATTAACTTTTTATAACTGTTTATCACCATTAGTTTATATGATCAGATTCAGATCAGGCATGATGAGAAAGACCCACTAAAATCACAGACATACTCAGGATAGACTAGTTAAACTGGAAGGTTCTTCCTTATCTACAGCTTCAAGTTATGAACAGAAGCATTTGTTGTGGTATAGTGTTCTAACTTTGCTTACCTCACCAGCATAATTACACTAGCAGAAACACTTACTCTGTTGTGATCAAGTCTACAACACTGGTACATGTTACAACAATGCCAAGACGTCATCCTGCATCGGTGCTTTACCAGGTAGTATTTCAAAGACAGAAACACCAAGCCTGGCACATGAGAAACAATAGAAACAGAGAGAACTACATTCTTGTTGGATCTGGCTTTTTAGTATTTCCTACCATGGAACAGTTTCTATAGAAGAGACTACAAGAAGGACAGGGATATAAGATACTAAGAGATTGAATGCAACTAGGAGTAACAGCTGGGTACAGAAAGCAGGCAAGTCTCCCACGAGAAGGAATATGGGAGATATCCCCAAAGGCAATACTGATCCTTTATATTTGATCTTATGCCCACGTCATAATTTACACGTTGTTTTTCTGGCAAGATGACAGGTAGGAGAACAAGCTGACTTCCCTGTCAGCAGAGTGGCTTGGCACAGTACAAGAGGCAGATATCCTCACAACTGCAGTCAGAAAGCTCAGCAGAACCACCTTGTTTACTTAAAGTGACGTAAACTACACAACCCCGGCCTTTGTTCCTTCCTCCAGCTATCCCTGCTTTTCCTCAGGGCCCTCCCACTAATTTCAAGGCTAGAAAAGCAGCCTGTGAACCCTAAAGCGAGTACTGCATCTTTCTAGTTTGGGCTGGGTAGCCACTAAGAAAGCATATAATCCTGATAAACCTGAATATAATTGTTGGCAACAGGAATGTTCCTAGAAATTCCATTTGCAGCAGCCTGTATGTGTTTCACTACTGCTAACAGGTTTTGCTTTCAGAAGTTTAGCGCTCTGGAGAAAGTGGTCCTGCTTCACAAAGTGCATGTGAACATCTCTGTATACCAGGGAGTTACTAAGGAACAGAAATTAAAAGTATCTGTAAATTCTTTATAATGATTTGCATAGAGATGGCAAAGACTTCTGTTGATTTGCTTAAGACATGTTACAAGTGTGAGCAGCAAGATCACGGCATCTATTAATCAATTCCATTGAAGATAAAGTCTTGATTTATAAAGGGTGACAGAAAAACAATTACCTAATACGATAGCAGACTAAGCAGAACATAGCTCAACTGAACTGTAAGATATTTGTCTGTATATCGTAAGACAGGCAATTAGGATAATAAAGAGAGTCACAACAGCTTTTATCATTATATTTTAAGTCACAGCAGGGTTGTTTTCAGTCATTTCAAGATCTTTTTTTGGATAGTGAAATAAAGCAAAAGAAATCATGGTACAATTGGCCAGATTTAAATCAGGTCACATACCTCAACTAAGACTGTTCTCACTTTAGATAATGCAACAAAATGTCTATCTATTTTTGTCTAGGTATATACACAACAAGCCAGACAGGACAAAAGGCTATGAGGGGGTAGGAAGTACAAGTTGTGATTGTTTTCATTATAAATGAAAACACGATTTTGTTTTCACATCTAAATCAAGGTTTCAGAGCAAGCTGAGCAAAAGGAAGGATGAGGTACCTTCCACCACCATGGGATGCAAGAGTACATGCCCCAAGTCAGGGGTCTTGCTGAGGGGATAAGAAAGGATGGTGTGTGCTGCAGGCAGTTCCCCTGGCTGGGAGAACCTCAAGGTAGGTCAGGGGAACTTGCAGCACCCCACAAGGACAGCCTGAACTCCCAGCACTGTGGCAATGGTGTTAATTTAGAAGGGAGTGAAAGACGCTGAAGCTTCCTTAAATACACACACCCACACCCCTTTTGAACCCTAATAAATCCACACACAGGAAGTGAGACAATAGTTTACCATGAAAAAGGGAGCTCCTCTGCCTAAGTTCCAGTTTGTGTAGTCACCAGAGTAGTAAAGGCCAGAGTGATGACTCATGGTTACCATAGGTTAGAGGTGACCCAGCAGACAGCTCTCTTGGCCAGAGCATCTCCTTGTACTGTGGGGAAGGCACTTGAACTGCTCAAGACACCTTGCAGAAAATGGTGCCCTTATGGCCAGGAGTACACAGCCCAGCAAGCGTCTCCTGCTGCCCCTCCACCATCCAGAAGGATGGAGGAAACAGCAAGGCTGCCAGGGAAAACCAATTGCATCCTGCTCCTTAATGTTATTATGTAACCTAATTGCCAAACTAAGAGTAAGACAGACTGACAGCCATTACTGAGCCTCTGAAGAATTTATTTTTATCTCAATGGAAACTACTGCTCACCTCCTCCTGAAAGGAGAATAAACATCATCTGAACCAAGCAAATAATGGCTCATTTCAAATATTCAATTAAAAAAAAAAAACATGATAAAACTGGAAGTGACATATGTCTCATTGTCATCATGAGCTCTTATGCCCATCTAAAATTCTCCAGGTGAAAAGTGAGTTGATCAAAGAGCTGTCAGTGGACAGTAACACTCAAGGAGCAACTAATTCTTGTCCGCAGCCAATACAAGGTCTCTGGGTTTTATTTGCCAGCTTTCAGAGAGGGTCAACTTTCCTCATTCTTTTGTGCTTACAAGATGAGGGGGGTGAGGGAGAGAGAGGAACACGTAACATTTTCCAACTCAAAAAGTCTTCTAATTGACTTCACACTTCCTGTACCCCAGAAGTTATCATATGTAAGAAGGTTTTTCCACACTCCAGTGTCTCTTTTTACTGTCCAGATAACTGTTCTAAAACTTACAGTGAGCTTTTAACATTATAGCATACAAAACTCCCCATTAGTTCTGGGGAAACAAGATTGTGGATAAATCAGATTAAATCACCATAGGAAGAATTATAGCAGCTACATACTTAAACTAAGGATTTCCAAAAAAATGTAAACACCTTGCTTTGAAATTGAAATAATATGCTATGAGTGCTCTGTACACTGATACAGCAAAAGCCAAGTACATGTTAGAAGACATCAAAACAAACTATAGGAAACTTTTGTAGATTAAGGCAAATATTCCTAAGAGGTGAACTTCTGCTCCAACTTCTCCTTCAAGTAACTTTAGCTCTGTATTTCAGGACTGATGACATCTGTATAGTAATTCTTTTGGAGTTTATTTTTTTTTTCCCCAGAATTTCAAAATAAATCAAAACTATCCTTCTATTGAGTTGCATGCTTTGTGCATTTCATTTATTTTTTTTGCAAGTGTCAAAGCTCCAACTTCAGAAATTAGAGCTTTTTCACAGCAGCAGTATTAGTTTAAGATACTGCCACCATTCAGCACCACTTTTGAATCTGAGCATGGCATCCTGCAGTTGTGCTGGCATACAAAGAGACAGCTGCAGTCTGAACTGATATGCTAGGGAGAAAAAAAAAAGGATAATCTGGAAATTTTAGTGAAGCCACATCAACTCACTAAAAGGTTTTTAATACAGCTGTACAAGCAATTGTACCAACATAACTACAGGATGTAAGGCAACATTTTTTTTTTAACCAAACACTTTATGCCATGAAGCTATAGCAAAAAAATAAGTTAAACATTATCATGTAAACAAAAATATACCTTCTACCTCACCTTATGAATCTAAGTCCAAAATTTCACTTTCAAAGAAATTCCAGCCTTTACGTTGGAGAACAGCTTGATACATCATAATCCAAAGACTCAAATAAGAGCTGAAGAAACAAGTTACTTTTAAGGATTTTAAAAAATAAAAAGGTAATTCTAATACAGGATTGCCTTTATGCAGACAGTGTTCCCCTGGGATAAAGGGTATCCCACTGGTCTCCTTTTACTCCATCACAGGGGAAGAGCTGTGGTGGAAAGAACAGTTTTCATACAACCGTAAGCCAAAAGAAAGAGTATAATAGGAGACAGTGAAGGATCTTACTATAACAAGAACAGGCATTTGGTCTTGTTGAAGTTCATATAATTGGCCTCAGCCCAGCGATCCAGCCTGTCCAGATCCCTCTGTAGGATCTTTCTACACCCAGGAAGATCAATACTTCCCCCTAATTTGAGGTCATCTGCAAACTTACTGAGGGTGCACTCAATCCCCTTGACCAGGTCATCAATAGAAGTATTAAACAGGGCTGGCCCCAATACTGACAGCTGGGGAACACCACTCATGACCGGTCACCAGCTGGATTTAACTCCATTAACACATCCAGTTCATCAAGAGATGGATTGTATCACAGAACTGACACCAAGCACTAGGGTGCACAAAACGCAAAGCAACAGCACCTGTGACTGGCCACACTCACCTCCAAAACCACTAATCCTTGAGGGACATGAACATCACTCTTCTTCACTCTTCCCTTTATGCAGAGGCCCATGTCAAAGTCACTAGAATCTCTTTCCCCAGGAGAGGTTTTATCAGAGAAGTAAAATATTTTCAAGTCTTCAGAGGTCAGGCGCAGCCCCTGTCTGCTCAGACAGAAATGCCATGGGGATGACATTTCTCCTCAGGCCCACAGACAGCAGCTTTAACAAAGTCCTGGCCTCCAGGGGCATTAGCTCAAAGTAACACTGCTGACCAACCACAGAAATGCAACAAATGGCTCTGAACCCACCACCTGGTGTGGCTGCCTTCATCCAGGGGCACTGTAGGAACTGTGCTAGTGAAAACCACCAAGTGGAACGGTCTAATGGAAGATATACCTCTGTAATTTACCTTGCACAAGAAACAACCCACTTGCACCACCCTATGCAGTACCACTAGTCTCAGACAAAACCTGGAGTCACTTGTTTACTGACGTTAGCCTATTAGAGAGCAGTCAGCACAGCCTAGCAAACAGATGAAAAGTTTCTGTAACTAAATGTAGCCCAGCACCTACCAATTAACATTTACAACCTTGTTCAATAGCATTTTTTTAATGATCTTTTAAACATTGTTGTGTTTTCCAGTAAACCACATTTTTTTCCTTCCTTTGTTCACGTATCCGCACACTTTAGCTTGTAACAGTCACAGCAAACTCAAGAAAAGTATCAAAGGCCCATTGAACGAGATCACTGTGCACACTAAAAGTAAGGTGAGCATTCACAAGATTTCCACCACAGAAACAAGAAAATTCCAAGTATCTCTGCGCAAGATACCCAAGTACACCCATGTTGGTGTTACAGTTCTCTGTGAGTACAAGCGCCTATGCCATTCTCCTCTTCTTCCAGAGGACTGAAAACTCATGGAATCACAACAAACTCTGCATTGCTAAGTGGTTGTGCCATGTCATACGTTATTAATTCACTACCACAGGCCTGAGAAACAATGGATAAACACTTTCTACAGATACCCATAGTGGAAGAAAGAAAGAAAGCTGCTAGGCAATACACAGCTTTTCAGCAAATGTTTCAGTTCCAGCCTGTATGTCTTCACGACCAAGGATTAATTCACACAAGACAGTCAACAGGATGTTTAGGGAAGCAGATAACATCTCCTATAGAGTATACATACAGTTATTTTCTCACCACAGATAACTGATAGGAAATCATTGCAGCTGGTCTCATATCACAGAGAGAAAAAACTTCAGGAGTGAAAGCAAAGCAAAGGTGTAACAGAAGGATATGGTGATTCCAGGAATGCAGATCTCTCAGTCGTTCAGCATAACAACTTCCTTCT
This sequence comes from Aquila spilogaster, assembly GCA_024606505.1. Lineage (NCBI taxonomy): Eukaryota > Metazoa > Chordata > Aves > Accipitriformes > Accipitridae > Aquila > Aquila spilogaster. The sequence goes on from JANHGO010000053.1 coordinate 61,774,177, forward strand.
TAAGATGAGGCAAAGCAAAGTCTAGCACTTTTCCCAGACTACAGACATACACAATATGCCCAACTTATTCATTCACAAAAATACTAGAGCTCTTAGAGCCATACTCCCAGATCTCTGCTTTCTAGGCCTCTTCCTTCCTCACCTACTCCTCCCAGCATTTTAGCTTCATTTCCTAAGGAAATCACTAATATGCAATTTCAGGACATTGCCTATAATGGCTTTTAATTTCTTCAACCAACAAAGAGTTTGACCGTGCTAAATGCTTAAGAAGGCATTAAATCCTTATCATTTTCACAACATAAGGACAAACAAAACCCCTTTTCATGCTGCATTCTCATGAGGTAGAAATATCTCAGAGAAAACACTAAAGCTTAATCATACCTTGTTAGAAAGAAAACTGAAGGCCATCAGTCAGTTCATGATCTCTCTGTGTTTACATCTTGCTTCTCCTCCCAGACCACCTCCACACTACCACACAAGGAACTTTCTTTTGGCAAGCCTCCTCAACCCTTTAACAACTGGAGTGTGATTGCTTATAGACTTTTGATGGTCACATGGGTTGATTGCAACCCCCCAGCACCTACAGAAACAGGCACAGATGTTGCTAGACCAAATCATAGCATCAGGTGTAGGTCGGGATTTACTTGCATTAAAAAAAAAAAAAAAAAAATCTAAAAGCTTTTTTAGTTGGTAGGTTTGTTGCACAATTCTACAGCCTTATCTCACTCCCACTGAATGCAATGAAAAGTTACTTTTGCGTACATGACTAGCTTGATTGGAGCCATAAAACACCCTAAGAGGAAGTAATTTGGTTTACTGATTTCTCTAGTGAGAATATCTGGACTTTGAAAAGTGGTATGCACATTGTGGTCAATAACAGTCACTTCCATTTTTCTCAATGTACTACTTAACATATCAGTCCTTACATTTTCTTTCTATGAAAAGGATGATGATTTTACAGCACGCAGAAGGGCTGTGGTTAATTTGTTAAGAAAAAGGACTGCAGTAGACTCTCAGCTGCTGTAGATTGACACAGATTTCAAATCGCAGACACCTGCATTTTGCATCAAGGTAGCTGGCACAGATTGGGGTCTATCATTTGGGATATAAGTATAGACAGTTGGTGTAAAAGGCAGGTGTCTATATTTGAGTTAATCAGCTGTATAGCAGACAGACTCATTTATCTGACCTACCTTAGATCCTGCTCCTGAACTAGGATAAAGTATGCCCTAAACAAACACCTTTCTTTCTATAGACAATGAAAATATCTAGGGGTGCACAGATCAGACATGAATACTTAATTTTTAGAGGCTGAATGTTGGATAAAATGAATCCTGATTGTTGTGTCTGTGTTACACTGAAAAAAAGCACAGCACTGTTAATAGAAAAGCACTAGGCATATGGAAAGCTTTCCTTTGGGAGGTAAATAAGAAACCATGTGGAGTGGAAAGGTGCACTAAGCTCAACCCAAAGCTCTCAAAGTGAGTATGGATTTTCTGACACACAATAGATTACTATAGCTACTCCTACTTTCAGTGGAAGGCCATTTGAAAGGGAGAAAAGAGGGGAAAAAAAAACTCTGTTCAGAATGGGCTGGGTGAAGTAAGAGTGGAGAGCATATCCAGACTTCTGAGTGCATTGGCACACCTGATGTGCAAGAGCTGCTTTGTACAGGCACGTATGCACGGCTCCACTGAAGGCAAAGGGAGGATAAAGCATTGCAGCTTCAAATAGTCAGATTCTACATGCCCCGTGCAGAGGATTAGTGAATGCACAAGGAAAAGAAGTGATTTAGGTCAGAGTAGAGCAACCATTAATACAGGATCTTTGTGTTACTGCTACCTTTCCGGAAAAACAAAATAAAACAAAACAAAACCACAAGTATTTATATGCAAAAAGATATTGTGCACAGGCAAGCCATACCCTTAGTGACTTTCAGGATAATATCAGAGTTATACAGAAGGGGTAAGCAAAAATTAAAAGACTCACATCAGAGCCTTCTCCAAAAATTTCTGTTTGTTTGTTCATTTAAAACAAACAAACAAACAAAAAAAAACAATCCACCAGCTTGGAAATTTTACAACCATGGGCTTTTCCACAGGACAGAGGAAACCCTGCGTTTGATTTACATTATATATCATCACTGCCTAGAAAAAGTACTTGGATAATCACAGGATTTGAAATTACATATGAAAGCAGCTAAGGATAGTCATATCCATGCTTCTATTCTCTGTGCATGGCCAGTCCTACAACTGTTACTTCCTATGCATCGCTGTGCTGACACTGATAGAGAACTCTGCTTGCTGTGCGTGAGATCTGCAAGCTCATGACATGTGCGTCTGACTGATTTGCAAATACTAATGACTGCAATTTTTAACTTCAGAAAAATTTTCAAAGCTTTCCACTTGGAAGAGTGAGTTCACGCCATTTCATTTCAATAAACAAAATTAACTTTGAAAGGGAAAAGGCAGTGAAACACAATGAGCCTATTTTTCATTTATTTACATTCACTTCTAATATGTATTTTTATTTAATGTGGTTAAAGACAAAGTTAATACTCGGTGCCAAGTTTCAGACAAGTGTGAAATTTTGAGGCTTATTAGATTATTAAGCTTCTGAAATAAGGATTTATGATTGTAGAAGAAATGCTTACACAACCTGAACTCCGAGCAGTGGTAATGCTGCCACAATAGCAAGTCGTGTGAACAGCCTGGATTACCTTGTCCTAGTAAAATGAAGGGTTTAAAACGAGCAAGAAGTTTCAAACCATTATATGTCTAGTGCTGTCATGTTTGCAGTCAGGTTTGGGTTCAAACAATGTGAAAACATGAATCTATTTATATATTCTGGAGTTACACCCACAGAACAGAATCCTAGAGAAATTCTCGCAAACAGGGCCTGCAACAGTACAAGTAGAAGTGCGTGTAGGTGTGCGTGCCTAGAGAGATTATGTATGTAATCAACACGTAAAGCTCCACAGTGATGAAAATAATAAATTGTGAATGTGTAAGGGTGGAAAGTGCATTTTACATGGATTATCTGCCCTAGTTCCTGTTCTTATTTTTGGAAAGCAATCAGCTCTTCGTGAGAACTCAGCACCATGCTGAGCCACCCTGGGGCTTTTCATGGCCCAGCCCTTCACTTTGCATTATCATCTGCTAGCAGCCACATCCTGTGCAGACTGATTCATTACAGCCAAGAGAGGCAGACAGAGCAGGAGACCCTCTGAATCCCAAGGTCTGAAGTCACTGTAAGATACATTCCTCACTTTTCCATGTAAAATAAGGCTAACTTTTCCAAGGAATTACCAGACATTTTTGTTACTGACTACTCCAAATGAAAGCTTACTTTAAGATTATACATTATTTAAACTCAAGATCTCTGATAGAGAACTTTCATATGCCTGCTCTGGAAGGCCATACAGTCACCACAATTTAATTCAAACGTAAAACCAAATATTTTTTACTACTTTTGCTTAACAGCTATGGTCAAATGCAAACAAAAATCAGGTAGAAATTACTGGCTTTATGAATATTTATTTACTGATGAATATGAAATCAATTTTTATTGGCAGCTATGGGAATATTTTTTGTTTTCTCTGAAGCTGCAGCTCACTGAGTCAGACAATACAATACATTGAACTTGTATTTTTAAACTCTCAAATGTATTTACTATTGAAACAGTGTGATTTCCTAATGTCCTGCTTCTGAACACACATTACAAGATAATTCAGAATTGAAATTACTGCTACACTCTTCTGTTACATTGTGGTTCTTCAACAGGAATAAAATGCCCTGAGCACTCAGTGGGTGATGGCATCAACCTGCAGCGCGGGCCTCCAGCATTCACTCCAGGGTTTTACAAGTAAACAATCCAGGTTGAAGTATTTGTTTTAAAGCTGCAGCATGCAGCTGAGTCTTCGTACAGAATCTTTTCCAACAGCTCCTACCCTGATTACAGCAAGAACAGGACATAGGCAAATGCTGTACGTAAACAAGTTACGTGAGACAGTGGCAGAAATGCAGCTGCTGCTACACCATACTGCTGTCTCTGCCAGTCCTACCACAGCACCAAGTGAGAGAAGCATATTGATGCAGCAATAGGAGATCTGTCAAAAAGCATCAGTGTAGCCACAGTCTGAGAGTCCCATTTATCTCCAGCGTAACACGAGTGATTACAGCTGAATTACAGAGGCTTTAAATGTACAAGTCAATTTTCTAAGCTAATTAAAATGAGGGAAGCTAGTAGTCCCAAGGTTAGCACAATTCAGCTCCTACACAAAATAAAGTGTGATAAAAAAAAAAAAGAAGAAGAAGAAGAATATATATCCCCAATTCAAATAGAAATTCATTAGGTGTAGTTCAAAGGAAATAATAATAGTCCATAGATGGTCATTTTACTTATGCCAATTACGATATAACAAGAACAAAAGATAAACTGTTTGCAGGTACATTGTTACATGAATGTATGTATCACAGAGAATCAAAATTGTCTTTGAGAAAACATGTTGACCCACAGAAGCACCTCGGGTGGCCAGATAAAATATACATGATGGATATATATATTCAGTATTACCATTTAAAACTGTGGAGATGTTATGATGGCGGTCTGAGGACTACATCTTAGAGATCTCCATGAAACCAGTGCCAAAAAACACCAGTGGCCCACGCATATGACAATATCCAATAATTAGAAGGCTAGTGGAGTTCAGCTAATGTTAGAAACAAGGATATATTTAGAATTTTTTCCTTCTGTTATCTTCATCCACATTAGGCCAGCTTTACTAAAAGACTGTTTTTAGCTAAACAAGTCAGAGGTGAACACTCTTTCTTGACCTTCTTGACCCACAAACTCATCCTTATGGCACCCAACACAGAGACGTTTCAACATCAAAGCCTGCCAAAGCTTTTGGGGCAAATGACATTGGCACAGAAAGAGATGAAAATGCAGTCTGAAAGAAATTATTTTTGTTTATCATTCATAAAGTGGTAACAGGAGATAAGTGCCAGGGCTGCAGGGCTAGTGGCTGTTCTGGACCACCTCATAGCACTAGGCTTCATGCCTTCACCTCGCCTGAACCGGACTCCTGCTGTTCTTGGAAAAGACCCCAGACACGGCAGCTGGTATGCCAGCCAGTGTCCCCACACGCATGGGCCTGCCCTCTGTCAGCCTGACCAGAGATGAATGAGTGATTAGGTGGCTTTCATAAATGAAGCATTGTTTCATTCAGTAATAGGAAAACTTCAGTGCATAAAAGAATAAGGATTTACAACCTATTAAGCAGCCTAGAAGTATATGTTTCCCTTAGCTTTCAAGGTCTTGAACAACTAGTGAGGCCCAGTGGTTTAAAATACTCTCTTCCTGCATGCCCCCCAGCCAACAACTGCACCCAATCTCCCCTGGGATGGGATCCTCAGCAGGCTGATCTAGTGGGTGGCAACCCTGCCATGGCAGGGGGGTTGGAACTAGATGGTCTTTAGGGTCCTCTCCAACTTAAGCCGTTCTATGATACGATTCCCTTTTCTTTCCTAACATTCAGTCATTTTGTCATCTTCAGCTCTTCAGTCTGAAGGAGCAGCTGTGTAAATATAGCTGGAACTAAGAAGGGGTAATCTTGGTGGCTCAGGGATTAGCATCTTACCTTCCTGAGCTGTTTACAAGCAGGCACTTAGTCTGGAAGCACAGTCTGTCTTCCATGCCTAGGTTCTCAGATGTTGGGCTTGCCTTTCAATAAATTCAACGTATGAAAAGTGAATGAATGTGCACTCAGCTTGGCCAGGCAGTGAGCAGGTCATACCTCACATCAGTCATGGCGAAACAGGACCTGACAAGGTAGGATGGTAGGGTGCTCCTGTCTCTAGTTTGCTGCTTGGGTTGTTTTGCTAATTTTTTTTTTTTTTTTCCCCCCCAGTTAGGTCTTGGAAACTGCACTTTTACTCCATTACAGCCGATTTAAGAGGACCACCTAACACTTCAAAGAAGGGCAAGCTAGCAGCTGTGCCCTACATCTTGATTTTGTTCTCAGGTAGGAGGGATCTATGTAGCCCGTGTGGTAAGCCCAGGAATCACCCTGCTGTGAAGTTCGGCTGCATATTTCCCTTCTGTTTCAAAACACACATGGTTTATCCACACAGCATTGTACTGTTTCTAAAAATAACCACAGCCTGCAAAATCCTCTGAGAGGGACAGGCCTTCACGTTCATAGGTCAGTCAGGGATCTAACAAAATGCTTTCCTCGTCACCCAGACTAAACACACAAGACTATGCCCACAGCTCCCCAGACATCCCTTCCTGCAGCAACAGCAACGGCTTTGGCTCAGGAACATGAAGCTGCTGGCTCCCAGAGCATGGCCATGAGCTGTGACCCTCTCAGATGAGTCACACAACAGTTGTGTCACAACAGTGACAGCAACGTTCCAAAAAGCACCCAGCCATTCCTAGATTTCCCTCTCAAAACAAACCAAAGGAATATAGCAATATGAGCAGACACTTTTTAACCTCCATGAACTACGCCTGCATGCTACCTATATATGGTATACACGTCTACGTTTTTCACGCTCTCCCTTATGAATTCCTTCTTTATAGCATCAATGCAGCATCCAGATCCTCCTTAGAAGCCATGAATTGTACCCTCTTCAACAAAGTTTCAGCCAGCCTCTAATTAACGCCCTGCTCTCTCATCATCAACCGACCTAAGACACAAGTAGATGCCATCCCACAGCTGTTTTGGGACCCAGAAGGGTTCATCAGCCACCGACAGCTGCTTGCCATTCTGTGAGCACCCCAGCACAGCCGGCAGCCCCTGTAGGACTAGAGGCTGCAGCAGGGAGTATCTCATCAAGACAGCTCGCAGAGCAGGGGGTGGCTGCAGGGACTGCTGTGGGAAGGATCAAGTGGATCTCAACAAAAGGTGAACATTCAGAAAGAAACTTCTCATCCATCACCTTGCTGGAGTATTTTTCAAATGTAAACACACATTCAGTTCAACAACTTACTTCAGTTGAATGGGTTGGAAGTCAGTATACAGCTACGCAACTAGAAAGCAGAGACCAGACCCTGAAGACTAGCCAACTTTAAATGATTTTATATCCATATACAGCTGAGGCAATGGCATAACAACCTTTGTAATTCCACGATGGCAGCGTTAAGATAACAAGATCTTATGGCTTGTTTCTAAAAGTGCTGTACCAACCTAAATGCAATCCCATGCCTTCTTAAAGTAGAAGCAGGTATTTACGGTAGCCAGTACCTTGAAGAAGAGTATCATTTGAAGCACATTTTAGCAACATTTTAGCATTTGGCATAACTCCAACACTGTAACAAAATTACATCTACTTGTTCTCTCAAAGATTTTCTGACACATACCAGTAATGTGTTAAATGCTCTATTGCAATCACTGCTTTGTTCGTGACTGGTAATTTTGCAATAGTAATACAGAACACAGTTTTGTAGGTACCCCTACAGTCGCATTTGAATACTTTACTCAGGAGTTACTGTAATATCACAGCCAAATAGTTTCAGGACATACAGGTATATCTTCAATGTAACTCACCCACACTTGCTGTTTCCCACTCCAAGCCAGCGCCAAACAATACAAAATAACAAGCAAGTCAAACAACATAGTTCTTCTTCTCTGACCAGTTCCTCCAAAGAAGAGTGCTGGGGTAAAGATCAATCACGACTTTGTAGTTAAAATCACTCACTGAAGCTATTATACATACAGGAGTTCAGGGACACTGTCACTGGTTAAAGACTAGCATGTTCAATATGCAGAACAAAATACGATTGGCTTTCTTTGGGCAGGGTGCCTTTTCAACTATTCCCGGTAGAAATTTAATGAACATTAGAAGCAATAACTACTTTGTATTTTATAGTTTGCTTCCTGGGTACAAAAACAAACAAACCAACCAACCTGTCACATCAGCTTCCATAAACTAACAGTGCTATGCACATGATAGGAAGAAAAGCATTAGCCAGATGATACCAATTACACCCCAGATTTACAGGGCTAAAGAACAAGTATCTCTCTGTCTCAAGATCCACTGCGAGCAACCTACATTTGGATGCGCCATCAGCGATGAGAACAGAACTGTGAGACAGGTTTGGACATTCTTACTCAAACTCAAATTTTGAATTGTAGGCTTCTAAATGAGATGTGTCTTGACTTCGTTAGAGGCCTAAAACTAATTAGAAATTTTATTTTTGCTACATTCTGCTCCCTGCCATAGAATCTGAGGAGAAAATTCACCCAAGGTTGAAGTATACAGGAATCCCTCAGATAGCTTCAGATATCTGAGCCTGAATATACAAGAAAAACAGGACAACCTGTGCATACTCAATAAACGCCCAACATTATCTATCCAATACTAGGCATAACACAAGATAGGTTCACTCTTTATATAAAGGCTTTTTCAAACTATGCAAGACCCATCACTTCAGAAAGGAAGTTATAGTATAACTTATATATATAGTATAAAGGAAGTATAGAAAGCATAGTTATTTCTTCTATGAGCATACAAACACACCACTGATTCAAAGGTGTTAATGAGATACCTACGGTTTATAACACTGGGACATTTTTGACCCTCACCACATTTATAAGATTTTGGTTTTCAACAGAAATAGTTCTATTGTTATTGGGATCAATATGTGCACAGAGGTTGAGGAGAATATATCATTGCGGCACAAGTCAGACACCTTCTCTATAGACTTGTTTTGAACTGTTTATTGAGGTTGAAGAAGTCATCCACATTTCTATAAATATAGACATTACTTGAGTAAGTGACTTACAATGTCACCAGTGCAGGTACATA
>JANHGO010000053.1:61786340-61856793 GCA_024606505.1 Aquila spilogaster
AGGGCCCCGGCCCCGCCGCCCGCAGCCCCGCGCCCGTTGCTCGGCAGCTGCGAGTCAACCCAACCTGCCGCCCGGGCGGGCGGTGCCAGCGGCCTCTCACCCCCTGCGGCGGCCTCAGCGCCCCGGCGGCCTCAGCGCCCCGCCCCTCCGCCGGAGGCGCGTGCGCACATTGGATGTGGGTGCTGTCACTCTAGTCCCACCCCCAGCGGCTTGGGAGATGGCTCGGCGTCGCCTCACAGCGCACCTGCGCCACCGCCGGCGGTGCGCAGCCCGCGGCCGGGCCGGCGGCAACGCCCTTCTCCGGCTGCCCTTGCCCGCAGAAAGCCCCCCGGGAAAGTCGCCCGGCGCGGGGCGGGGTGGGCGTCGCCTGCCAGGGGCGGCAAGGGGACGCCGCTGAGGCTGCTCCGCTCGCCCGGCTGTTGCGTCATCCCTCCCTTACCACCGGCCGTTCCCGTGGGCGCCGCGTGCCCTTCCGTCGCCTAGCAACGGGCTTCAAAGCGGCAGTTGGCGGGCCGCCTTCTCCCCGGCGGCGGCTCTGCCCGCGTGACCCGCGGCGGCCTGCGCTCGCGCGGCTCCGCCCGCCCCGCCGGTCGGCGGCGCGGAGGGAGGAGGTGCGGCCGTGGCGGGGCGGTTTTTCCTTCTGGCGGCCCCCCGGCGCGGTTGTGGGGAGGCCGGGCCGGGGTGAGGAGCACTGCCCAGGGAGGCCGGGGCGCTGCAGTGCGGTCGGTGCTGCCGTCAGAGCCTCAGTAAATTGCCTTACGGCTCCCGATCTCTTGGAGTGACGCAGCGAGTATCCTAGGCTCTAGGCCACAGCCGTGCCTCAGCGGCTGCGGAAAAGGCCGTTGGCTGCCTTGCGCCCACCGCCTGGAACGTCTGCAGGCACCGGTATGGGTGAAGTGAGAGGCGAGGGAAGTGCTGTTGAGCGGGGGTTCTTGCTTTTGTTGCGTAAAGAAGAGTGGTCCCCGGCCTGGCTCTGTGTTCTCACCGTACTTGCCTTGCCTCTCGCTTGTCCCCTTGAAACAGGAGGTGAGAATAACTGAGTGGATGAAATCGTCCTGTTAGACACCTGGCATATAGAGATAGCAGTGCTCAGGGCTGAATGAACGTAAATGTCACTGAGCTTAGTTACAAGGAAGGTTTCCCACAGCACAAGGATATGTTAAGTGATTCTGTGTTTTAATATCTAAGCCTGATTTGAGCAGTGAAGTCTTTCAAAGTCAGGACTAATTACTAGTGTCTAATAAAGACACTTTCGTATGTTACTGTTTCCAGAGCATACAGGTTTTAGAAGAGGCCTGGAGGAGTATTTCGTCTCATATTCTTGCTGTCTCTCCATCATTTTGTTCCTTCCCATGGCTGTTTTCACTTACTGCGTTTGCCACTATAGTTTTTACACAGCTGTGGCAACATAGATGGTTACTTTTGCCTGTGTTGGATGTACACCAGCTCAGTGTAAAATACCAGTAGCACACAAAGGGATCAGAAATGCTGACTTCAGAGCAGAGCGTACTAGAAAAGTCTTCATCTAGAACCCTTCATTAGATACAAATTAAATAAACCAATCTTTCTGATCAAAGCATATGTTTAACCGCTAACTAAAGCTATTGTGCTAATGAAGTCTACTGTTCAAGTGTGTGTGTTCTCTATTTTGTACCACAATCATCCAAGTCTTTGACCAGCTGGGCTCCAGTAAAAGAGAAAAGGTGGCATTTTCAATATTAATCTTGCTTTTTTTCTAGAGCACTTTCAAATTTCTTGATGGGACTGCTGAAAAGGGATGAATTTTTAAGAATATTCTGGCAGTCACTTTTTTTTTTCCTTTGAAAGCATTGTACTTTATAATTTAATACCATAAAGAATTATGATGTATAAAAGAGATTAATTCAATAGTAAAAGGACAGTGTATAGCAACAAAAATTCCACAGTGTGCTGGAGGCAAGGTTTCATGTTATTAAAGTGTTAAGATACCCATTATAGTCCTACTAAAAATAGCAAAATTCTAATTTGCTTACATCTGAGATTAATGTTTCACTGCTTTTATCTTTGTTAGTTATGTACATCCTGATGACTCTGGAGGAAGTGGCCTGTTTGTATAGGAAAGTGATTTTACATCTGTGGAAATGTAGGGGTAAGTTACTACCCCTAAGGCCAACTAGTAAGGTTTCTGATTTGGCAGTATTTTACACTACTTTTGCATAGCATAAAGAACGGCACACCATACCAGGTAATACAAGAGCATTTACAGTGACAGTAAAAGTGGGCCTTAATTGTTTCATGGATGGTTTTTAGTAATTTAAAATTGGTGGAATCCAGATAGAAATACCTTGTTAAGGAATATTACTAGAGATAATAGATTTATTCATAAAACTTGACAAGCTGAAATAAATCAAATTGACCTTTATCTCCACCTACAAAATTATGTATTCCCTATTTTTAATGGAAAAATAAGCCTATTAGATATTACAGTCTTCTGAACTTTAATGTCTGATTGTTACCAAGATCTGTTCACATTTTAACCCAGCTTTATAATAACATGTTTTACAATTAATTCCACAAGGAGGGATATGGGCCAGCTCCTACTTTTATTGGAGGCATTTTAATTTTAAAATGTGGAAAGATTGGCTTTATCTCTTCCTCTGCTGAAAAGCAGTCAATACATAATAACAGATTTTGGTGCTCTTGAAATGGGAGGGATATAGAGCTGGTGATGAGTATAGCACATCCAACACACTAGGTGGAGAAGGAGTCTCATAGATCATGCGTTTCTTTGGAAGAAGAGTTTTATGACATCAGGGAGATCATTTTAAGATCAGAGAGAAATGAACATCTTCAGCAAAATGAGCATACCTGTATTTGTAAATATATACATGAAAATGATCCACATTGTCCAGAAAATGCTTGGAGAAGTAGATTGTTCTACTCTTTCCCTGCCTACAGTTAATTTATCTCATCTACCAGTTGTAACTTGCTATAAAGTGAATTATGAACTCTCTGGGGCAGGAACTATTTTTCATTGTAAGTATTCTTGGTGTTTAGCACCTTGATCTTAATTAATGCCTGTAGGCATTTCTGCAAAACAGCTATTAAATAACAATCCAAGTTGATCAACTCCTCCCATGTACTTCATGCTACTTTAGAAGTCAAACATGCAGGCTGTTCCAGGTGTTATGAAGGGGTAATGGTATCTAAATTAGGGGGAGTGTAAGAAAGCTGACACATTCAACCTCTGATAATTGAAGCTAAGGGTGAAGCAAGGCTTTGATTATCCTGTAGAAGTCTTGAATGAAGGAGGTGTACACCAAGAAGTATACTTACTTTCAATTATGTAGCTAAATGGGGGGAGTGGGCTGTTATTAGATGACAAGTGAAAATAACTGCAAGATACATGTATGAGGAAACAATGGAAAAAGGCTTGAGCCATGTGCAGATGTTGTAATGCAAAATCAGGAGGTGTTGGGGTCATTTCACATGCTGATACTTTTCTCACTTCCTATCTAACTTGTTTACAGCTCTGAGTTCCTTCTGGCTCAGCATGCCTTAGCTCATGAAAACAACTGCAACTTCAGCTTCTCTGGGCTAAAAACCTTCTCTCCTTTCTTTGATACCAGTTTACTAGGGTAAATGGTAATATATTATTTTCTACATATGTTTCATACGTATAGTCTACATATGTTTTCCACACAGAAAACGTAGCCTGGGACAAACCTTTCTGTTTCAAGAAAAATAGGTAGTCCTTACTAGGGATATGGACCTGAAACTGTTTGAAATGTTGCCAAGAAAGAATCGGCATCGAGTGGAAAGAGAAGACTCTTGGAAATTTTAATAGTATTACCCAGGAGAGACTTAGGTTACCTTTTAATACACATCAACTCATGCACTGCAGGAGCTATCTCACAGTGCCCAGATAACAAAAACACAAAGGATTATCAAACATCCACTTACAAGGCTGCACGTGTACTTCACAAGAAACCATCTTTCATATGGAAATAGCAATTTATGGAAATTAAAAGCTAGCAGTTCATGAGAGGTTCGCTGGAGCAAGACTTTAAATCAGAGCTTTCACTTAGTGCTGGTCATTTTAAAGGTAAATTCCATTCAAGTAGATATGACTACTGTTATACAACCACATCTAGTGACACAGCAGATGAGAAATTCTTTCCAAAGCGAAGTCAGTGGCCTTGAATTTCCTTGACGAGGTCAGCACAATATTCCTTTTGTTTTCATTAAATACCATTATTCTGTAGAACATGCTAATGACATTTCTTATGCAGTTCAATAGCTAATCACCTTTGCAGTTATTTTTTAATAACACCATGGGTTGTGAGTAGCATGCAAATCGAAAGTGAAACATAAGACAAATTACCCAAATCCCATATAGTGCAGATGCAGAGGGATACAGGCAGAACTATACAACGGTAAAGGACAGGAGCAAATGCAGAAGGAGGGAGAGGAAGAAACTGGCTGCATCATGGAGCTGAACTAGTTGTAAAACACAAAGGAATGAAGTCATAAGGAGAATGAAATTATTGCAAGGACAATGCACTGCCAGCTACAGGTAGCTGGCATATAGTGACGGGATCCCAACACTTCGCTCTTCATGGAAGAGCTATGTCGGCAACCTCACACCACCAATTCTCGCTGCTCCATGTGGAAACCGAGCAGATTTCTCAATGTGTATGAAAGAGAAAATCAATTGCATTTCATTACAATGACATGGTAGACCTAGGTTAAGGTAATATGTATTCATGTGTATGTAATAATAATCATGTTTATTATTATTACAGTAACCAACTGTAGCTTGGTTGTACATTCAAAAATTGAAGTTACTCGTCTTTGACCATACCCTAGATCTAAGCTTAGAGCTAAAACAGTATTGCTTTGACATGTCGCATGGTTCTAAAAGAATATCAAGTTCCTACATAAAATACTACAGCAGTTTCACCATGGATTTTGAGAACCCCTTTCAAAATAAGCAGTAACAATGAAATCGCTGACAAATTGCAATACATGAAGTTTTGCTCTTAAGACCATCTCTTAAATTGACATACAAAATGTTTTGCACAAAGAAGCCTTTTATCATCTTTGCTATGTCTGCTGAATTCTTTTATGATAACTTGCATACTGCATGAATTATTTTGCTTTGATTATTAAAAAGTAGTCGGTGGTAGAAAATCTAATTTATTTCCTCACAATAAATAACAAAGCTTAGAGCAGTAGGAGATGGAGTCGCTGTGTGTTACAATTAAAAGTTACCACTCTGATTAGACCAGTTAATTAAACCTATTCTTATTTCATACGTACCTTCACATGAAGTCTAACATTTACATTTTACTGCTTTCATTTTCATAAATAAACATTATGCCATATAGCAGGCTAACAAACAAAAAGCCTTGTTCTTTGATGCTGACAATCACACTGAGTTGCATCTTCAATGCTGCTTAGGTGTGTTAGCTGAAAAATGGTACTAGCTCATAAATGTTCTTAGTCATACTGAGCAAGTGTGTCTCAGGGAGGCTAAAATTACAATCTTCAGCTTCCGAGTTCTGTGAATTTTGGTTCCTTCATCCTCTGATAGGATGGCTGTAATGGTGGTGATTCCAGGTTTGCAGAGCACAGGGAACAGGCTGACTGCTTTCTGTACATGCGGTTGTGTGAGGAACGCACCTTCTTCCTGAGATCAAGTGGAACAGCAGGACAGCTGTCCCAAACAGTATCTATGTATTAAGGACTTGTATTGCAAAATTCTACCATACTGATTGTTCATTTACTAGCAGCATGTAATTAATAAATGTTAAGCACAAATCCTGTCTTCATATGATACAAAGTTTATAGTCACAAAATCCAAACCCAGACATACAACTAGTTATGGGGCAGTTTTAGAGTAGAAAAAAGCATTATTGTTGCAGGTACCCCTGGCTTCCAGTCTCTTTACCTCTACTTCACTAAGCAGCTGGCACTAAAAAAAAAATTAGCAAAGATGTTTCTTTAATAAATGGAAAAAATAACTCCTACCTTAATCCTTTAGTATGTGAGGTAAGATGCCTGCACCATGAGAAATTCAAAAGTGTTCAACGTGTGATACTACATATGAGCTTTACAGCCTTGGCTTGCGTATTTTCTTCAATAGTTTTGTACTGATCAAAGACATCTGTACTTATGTTCACCGCAGCAACAGGTTCCTCGCCCCCCTGTCCCGAGTTTGTGACACTATTTTTGTTTTTTGTTTTTTTCCTAGAACTACTGACTTGAGTGAGACACACTCTTTTGCCGAGAATGCTGGGCTACTCTGCTAGTATTCGAAAATCTTGCCAGTTACAGAATTGGTTCCAAAAGCTTTATTTTTTCCCCAATATTTTTTCCCCCAGAAAAGCCATGGGCACTTCAGAGCTTTTTTGTATGCCAGAGTTATTCTAAATAGTTTAAAATCCTATCAAGCTCAGATTTCAGTATCAGCTACCATCTCCTCACAATGCTTCCTTTGAAGAGGGTTGCACAGTTTTTAAATGTATCACTTTTCTTTAGTACAATGGAAGCAGGTTGCAAGCAGATTAAAAGTACTACAATTTCAAATACAAGAGCAGTATCTGTTTTATTTTTCCCTGCTTAGCTAGATTTAATATGTGAAGGTATTTTCCCCGCTCCAGAATAATAATGGAAATAGTACTAGTATATCAGATACTGCTGTTTGCTTTGCGATATTGCTAGCACAGAGTAATGATGAAGAAGAGAGAAAAATACAATTAAATTTTTGCTTTTCTGAAGAACTTTCTAAATGCTGTATAAGTATTTAACATTTATAAGGGTGCTGAGATCTGCTGGAATTACAAAAGACAGATAAACAAACGTACCTTGAATATCAGAACTCAGAAGGCTTATTTTTTGATGAATTTGTATCTCAGTTGATTGACTGTAGTGGAAAAAGAGATGCAAGTTCTGACTGAGACTTCTGACTAAGTGTTTGTGGGACGAAACATTCATTTAAGCCAGCTATTTCATAATAATCCACCCGCTTGCAACAGTTACTTATTTAAAAGCTATGTCTTGTCCTTCAGGTACTGCATATATCCAAAAGGAAGCGCAAGGACAGGAAGAAGTGTGTAGCACTTAGTTCACAGAGTGGGACTTAGCATACAGTTAATGAAATGCTTAAATGACACAGTGCACTGAAACCTGCTATGAGAGAATTTCAAAGATGGTCACAAAAGACAAAGGGCTGCAGCTCCACTAATGTGCAAGGACTGGTCTGTCCCTGCAGCTGGCAGGGGCAGGGAGCACGTGCCCGTATGGTGCGCACACAGCTAGCTCTTGGATGTGTTCGGACCCTTTTGGCAACAGCTGAGTGAAGGTGCCCATCCAATGTACAGGGTCCACTGTAAAAACAAGAAGGCTGTTGATCTGTAATAACTTTGTGTAAATCAAGTTAAGTGCACACCTTGAAGAGGAAATTCAGTTGCTTGTCTCTCCTAAAAAAGGCATAGCAGCAATAGAAACAGATTTCACAGAGATTACAGTGTGTGGAAATAAAATTTTATGGGAGATATGCCTAAACTCCCAGGAGGGCTGTGAAAAACCTAAAGTCTCTGCTTCAGTGTATAATGTTGTAGGTCATACAGTGATAATGTCACAGCTCCTTGACCTTCGTGTACAGAGGCAACAACTAATATAAAACCCTACTAAGACAATGAAATAGGGCACAAACAATTTGTTTGATGTTCTCCAACCACTGTTCTGTGATTTATCAGTGCTCCTAATAATAGGAGCTTGCAAGTGCTCCTTATAGCTCCTGGTCACCCACAGAACAAATGTATGGAGTATAGCTACTCTCTAGCTTTCTGAAAGCATCTTTTTCTTAGATGAGTAAAAAGAAAGACCTGCTGGTTCCCTAGATACAGGGGGAGGATTTATTTTTATTTTTTAAAGGCGGCGACAATTTATTGTGAATTTTAGTCAGATAACTCAGGTCAAGTGTAGTTGTAATTTCTTTAATGAGGTAATTAATAGATTAACAATGTTCCTGAAGATAACCAGCACAATATATGCTTTAACAGATAAATTAACTTGGTGTTTTGTAAACCATAGAAAACCATTAAGGTCCATTGAGCATCTGTGCAGTCCACTAGTCTCATCCTCCACAGTGCTTGCTTCACTCCCTACCAGAATTCCTTCCCAGTCACTTCATTTTAGCACTATAGCTGTGAGGCATTTGTGAGGAGTTCTCAAAACCTGTGTCACTGGACAGATCTTGTAGTCCGTCTTTTCGTCAATAGGCATCTGAAGTGCACAGGGGAAAATAATCTGGCTCAGCAAAATAAAACATAAATTTGCACTCAGAATGATACATGGCCCAGTTCATTGCTTGCAAGGAAGGACAGACTGCTGACTGGCTTTTCATTTGCAGATTTAGTGGGGAATAGGAGTTTTGAGCTAAGACTTATTTGCATTTTCCCCTCTTCCAAGCCAACAGCGCTCCAAGGTGTAGCACACACAAACCATGATGTAGCAGTAGCTGTGCAGGTCTTCCGCTTTTCCAGGCATGTGGCCGGTGCATCCAGCCCCTGAACATGTTTGGATTTTGACCAATACATTAAATTCTGTTTTCGAACAGAAGGGTATTAAAAATCGGCTTTACAGGAGGGAGTAGAAAGAGCAAATACTCCCTTGCTTTGATTTCTGGTATTAAAAGTAGACATCAGTCAGCAGAATATGAACCACAGCTAAGCATTCTAGATTGGATTTTTCTCAAGTTGTTTGGCTGCAGGTGATGAGAACTACAAAATTTCAGTGCAGCCAAAGGAGTTCTTTCCCCCAGGGTCATGGACAGTTTCACCAGCTAGCCCGAACTGCTGCATGAAGGTTTCAGTCTCTTATGTGGAGACACAGCGGGCATCTGATACTCATGTAGTACTGGGTATTCGTTGCAGTTTCTAAAACTTCAGCAAAAAAAGGTAATTATTCTTCTCAGTCACAATACCTAAGAGTTTCAGTGAGAAATCTGAGCCTATTATTGTGTGCTATATGAACATAGCCAAAGGAAAACCAACCCTTATCCTAGGGAGCTCACAAGCTTGTATTATGGCTATTGTATTATGTATTATGGCTGGTGAAAAAAGGAGGAGGAAACAAACTAAAGAAAAGAGGAGGATAAAAGAACAAGGTTTCAGGGAAGACAAACATTGTGTGGGTGGGGAGCAGTAATTACAGCTCATCACTCAGCTATAGTCTAGAATTTTTAAGTCTTATCAGCTTACCATGTCTTCAAGTTAACAGTAAATCTCAAAATTAGTTCACGGAATGCAAGATTTGGCTTACTGTTTGCTAAAGTTTAAAAGCTAAGTCAATTGAAAATTGATTCGAAAGCTGATCACGAGCATGCTAGGCAGAAAGCTTTCTTTCACGCTCCTAGGTTTCAATTCTTGCATGGAAATAACAGTAAACTCACTTTGAAGACCTTATAAAAGCTGTCTCTGCAAAATCATTTTTCCTTTCATCTCACAGAGAATATGATTCAAACAAACCACACTATACATTCCAGTTTCATAATATTGAGAAAGAGTAGAAGTCTTTCAGAGAATCTGGCACCTAACAGCTGTTGCCACTAGAGTTGTAAATTCTAGTTACGTAAAAACCTGCAATAATATTAATTTTTAAATACATAAATTTTTAAGCCTTATGTTGACATCACAGCTTTTTATCAGAATATAGGTTTCCCCTGTTCTGGCTCTCATGGGCACACCACACTACTTCACAGGCTTTAAACAAAGTAAGGAAGGCAGATAAACAAACTTAGGAACAGATTGTTTAGTTGAGATTTTAATCACATCACTTAACTCCAGTGAATGGAGACAGTACTGCAAGAGTCAGTAGTTCCGAGTTCTGCGAGGGTAAGCTCTGCAGTTTTCATCTCATCCTTGAATGCCGCCTTCTACACCTCTACCAGGACAGGACACAGAAAGAAGATTAAGGAAGAGACCGCGCAGGACACTAGGAAGCAGAAGCAGCAGCAGGATACTGTAATCTTATTTTTTTACAATTTACTTATTCCATTCAAGGCCTCTCTACTGCTGGGATATAAAAGGAAAATAAAACAAATAATATCTCTTTATGTAAGGAAAAAAAAAGCATGGACATACTGTAAGCAGAAGGGGACTATTTAGGGAATTCTTCATGCTTTGAAGTCTTTGGATTTCAGATGGCAAGTAATATGATAGATATATGATGCATACAGCTCATGAGTACATGCAACCTCAATCTGAATCTTCAAAGGAAGCATGAGAAAGCTTTAAAGAGGACAAATGGTTGCATCCCTTCCTCCTATTTTAATGATGGAAAGCCTCTGAAGGTCATTCTGTGAAAGCCTGTTATTAAGTCTTAGAGATCCTACCTGCTGAGTCTCACTTCAGAGCCCAGCCCTTTTGTTTAGGGACACTGACATCTGTATGGTCTTTCATCCTCTCATCTCAGCGCAACTTCAGATAGAGGGTTTTTTAGGTGAGCACCACTGCAGTCCCCTCAAATCACTGATCTTTGAGTCCTTGCTGAGGACTGACTGAAGGCCCAGCAGTCTAGCACATAAAGCATATATATCCCTCTGTGTTTTTCAGACCTGTGATAATTCAGAGTTGAGATAAAATTATAGCCATTAGCAGTCACCACAGAGTCCCTAACTCCAAGCTTTCACTGTTACAGAACTATGAAATTCCTCCTTTATGTGAAACCAATAGCAGCAGCTGGCAGACATTTCAGATACCATTAAAATGCAAAACCAAAGCTTCCAAATGAGCAAGATATTTGTCAGTTATCTTCATCCTTCCATCTGTAGTCAGCAGGCACTTTTTGGTCCTCTCAGTTCAGATACTTTACCATGGACAGGACCCCTCACGCTCAGCCTCTGGATTGAAGCCATGTCAGCAGATATCTGTTACCCAGTATAATTCACTAATGAAAGAACGATCCAATACGTTATCCACAGCCACAGTCTTTCAGTCACCCAGAAAATAACACTTGCCAGAAACAAAATGAGCTGTACTGCAGAGGCCTTGTCTCTTTAACGACAGCAGCAGAAAAATATAAGGACATGGGAGATCGGACATACCTTTCAAAAGGAAATGTTCTCACTCTCCAGGTCAAAGTAAAGAGGCACCTGAGGGTTTTGCTATTCCTTTGTAAACACAGCAGAGCCTTGTCTTCCCCTCACACTTACTATCCCCAGAGCAGCTGCTCCTGGTCTGGAGAATTCTTATGAACCTGATGCAGACGCACCTGTAGTTACGGCTTACAGAGTCCTCTGACAAAGCAACCCTGAATCGTACTGCTTGCTGGGGGGGTGGGGGGGGTATAATTTTTGCTCATATTGTGTTCTATCATAAAAGCTTTACTTCTCAGCTGAGCTGGCTCCTGCCCTTTCCCTGCTGCCCCAATGCCTCTGTTGATGGAGCTGCACCCATGCTTCAGCAAGTCTCCAAGGCATTGCGCTTGTCTCATTGTCTAATCTTGCTCTAAGCAAGTCTGTGCAGTTTGGCACTAATAACCCTGGCAGCTGTCTGGATTATGACCAGTACCTACAAGATGACAGTGTTGAGAAGTGACTTCACTAGGTCAAGCATTGTACAAACACACAGTAAAAGACAGTACAGCTTAAATGAACAGGGAAAGTATGGAAGAAATCCTCATTTAATAGGTGGAGAATAGAAGCACTGAAATTCAGTGATTTACTTCAGGTTACACGAGGATGCACAGACCACAGGAAACAGGTTACCAGAATCCTTTTTTGCTGCTTTAAATACAGGGCAAATTTCCATCACCTTTCCTCACACAATCTTAAAAATGATCACTTCAAGCTATGGGAAATTCACGTGTGGGATATTTAGTTAGTGGATGCTGGAGTGCATCTGCAAATGCTAGGATGGGACAGAGTCTGGCAGCAGCAGGTGTGCGAGATACCTACTGTTGACTGGGACTATCTAGCAAGAAAGTAGGGGATTGTTAGAGTGGGCTTCTTGCCTGTTGTCCTTGCTGATAGGACATTCACTGCCACTCTTGTCTCTTCTCCCTGCTACAACAACTAACTTCTCACCCAAGTCCAGTAGCTGAGCAGCTGGTTAAGGACAGCAATTCTGATTGCTGGGAAGGACAGCAATCTTTAGCACCAACAAAGATACCTACAGCCCCACTCAGCTGGTTAAACGGAACTCAGCTGTGCTGCCATGCCTGTTACAGGAAAGCTGTTACCCTTCTGAGCCACCTCTCTAAAAATGTAAGCCCGGGGGAAAAATTGTCTTAGATTCCTCCTGGCAATGGTCTATTTTAATCAGGATTGTTGCTGTAGCTGCTTCTTCTGTAGGGAGGGTGTCAGACAACAAAAAGCATGGTGAACTGTCAGGTAAATGATGTTAAAATCACCTGATTGCATTCAGCCCTTATGTTAATGTTGCCAATGGCCATGAAATCACCCTGAGTCACCTCTGTGAAATCTGTTAAAGAGCAGCAGGGAGAGCTGTGCTCTTCTAGCACTGGTCAAGAGGTTTTGTTAGAATAATCAAAGCATTATTGCTGCTAAAGTGAATGTGCCTATCTCTGGGCCTCCAGGTAATTTTCTGAGCAAGTGATCTGTAGTCTACCAAAAAATAAAGACTAATGTTTTCACTTGATGCTTTCATTTCATGTGCGTGGAGGCCCACATTTCACTGCTAACTGATTAAATGTGGTGGTAAAAGGTACAATCTTGTGGATCTCGGTACACGCATAGCATCCTTTTGAGGAGAGAGCACTTGCAGGATGGAAGTGTGGATGCATTTAGGAAGAAGCTTGGTACAGGCCAACTCCCCTTCTATCTGCTCCCCTGGAATAACTCAGTTTGCTATTATTTAGAAGAAAAGTAAAAATCAGCTTACGAGCTTACACGTCCTGTAGGGGCAGATTTTTTTTTTTTTCCCCTGTAATGCAAATATGCTTTAATGTCAAGAGGAAAATGACAGGCAGGAGGAGAAGGGCCAGAACAGTCATCAACTAATTTTATGGCATGGTGGGCCTCCCAACTTCCATTGGTCTCCCTTCTTCCTCTTGCACCTTGGAAGCTTTAATTGAAGTGAGTGTAGTTTATTGATTTTTAGCATAAGGTAATGCGTTAATAGTCAGAGGAGGTCAAAGTAACTTTAGGCTAGTTTAGAGGGGATGTAATGAGACATTAAGGATGTGTAGTGTATTAAAGATCTGATTGTGTTTTCAATGAAATCAGAAGTTCCTTTGATTTTAGCAGCAAAATTCCTAGCCATAAGAAGGGAAAAGTGTACTTTTTCTTTATCTGAGGACAAAATTATTGTCTTTAAAAAAGAAAAAGCAAGGATGTAGAAAGTCAGCACTTTAAAGTAGTATCTAACTCTGGTTTTATGAGATAATAATTTTTTTGTCTTACATACTTATGGCTCAATTAAGCCATAAAGGCACAACTTCAGTGGGATGCTGAGGAAGCAATTGTATTCTAAAGCAAAGTTTGAGGGTTTTTTTTCAAGCTTTCCTATAAAGAGGTGGAGTCCGAAGAGCAACTTCAGCCCATGGAAAATAATAGGCTTGTTTTGGCTTTTTTTTTTTTTTGCCTTTTTAGATGCAGTAAAAATGAAGACTACAAGAAGATCACAAAGTTTATAACAAGAAGCGTTCCTGTAGCGTATAGAGATGTCTGAGAGCACCTCCTGCTATAGTCCAGCAAGCAAAACATCTTCTGTATGATTCCTTAGTTCTCCTATGAGGGATAGTACCACAATCCCACTGTCTACCATCTTCATTTTCTTGTTGTTGCAGGTGAAGCCTATGTGAGTCTGAACTGGCAAGAGATGAAACTGTTCAACTGAATTTAGCTACATTTAATATAATCATTTACAGCAGATCTAATACTATATAGCATTATATGCTATGGTCAAAATGGATATTTAGAGGAGTGATTCCAGAGGCTGGCTCCTCTCCTGTGTACAGTCTGTAGTTACATTCTAGATTATGCTATTTTATATAAACTACCAATACTGTATAGTATTATGATGTCCCGTTGGCTCTAAGGATTCCTAACATCTTTCTATAAAACAAAGATGAAAAATGATGTTGTATTTACAACCAATAGAACATATGAATGCTTGCTGTTTGGTAGCATAATGAAACTGCTAACTCAGCGTGTCTAATTTTGCCGTTACAAATACAGTGAATATACTTTTACTCTGTGATAATAATGCAAGATATAGCTTATTCTTGACCGAACTTGACTGTACCATATATGTCTACACAATTTTTTCTATTTATTCTGAAAACAAGGCAGATAGGTTTGCTATGTGTATTCATAAAGGTATGTGCTTAAATATTTTCTCGAAAACACCTTAAACTTTAATATTTCCAAGCACTCATAGTCCATCCTGTCTGTCCTCCCTCTCGCCCTCTTCTTCAGAGAGAAAGAAATACATCTTTGTGTGTACTGCACATGTATGTATGAAAAATAAACTTCCTTGCTAGCAAGTAAATCCAAGAACAATGTTGCTAGCAGCTGTTGTGCTTAAAGCCCAGCTGAGAACACTGTTCTGTTATAAGCTCTCAACGCTCTTCTCAACATCAGTTATCAATGTGCCAGCACAATTTATTGTAAACCCAAATGCCCAGGCCAGGAGACCACAAAAGCTCCTCTGTCTTGTGTGAGGGAACTGAAAAGAGGCTTTCACAGTGCTGCAGAATATGCTGGCAGACTGGCCCGGTTCAGAGCCCTCAGTGTTCCGGAAGATATTTATGTACAAGGAGGGCAAATCTTGTCTAATCCTTGGTTAAGAAGCTACTATAACTGTTATTTTAAAAAAAAATGAGAAGAATCATATGTATGTGTTGAAGACAACCATCAGATAATTACAGGCTGCTCAGTGGCTGCATGAAGTGCAGTGGCTGAGGAACTGAAAAGGTCTTTGTGCTCCTTCCAGCAGGAGAAGGACTTCTCTTTATCTACTCTCACAAATAAAAAGCCAGACCTATCCTTTAAAAACAAACATACACCTATTTCCTCCTATTTTATAAGTAATTTCTACAGTCAATAATTTTTGCAAGCAGCAAGTTACAAAGCCAAAGAGTTTGATAACAATAATGGTAGTTTTTCTTAAAGATGAAATCACAAGCTAATAACCACTCAGTTCTTTGATTTTCACTTATGTTTGTAACTTTCAAGTTGCTGGGAAGAGTTAACCCTCCATTGGGTAAAACAGCACCAAAGTAAAACCAAATAACTTCTCATTGCATGGTCCATCTAAAAAGGAAGGTACCTACTGGGTTTTTTAGGAAGTTTTGCCAGACATCAGTGGAAGCACTGAGCAACAATATGTCAGAGAGAGGAAGGTCAGCTCAGCATACAGAATACTGTTTTTTGTTATTTTATTTTAAAGGAAATTACATTCAGATACAGCCCAGTGATATCAGCAGAGATTTAAGTGAATATTTAAAGCTAACAAACTCCTATAATTAATCTCTTAGCTTCACAATTCTTTTGTCATTAATACTGATTAGGAGCTCAGACTAAATTCACTCTTTTGCATTACCCAGATTCAAAATCACAATCATGTTAAAAAAAATACAAAAATGTCTAAAATTTCACTTTCCAACCTAACTTACAAGAATAATAAAACCATTGAAATGCCTTCATTAAAAAGCCACATTGACATGATTTACAGCTGTACAAATTGTTGTTTAAAACAAGTATTATAGGATAAGTGATCAAAGCAGTGCTAAAGATTTGAAGCAGAATTTTTCCCACTGCCCTTAGATAGACTTTTCTGGCTAAATTACAAATAAAAACCACTTTGTACTCTTAAATTCACCAAAATAAAAAAGCCCAAATAACTGTGTCTGAGAGAAAAGAGAAAGCCATATTCTATGGCGCGTACTCACACTCCAAATTCCCAGGATGTGGAATGCTACTGCAACAAGGGGTTTCCTTGCGCCTGAGGTACTTCATATTTGACTAAGACCTGCATAGAAAATGAGTAGAAACACATCCTGCACCTGACAAGGCGAACAGTCTGCATGCTGGAAAAGAACTGAGTACTGCTGAGTAAGGCAACCAAGACAAAGTATGGCGTAAGCACAATCTGGTTAAGGCAGAGTACATATTTTTGAAGATGTTATTTCTTCTGCTTCCACTTATAAAAGCACTAGTGCACTAGAATGTGTTTAAGAGCTTTTGTTAAAAAGACCTGGTAGAGCTGGAGGTGGTTCACAGAGGTAAATCTAAAGAAATCCATTACAATAAGCTAGACAGTCCCTCAAAAAAACCTTTGTTGACTTCATATTCTTACAGCCATTCAGTCTGAAACTCCAAATATATTTACTAACAAGACAAACAAACATTTTAAGCACAGCTTTCTCAAAATACCCATCCCTTATTTGCCCCCTACAAGACACAGCTTCCATTCTGGATCAGGCAGCACCTGAAATTTTATGTGAGTGAGCGTGGCAATATTTTTGCCTAGTAAGTAAATCACGTCCAGTCCTACCTTTGCAACAGATGTAGAATTAGTCACTTATCAGGCCAAATTCTGCACAATATTATGCTGACCTTAATCTAAAGGAATTTCTGTGGCATTAGTTTGGATTTTTAAGTGAAGGCAGAATTTGGCCCACTTTAGCACATTAAAATAAACTGATCCACAGCTTATATTTGAAGAATCAATAGATTAAACAAAGTATTGGTAGCACTTCCCATATCTACTACATGAAGAGCCTCACTCACCCCATTTGACCAGTTTACAACTATCATTTATCCTTTCCAGTGCTAAGACTTTCTAGGTTATTCGCAGAAATATATCAAAGCTCAGGAAAGCGTAACAACAGATGCATCATATTGTTGCATAAGCTTATGCTTAAAAACACTAGAAAGTAGCTGGGCTCTGATCATTCTTTGGCTTGAAGCTGGAGCCTCCCTGGATAGATCAGTTCTTCCATTTGTTGGAGTCCCAAGCCAGGAACCAGCCTGTGAATGTCGGGGGCTCATGCCCCTGCTTCACAATGACAATGGGGGTCCCCTTATCTCTGCCAGAAGGATCTGTTTCAATATAGCGTTTGGCTAAAACCAGAGAGGAAATAAAACATGTAATATATTAGTTCATTCCTTTGGTATAAAAAATACATTAAAAGCCCTAGTGAAAGAACCCAGGGCTACTGTAATACAGTATTCAGTTAAATTATTTCAAAGGCAATGAAATGATCAGATAATTGCTGATTTCTCCCAGCTGCCAGGGAAAGAATTTTCCATGAGGTTAAAACAGAGGGACTGTTGCTCTGATCAGTTTGTTGCCATACAGCTGGGTTTTGGCTCTTCAACAGGAGGAAGAATTTGCTAGTGCTGTGCAGATGCACAAGTTTCATTCCCATTTTTGCCTTTGTAAAAGCCAGTATAGTTTCCCTTGACATCACAATGTGACATCAGTGCGTATTGGAAACACAGCTAGGTAACCCTAGCTGCTCCAGGGAAATATCTGCAAGCGTTTTTAGCACAAACTTTGTCAGAATGACTCAGCTATGTGAAATCACACCAGAGATAACACGTGATTTTTCAAGGAGGTGCACTCCACGTGAGTTGTCTTGATGTGTTCTGCAACTGGAATTTCCTCCTCCAAATTTAACTCAGTGAAGGGTAGCAGTGTAAGGACTTGAGGATTTGTTGGCATTCCTTTGACTACATACACTAGTGTAGGGTGCAGCTCAGTAGATATCTCCTTTAAAATTCTTTCTCTTTTCAGTGCAGTTTCTTTTCATGGAGCTCTCCTACATATTCTTTAAAAAGCTCTGCAGCCTAGTAATGCTATCTTGATTAATTTTACCCTTTATAAACTTACAGATAAGAAAGATACAATGAGTTTTAAAGCACATTTAAAGGAGAAAATAATCTTCTCCAGGATTAAATCCTAATAAGCGCAGTAACACTTTTAAACACTGTAAACATAACTAGATTTCTTCTACATCATCTTTTTCACTTCTTTCAGTAATATTGATGGTACTTCACTCAGATTTCTGCCAAATTGATTCGATTTACCTGATTTAACGGATTCCTGTTGCTCAGTTTCATTAGCATCCTTCCCAATCCAGACAAAAACCTGCAAACAGAGAGAAAGATATAGCTCCCATGTTGTTATAAGGATGTTGTGTACAGCAGATAAAGTACAAAATAGTTGATACCACTAGAAGAAAGAATATACACTATGAAAAGACTGCAGAGATACACAGCTCACAAACCACAGCTGATGATTTTTTTTCCCCTTGCAAGATACTGTAGTTCTATCCTCTGAAATCTCACTGCTCTATTGATACTGGAAGGCTGGACCTTTATGCACTCTGATGAAAGGAACTCTAATTAACTTTTCCATGGCTATCTTTTACAATTTGCCAAGGAAATTGGTCTTTACGTGCAGGTAAAAACACTGAACAGGAGCTGTCTCTCGTTTGAGCTCTGCATGCGCATCAATGCTTGGGCCCTGTGATCAATGCTACCCAGGGTAACTGCTAGATAACCCACTGGATAACCCAACAACCAGAGCCTCGATCTGTAATCCCCACATATTTTTTTTTTCTGTCAAAGGATCCTTTTGGAAACCAGCTACCTGTCCCGGACTTCTTTCCTTCTTACCCAAGTCAGTATGTTCCAACTACTTTCTGTCCAGCTCTTCCACCCACCTTCCCCCATCACTCCTTCCCACATGGACCTTGCACATTCCTTCTCATTTCCAAAAACCTCAGCCTTTTCTTCCTTAAGGCTGAAGAAGACAAAGTGTGGGATCTGTGACCTCCTCCCCCTTTCCCTCCAAGGGGAGAGTAAGAGTAGAGAGAATATACTGTGAGAAACACATGTGCCCTTCGCACCCGCAGCAAGTTTGCCTTTCATCCAAAAAGCTCTCAACATTTTCAGTTTTCAGTGAACCTGGGAAAATGACAGAGATTGTTTCTGTCACCCTCCACCCAGTTCTTCTGGAGAAATCTCTGTAAGGGTCTAGTGTTCGTCCCCTTATCTAGTAAGACTTTTTGTAGGTGCTGCTACATGGATTTGGTGGCTTCTGAATACCTTTTATGCAGTAAGTTTCTTTTTTAAAATTAATAAATTTTAGTGATAAGGTCAAAAACATTATTGAGAGTCTTTCAGAACACTGCCAGGGCTTATACTCTTGAAGCCTCCATTGGGTTTGATGGGAAGTGCCTCCTGTGGTCTCACATTATGCTTGGAAATTCAATAGTCTATGTTCACATTAGCACATCATATAGCTCAAAAAATATAGCTCCCTCTGGTATAATTTAAAGAAACAAAACCTCTTCCATTCTCACAAGGATTATTTTTCCTCCCATCTTATGATCTAAGTGGTTAAAAATAAATTATCTCTGTTACCACAAAAAGCAGTGGTCAAGTACACAGCATACCTGCTCCCAAGCATCGAGCAACATGACATCATCTTCAGCCAAGTCGTCCTGAGTGAATTCTCCTGGGACCTCCTCAATCTAAAAAGGATATTATGTTGGGGTTTTTTGTGTTTGTTTTTTAATGATTTATCAAGATATTCTGATTTTACACAGACCAAAGATATTTTTAAAAGGCTAAGTCCAGAAGCTGGTGTGCAATTCTTTTTGATCCTAAAGGGTCAAGCCCTAAACTGATTTGATGAATGTGTCAACGGTGTTTCACTGAAAGGAAACAAATCACATAATTGCATGTCCTGTAAAGTCAGCTCCCAGTTTGTCAGAACTGATAGGATGTCCTCAGGAGTGGCAGAGTTTTACATTGTAATTGTGAATATTGTTAAGTTAGGACCAAGGTCTGCCAGAAGAAGGATACGGAAATTTCCATAGAGCACCCTGTACCAAGCAAACTACATCTATCAGCTGATATCAGCTGATATATTCATACAGCTTACATTCATTAATAAGGAAAAGAAACTGCTTTGGTTTGCAGTGGGTGAGCTCAGTGATGAAATACACATCCAAGCAAGCTTTCCAGTTACTTGATAATGGGACATTACAGTTGACTAAGTCCATAAAGGAAAGGCAGTCTGTTTCCTTCTACCAAGGATGTGCAGGCAGATAGGAAAGCAGTTTAATGTTATTCTGTATGAGAAGGAGAGGTAATAATGTAGCTAGTGGTCAGTCCTCTACTTTTGAAGGACTGTTGAGGGTTTGGCTGTTCTTGGTCATGTAGGAGCACTAAAGGGATGGTAAGTAGATGGTGCAAAAGACCACCCTGTATTATGGTGGCCAGAAGGTCAGAGTGATCTGACCTACCTTTTCTGGTGAGCTCTAACAGTGGTGATTCTGTTACTAGAGAAATGCTGCAGGAAAGAGGGGATTTCACAGAATTTGGAGGGAGTTTAAAACAAAAAGCAAACAAGTGCATAGCTCCCAGCAGACTATTATAGAGAGGTTGGTTCCTATTACTGTATTTCACAGGAGTGTTTTAGAAGCTTGTTAGAAGAATACACTTTACTACTCTCATAAGATTTTAAAGTCCTTATTAAAGGATCCTATTTGTTTTATCCCTCTCCAAATGAATGGGCTATGCCTTAAGGAGACTGCAGAGATGTCCCCTACCTAAAAATTAGTGCATCCTTGCCAAACAGTGACACAGTGCTGCCCTCCCAGAATACGGTAAATAATTAAGCCTGAATCACACGCTTAATACCTAGTGCACAGCTATGGGCATTTCTGCTAAGGAAATAAGTCTTCCTACCTCCTTGAGCACAGGCCAATACCTTGGAGGTGTAATCCTGCTAGGGATTTTTGGCAAGGGACATTTCTTTTCCTCACCACCACTATCAAACACCTAAGGGGCAAGGCACTGAGCTGCACTTTCTCAGCAAAATGACAGCAGTCTGGCAACGCTCTGCAAGAACACAATTGCTTTTGACTGGGCAAACACCTTGTCTTTTTGCATCTGCAGGCCTCTAGTCCAAGGCTGGAGCAGGCTCTGCGTGCAAACTTCTGCCGTGTTAATTCTTCTGTCCGTCCTTTGCATTTGGATTGATTTAAAGCACCAAACGTCAACTCTCTAGCTCTTGCCAAGCATGGCTAACTAAGCCAGATGCCCAGATTGATTTAATGTCTCCTGACTCCCAAGGCAAAATATACCAGAAACTATATAATTAAACAGACAGGAAAGTATCCCTCATATACTCACAATAAATCTGCCAGTCTTATTAGAACAACCATACAGGCGAGGGGGATGATCTTCAGCCTTTGTCAAGAGTTGTGATGAAGTCTGGTATTTTTTTTTACCTCCAAGTGCTTTCCAGAATTCCTCTGAAATACACAATATATAATTTATTCAGCAGTAGATTTAATATTTGATGTTTTAGCTTGTCAGATACTGTTTCAAGAATCCCCAAACAATATCTTGTTTGCTGTCTCAAAGATGGGTGCCTTTTCTCACAGTTCTTCCTGCAGTTTGTCAAAATAACAATGAAGATATCAGTTGCAGACCTAAAGAGAGCAATGTGCTATGTCCTTCTCCCCTCCTAGGCACTCATGGTAAAGAAAGGACCGCATTCTTCTGCAGCTCCTGCTACTGACTAGTCCTACAGACTTCTAGGGCATTGCACTGCTTGTGTATCAGCCAGTTTTGGGTGGATCTCCATGGTAAAATGTCAGGTTGGATTTTCAAAGAGAGAGAGAGAGAGCACATGCATCTGCCTCCAAAATATGTATGATCGCAAAAGCCATTCAGGCTGTGCTTCCATGCAGTGCTGTGTATTCTCAGTTGCCTATCAGCAACCACGTGGCTTCATACTAACCTGGTTCCTGGCCTTCGTTAATCACAGCAGTCTGGCATTTAAGAACACTGGCAATGTATTGAGCCCCTTGTTCCTCTTCTTTGTTTGCTCCTTTTCCTACCCAGGTGTAGCCAGAGTTGTTTGGCAGTTTCAGAACAAAGACATCATTGGAGTTTAGTGACATTGCATCAACGTCAACCTAGATTGAGAAAGAAATTGTTTTATTCTTCATATTTACAAGTAATGTGATCACTATTTTCCATGCTTATATAAAATGTGTAGACAGATGTTAATCAGCTATGTTTTTTTCCTTCAATTTTTCCCTAGATTTACAAAGATGGAAGTTAGAGAAGAATTTAACTTGAAACAGGGAACTGACTTGAAGGACAAAACTTTGGACTTTTTGGCAGTAGGAAGGGCTATCTCGTAAAGGTTGCTGATTTCTTATCTATTCTTTGTCAGCTGACAGTGTTCACTATGCATTTTCTTATAGTTTCCTCTGAAACATGCAGATTGGTTGTAGCTAGTTATGGCATGTTCTCTTTGATTTATTAGATGGGTTGGTCACATAGAGCAGTGATTTGATTTGGAGTTCTGTGTTTCTACCACATGGGACTACCCAACAAGATTAGTTGGAGAGGCTCATGGCAGCTATAGCGTTTTCCATGGGGAATAGTTGGTTTACTTAGCAGGTGACCTTACCTCCGCAATCCTGGTAATGTTTGCCAGGTTCCTGCGGATTTGGAAGAGTCGCGTAGGTGGAGCAGGTTTCTGACCTTCCTTCTTGGATGTCCCATCCTTGTAAACAATAAGCGGTTTGTTTTTGAACAAGCTCAGTAAATGTGCAGGCTCTTTGCCTTGGCTGACTCGGATCTGTACATACGTAAAGAAATGCAATAAGAGAAACAAAAGGAAACAGGTAGTTATTTTTGGTCTTTGTTGACGAGCATAGGGGATGTTAGCCAATAATGCTAAGTATGTTAGCAAGAATGAGAAGTGGCAAGCTGAGAAGATCTAAAAATATATTTCCAGACACATTAGAGCATTTGTGAGTTTTTTGTCAATCATGCTGACACAAAGACAAGATTCAAACTTCTAACATAATGTTTAGCTGATTAAAATGGCTGCTACCTACTGTAATAAGAAAATTACTCTTTTTCAAAAGAACTGTCATTTCGTAGAGTTTTATAGAGTGACTTAATTCCCCTGAAAAATTATCTTGGAAGCTTAGGTGCCCTGTATTTAAGCAGAAGAGAATGGTTATTCATCCTGTTCGTTATTTCTATGTGTATTTTACCTGCAAGAGGATGAAAAAGATGACCATAAATCTATCTTGCAGAGGATAACAGGGATGACAAAAATGAACTTCCCTTACAGATGCAAAAGATGTTATTGCAATCTCAAAAAAACATTGAGCTGTGAAGAACAACTATTTTTAGGTTAATGTATGATAGAAGTTATTTGTATACAACCATTTTTTCTTCCTTTATAACAGTATCACCTGCCAAGGTGGAGGGCTGCAACTCCCCACCTTTCACTGCCAGAAAGAAAGGGAAAAAAAGGGAATGAGGTATGCTGTGTAGCCAGCAGAGGAGAACTGGAGAGCCCCAGCCCTCTAGCCCTGCCCGGTGAGGTTTGGGGTGGCTGCAGCTGGGCAGCCGGGCGGCTGGGGCAGTGGTGGTCACACTGGACAGCAGGAGCAGGTGCTTCTGCTTATCTCACCGCTGGATAGATTGGTACAGTTGCCTGATAAGGATACCCTAGGACACATATACTTGTAGGTGCCAAACTGCGGCAGGATTTTACAAATGCCAAAAAAACCCCAAACCCACCAGAAAAAAACCCAAACCACTGCTGGGGGAAACATACTCCTGCAAAACAAATAGGGGAACGGCTTTTTAATAGTTATTTGTACTGTAGTGCCATCTAGTGACCACAAAATAGTACCTTTAAACCTTTCAAATAATGCTAATACAGACGTCAAGCACAGGTAATATATTCTAGGTAGCCGTGTACATGCGTGCAAATGCACACATGCATATATGCATATGTGTGTGTATATACACACATACATATATATACACATACATATATTCCTAAATTCACTGCAGGCTAAAAGTACTTTTAACTATCATGTCCATTGCAGTGAGATGGATCTCCCTTCAGCTTTAACAAAACAGCTTTTTAAGCACGTCATTATTGCAGCTGTTAGTAGTAATATTATTATTATTACTTTAGTCTTAGTATTGGCCTTACGTATGAGGCAGGACCATATTGTGCTGAACTCTATCCAAATATAGAACATTTGTTAGGAATATTTCAAGGATTAATTACCTACGAGTGTTCCAATCCTTCCTTAATATAATTTCAATCATAAATCATAACTGATTAATAGCTAAAAGTATGATCTGCCATCTAAATTAACTGTACCTTGGTGGGTGGGGGAAGCCCTTTACTTTGGAAATTAAGAAATGGGAAGCACAGAATTATCTCCTGCTGCCCAGAAAATCCCCGTCTGTCCCTAGTCATCCTCCAGCTCTAGCCTTTTTATGAGAAGAGAAGACCTCTCACCTCTCCACCTACCCACCACTCCTCACTAGTGATGAAAGCAGAGCACACACCCTGGTCATGTTAGGAATAGCTTATCTCCTCACACCTTTTAGCTGCCAATGTCCTGCGCCTTGCCTTGCACACCCCATTTCTGCAAGTGAGGACGTGTATCCTGCTTTCATGGAGCTGCAAGCACTATGGCATGCAAAAACCCAAGTTATGTTCCTCACTAAGGCAGGGACAAGCCAGACCCTGTGCACAGTCCTGGCAGGCTCTCCCGTTCTGGCTGTCATGTGGCATTCATGTCTCCTAGTTTTGGCCCTCTAAAAGTCAGGTGTCTTGTCTGGGCTAAACATCACAGCTTCCTCCATAATCAAAAGGAGACAGGGGAGCTCACGCAGGGCTATCGCCCTGTCAGACACCTGCTTCAGAGTGAGTTGCTCTGGGAGGATCTTATCATTCAGTCTCCACTGACCATGTACAGAGTCCATAAGGCTAGGCAGGACTAAAACCTAATTTTTAGACAGTGAAAGTCGAAGGAAAGAAAAGGCAGTTTTAGGTTGTGTTATATCTGTGTTCTTTTGCACATCTATGTTCAGAAAGGATGATTCGAATGGGAAATCAGCAGTGACTTTAAAAGAAGCCCATGGTGCTTGGCTCAATACAGACCATGAGCAGTTGATATTCCCAGTCTTCAAATACTATGTCCTCCTTTCAGTTCTCATTGAAATTTGCGTATATTGCATGCTCTATTGAATTCTATCCAAAAGACACTAACCTGCACGGCCTGACTGTTCAATAAGCGATCCAGCTGAACAGTCAGAAATGCAGATGCAGTCAGTTCATCTTTTGTAGTATGGGCTCCTTGCCTGAGGAAGACAAGGAGAAAGACAATGGTTAAGGCCAGTTTCAAAATGATCCAGAGCTTATACTGCATGATGAACGCACAGTAAACAATCTTGCATTTACACATGGTTAGACTCAAAAGGACATAACGTCAGCATAAAATAATATCCACATGCTGGAGGTCTGTGCAAAGCCAACCAAACATACCATGTGTAGATGATCTGCCCTTTAGGGTAAGTGTAGAGGATAATGTAGCAGTCACCACCGTAGAACTGTCCGTACGTCTCGGGTCCCACAGGAACTCTACCGCTGCTTTCCACACGCCAGATCTGAGGAAACAGAGAAATCACTGAAGAATGATGAATGTCATCCTGAGACACTTCAAGAAGCAATTTACTGTGTCATCCCTTGAGTCACCTTTGTTTCTGTTCCCAAGCGTTACGGAATGAAACCAGGAAGGATTCTTCATGAAGTAGATAGATACACCCTGTGCCCACCAAATGAATGAATAATGACCATCAACAAGCCATTGCAGTACACTTTTGTCTTGATGCTTTAATGCCACATGATCACCTCATAATGCTATGTTGAACTTACTTTCTTAACATCTTAAGGTTATAATATGACATGAATGGCACAAAATTGTGATCCATCATAGAACTATCATTTCATCTGAGAGAGGCACACTGTAGTCAGGTAACACTGTTAGGCAGATTTCTTCCTATTTGATTGACTACAGCCCAGTTCAGTTAACAACTGCTCTTCAAAAACATACTGCTAAAATTATACAGCAAAAAATGCTTCGGACCTAAGCTGCTTTGGCTCAAGCCTATGGACCAGCCCAAATATGGGGTTATAAAACTAGAAAATATACCAACAAGACTGTAGGTATTTATGTATCCCTTCTTTTTCTTCCAGAATCACAACATGCTATGTTGGTACAATGCCAAACCAGCCCTGTGTAGACCAAAGATATTCCTCCAGTGGGATATGGATAGATCTAGAAAGAATGTACAGTCATCTTTTTCTCTCCAAATCCAGGCCACCTGAGAGACACACTAGGGACAAAGAAGGTTCCTCTAGAAAGCAGACTGGATACATACATAAAGATGTGGAATGAATTTCTGATGCCAAGGGCAAGCCTTCTCATTCCAGATTTCAAGCTGATGTGAGCTAGAGGTTCTTCTTTAGGCTAAGGATTAAGTATATCTTTAAAAGGTATTGTGTAGAACGGGAAGTATTTCTGCTGTTTGGTATCTATTGATGACTGGTACAACATCTTTCATAAGCACCAAAAAAACCATGACCCAGCATACAGCTGACAAAGAGATCCACTTTCTACTTCAAAGTACCTTTTCTGATGGTAGAGGTAACACTGCCACTAATGTAGTGTTACTCTACACAACAGTTTAAATGGCAAAACATAGAGTAGCAGCTTATCCTATTATAAGTAACAGAATATATTAGGTAGGTAGGTGGGATACAATTTAATACAACACAAAAATTACCTCTACTTTTCCTGAACCATCATCTACCATGTTATGCTGGGCAGCCATTTGCGGAGACTCATGTAACTTAGTAGCATCAAATTCAATCTGCTCAATTTTAGCCACTCTCTCTGTGACATATACTTTGCCAAAGCCATCACTTTGATCTTTATCCTTCCAGTCTTTGAAAAATTGTTTGAAAATTGGTGTTTCACCTCCTTCGGGAAGGACTTGAATCTGAAATGAAGCAAGACACACGAAATGGAAGGAAAACAAAACCAACACAGTTACTCGAACAGAAACTTTTCTGAATCATCTGTTAGTGAAATATTGCCCTTATTGTCTTATAAGCCCTTAAAAATATTTTTTGCTGTTTTAAAAACAAAGTCTTTAACAGAGCTCATGCTCTCCTGGTATCATCTCATAAATAGATCACACCTGTGTGTTGGCAGGGTAATTCATCTGCTGTATGAATTGTTCAGCATTCTTCATGGCAGCCTTTCTCTCTTGTGGGTTAGCATCTTTGCCTGGTTAAAACATAAGGATAACAACACATAGGAAAGGGCAATGAGCTCACAGATCCTGCAAAAACAAGATGTCCTTGAGCCAGGTTCTCTTCGACATTGCTCTTGCCTCAGTCTTGAACAAACACAAATGCTGGACATAACGTGAGCAAGCAAGAAGAGTCACACAAAACTGAACTGACAAAACAGTACCTCAGTGGCTTTGGAAACAGTTAAATTTTTTTTTTTTAAAGGGCATTGCTTTTTGCTTAGTGTGTGTGTTTCTATCAAAAAAATGCTGTTCATAATACCTGCTTGGTTCAAGGCACAAGAACACCCTGGCTCTTTTCTCTGAATCCTCCTTTGCTGGGCTGCAAAGTGGTAAACAAAGCTGCTGTCCAGAACTGCCTTCACTTCTTCAGGCAGCACCACAGTCCGAGTAAATGAAACTCCCATTTCGTCTGGCTGTGCTGTGCAATTTACCACCACCCTTCCCCACCCATTGCTCCTTGTTCAGCCTTGATCAGTGTTAGACATCTCCGAAAGTCTCTGTGGGATGATACTGTGTATCAGGTCTGTGCCCAGATGGCTGTCAATGACTATATTCCAAAGACCTCTTACTCTAGTAAGATGCTCCAAGAAGCTATTCATTGTATTCCATTTTGAATGAGACTATTAGAAAAGTAATTCACATCCTCAGCTTAACGGTCTGAAGATTTCCAGCAGAGATGATAACTGCAGCCTCCCAGAGCAAGGGTGAGACTCACAGATTAATGAGTTTTTTCCACACATTATTGCTACCAACAGTAGCAAAGCAAGGATGCACAGAGGGGCACATAGGGCCACATTCAAAGGGCCTAAGTTGTATTTTATTTATTTTATCCCTGAGCCTACTGCCTATCTGAACACAGCTCCCAAAATGCTCTCTTTGAAAGGATGTTTCCCTAACTGCAAATGAAGTTTTCAAGCAAAATGCTTACAATGCTTCCTGGACTGACTTCAGGAATTTGACAACTGCATTGATTAATTAATTGCTATTGCATACGGTAAAAAGAAATGCTAATGCCACATAATAATTAATACACTGCCTCAGACAGAAAAGGGGAGATACTCAGCACTGGATGCAATGGCAGCACCACAGCAACCCAGCTACAAGCTGTCCAGACCTAATTCCCCAGTAGTAGTATACTCCTGGGAAATGTTCAGTCAAAGCAATTGCAGATGCTCCTACAAGCACTGATGATACCACAGAGAAATATTCACAAGAACAAAAGAAGCATCAAAGTATTTGCAAGCTTATGCTTTTAGTTGATGCCTGGGACACTCACCTTTCAACTTCATACATCTGTGGAGTAATGTATAGAAATATTATATCTACCTATTATCAAACCTTCAGTGTCCAGATTTTGTCCCAGAAGATACGGATTTGATGGCAATATACAAAACTTGTAGGTAGGATTCTTTATGCTTGCTTTGTAATTGCAGTTAGATAAGCATTTAAGCACCCAAGCTTACAGATGCCTCAAAAATAGCCAGGATCCATAGATAGCACTTGGTCTTGAGGCCCTTACTCACATGAGCAATCCTTGTCCATTGACCACACCAAGAAGAACTGTGTGCAGTGTACTGTGTCCAGTCAGTACTAAATTCTTGCTAGTGTCCCAAGGGTGTTGTGTCAACTCCTTAGATATGTCTGTGTAGCTTCTGCATTTGCAACAGAAATGATCTCTTACCTTTCCACACAAATATCTTCCTTGCAGCACCATTGTCCAAAATGAAGCACTCCTCAGACAAAAGCATAGCCATGGAGAAGGGGTTTTCCTCTGCTACCACAGACACCTTCATGGATCCACTTGCATCTGACACCTAAGAAAGTGTCCTGGTTATATTCCTTTTCATTAGATTTATTATTGATATTATATTTTATTATTATTATTGTTAGTATTTTATTTTACTTGAGTTATTAAATCGTTTTTATCTCAAAAAAAAAACCCCAACCAGCCCCCCCCCTCCCCCCGCCAAAAAAAAACAACCCAAGAAGAGACAAGTGATGCACAATGCAATTGCTCACCACCCACTGACTGATGCCAGAGCAGTGATCCGCCCCTCCTGGCCAACTCCCCCCAGTTTATATACTGAGCATGACGTTCTATGGTATGGAATACCCCTTTGGCTACTTTGGGTCAGCTGTCCCGGCCGTGCTCCCTCCCACCTTCTTGTACACCTGCGTGCTGGCAGATCGTGGGAAACTGAAAAATCCTTAACATAGGATAAGCACTACTTAGCAACAACTAAAACATCAGTGTGTTACCAACATATTCTCACACTAAATCCAAAAGACACTGTACCAGCTACAAGGAAGAAAATTAACTCTATCCCAGCCGATACCAGGACAGAAAGCAATCGTTTCAAATTTAGATCAACTCTGGCTATTATAACCAACTAATTTCTGCTCCCAAAATTACTACAAAAATCAGTCACCATTCCTATATAAACGACTGTATGAAATTTGAGTGCTGCTGGAAAGTAAGGTTGGCTAATGATTATTTTTTTGTTGTTTCATTTCATTTTACATCCAGTAGAGGGAGATGTCGTGTTAATTTTAGTGAGTTTGTTGGAGCCCTGTCTCACAACTTCTTAAAATAAATACGTTTCTCTCCCACTTTCAACTGCTCATTCCATGAACACCTCACAGTTAAAAATCCGTATTTTCTTCACACCACCCTTTATGCTCAGCTGAACTGGTGCAGTCCCTAGGTGTCATCTTCTGCTACCAAACAACGTGCACTGAAGCCAACACGCACATGCTGAACAAGAGCATTTGAATTTATAAAAAAATACTCCTACACTGATATTAACAAATTAAATACCTACATTTGTAACCCACAGTTCTTTAATTGGAAACTGTCATGCAAGACCTGTTGCAGAATCTGCTTTGTAACCTCTACCACCACTGTAAGCTCATGTAGACCTTTATAACCATTTAAAATTCACTCCTGCACAGCTGAAAAGACCAATTATTACTACTGAAAAGAAGTTACTATTATTGTGGCTTCCGATTTTCTAGAAGTCTTTATTTCCTTTCATAATTAAATATTAATTTTAAATACACCATTATATCTTATGTTGTATATTATGGAAGCACAAGATGGAAATTACCGCTGCATACAACAAATAAAAATCAACTATTATACCTACTGTGAAGGCTTACCATAGACCTGTCTCCCGACTTTGACACTCACTGTTATATTGCAACACATTTAAATTTAGCTAACAGAGGTCCGTTAGCAGGACCCCGTGTACTTAGAGGAATTTATTAGATAGCCACAGAATTTTTTGAGAGTTCTTAGGATTCCAAAATTTACTGCAAGCACTTTTCTCTGCTCTAGTACTGTCTTACAGCAATGGTCCAGATCATACAAGCAGGCCTTCTTTTTCTTCTTTTTCTTTTTTTTCCTAAGACCCTGCTATAAAGATAAATATGTGCCAGATTTTTTTGGCAAGAATGGAATGATTAATGGGAACTAAACACAGCACATAGACGACAAGGACTAAAAATGTCCTTGTAACAATGATCACCTCATATAGGCTTCTTGTAAACCCCAGACACACACAGGGTAGAGGAAGGATCACGTAACAGGCAGGGAAGAGAGGTGGCTGCATCCTGCCGTGGTCTGTGGGATGCAGGAGCTGCAGAGGGAGTGACTCATCCTCTCTCACACTTCACAGAAACTTTGAAGCTACTGTAGATGGCACCTAAAAGGTCACACACCTATGGATCCAGTAGCACTTGGTGCCGTCAGAGTGTTACCACTTGTTGACCAAACCCTTCTTGTCAAGTGACTATGGGGAAGGGAAGAAAGTGCATGGTATGCCAGTGAAAGATTCTTTTCTGTCACACAAGGCAACCTCATTGCATGAGCCTGAGCACAAAGTGCTGAAGAGAAAGGTCCAGATCTCAATGTTAATGAGAGTTTGAAAAAACTTGCAGTCTTCAGGAGAAAATAATCTTTTTTTTTTTACTGGGAGGGGGGAGGATAAAGTCTTTTCTAGATTTCATTAAAAACATCCCCCTTTTCCAAACACTTTCTCACTTCCGTTCTCAAGTGGGAGAATATGAAAGAAAGGGGAGCTGTGGGGAAAAAAAAAAAAGAAAGAAAATACAGGCCTGGAAATAGTTTGGCTTTTTTCAGAAAAAGAAAAATAGTTGTGTAGCCTTGTATATAGGTAAGATACTGCATTGTTAGTTCAAAGAATAAATTCCATGTCTCTTCTAGGGAAGAGCAGTATGCCTAGCATGACGTGAGGAAAAATCATAACTTCACTGAATGTAATCATAAAACTCTTACCGATTTAAATGTACTGTGTATTTAATCTATTTTGTTTATAGGTAATTTTCCTGGCAGTGGCACTGTCCTAGTCAGTGTTAAGCTACTGCAGGTGAGGAAGGAGGAAAAGGGCATTGGAAAAGAAAGGAGATTTGCATTCAAATTCCTTTGGATTTATATATAAAATATAACAAAACTGCCCACCTCTCAAACTCTGCTAAGAATAATGAAACCATGTATGACTACTAAAACTGGCACTGCTATAATCAAGACAGGAAATATAGTTTAAGACCAGTTAATTCCTCTTTGACCTGCACTGAGTGGTTCATAGGTCATGCTTAACTTGCTTCCTGAGTAAACAGGACTGTGCTGTCTTGATTGACATCCTTTGAGAAACTTGTCCATTGGCTGCAAATCCACTAACACAACTGCAGCTCTGTAACTGAAGCCAGAACTCCATATATGAGGGCACTACATGCATGAATACTGTTGAGTGTACCTAACTAAAAGAAATGTAAATTACTTACCATATATAGTTTAGCGCTTCTCCTGTTTGTAATATCGGCCAGTTCATCATCATCATCATCACACTCAGGAAGCGCTGGCTTGCTCCCTAAAACCTGTACAACAGGAGAACAACAAACTCAATGCAGAGAGAGAGTAGGTTCTGTAGTACAAGTACCTAAACGCTTTAATGTTTTGTCCCAGTAATCGATTAGTTAGGATCATCTTTACATATAATCCAATCTAAATCCAAACTCATGGGTCACTTTTTCACAAACTTGGGTAATTTTAAATAACTGTGTCACATCTCCAGCAGCTTTAGATATACATGCTGTCTTTCTTGCAAGCCAACTTGCTGGTTGTCTAGACACTAGGGCAGGAAAGATAAATAAAGAAAAATTTCAAAGAACACATGCACACACAAATATACAGAATAGAAGGGTTTATGTGATCCTATTCTATGAGTGTGTTTATATGTTCATTTTCCCCTTTTCCTCCCAGTAACTTTTAAACTGTTGGAAAGCACATCTTACAATTTTTGGAATGACATTACTCTTAAAATGTTTAACGATACTAAAATTAAAGCAGACAAAGTGAAATATATGAGTTGAAATTATCTTTTAAAATATTTAAATTGACAATATAAAATATGAGATTATGAGTTAAAAAATCATAAAAATTACAGATTCTTAATCCCATTTTAAGGGGGAAAAATTAGCTAAGGTCTTGAAAAAATGTATGGGGTGAGAAAAACATTTTTTTTGCTCCACCACCAGAATATAAATTTTAACACTATGGTTGTTTTACATCATAGTAGTTTTACACCATGAGTAACGTTATAACAACTTTCACTACAAAAAATCTACAGAGGTTCATCAGGAATATGCGATGGTCAGGTAGTCATTATTAGACCTTAGTTACCCTTTCTTAATGATCTTTCCTTAAGAATTCATACATGACCAGATCCAAATGTTACATACCGAATATTATGGATTTCTATGAAATTATGTCCCAGGGTGAAGGTAGTAGTAATTGATATGTCTGAATAACTAAATATTAACATCAACTACAAGGGCAGTGCCAGCCTTCCTATTGATGCAGTGCATTTGCATTAGCATGGAGTCACATGCAAAAGCACTGTAAATATTTGATAACAGGGAAGCCTGACAAAGCATATAGCTGCAAAGAATTTGGAAAAAAAACCAATATAGCCGAAATATTTAATATAAATCTGCCATCTGTGGAGTTTCCTGACCTGCTAAAGCCAGTAAAACAGTAAAAAAAAAAGCTTTGTTAAATGTGATTGCTGCAGTTTAAGCTAAACTATTTCACTTGTGACTTGTTGAAGACAAGAAGGTAACGCCCTGAGCATTTACGAAAGATGTTACCCATAGCTCTTCAGTAGCTATCAGTCAGCGTTTCCTCAATTTATGCTACATGGCTGCAGATTTACTAATGTATAGGTCAAGTAGTGCTACATGTTCACAGTAGAGTACCACCATGCTTGTGAATGGCTAAAAACATAGGGCATATGTGGCATATAAGCACAAGGTTTCTGAAAATGTTTCCCTTCCTAGATTTTCACACTAACCAGCAGCCTACACACAAGCCATAGAGCACCAACAATAATGTTGTCTTTGTAATGCAAGGGCCAGAAAATTGCCAAATAACAGGCATGCATCTTTACCTGAACAGACACTGAATAGGTTTGAGGGTTTTATAACATTTGACTTTCAGTAACAATTAAGAGGGTAAAAGAGTCCTGTCAATAAAACTTCCAGAAGTCCATACTCACTAGTTGTCTGCTTAATTAGAGAAATTAATTGTATTTCCAGCAAAAAAATACACACACAAAAAAAAAACCCACAAAAATTGTGATTCCTGATACAGTTAAAGTCAGCGTTTTCCCTTGCCATGCATATAGAATACCTGTGGCACCACAATTATTTTGCAGCTTTGTTGCAAGGCACTTAAAGTGATATAAAATAAACTGCTCTTAACAGTGTGAGTTAAGAGTGTCACCATGAATACTTTTAAATAAGGCTAAATAGTGTCTGTTGGTGCTTGTGAAAGCATCTTGACAGAAGCAGCCTCTCTATTCACAGCACAGTTGAGGCACTTCACTCTGGTAGCAATTAAACCAAGCAGCCTCTATAACTTAA
This sequence comes from Aquila spilogaster, assembly GCA_024606505.1. NCBI lineage: Eukaryota > Metazoa > Chordata > Aves > Accipitriformes > Accipitridae > Aquila > Aquila spilogaster. The sequence continues at coordinate 61,820,479 of JANHGO010000053.1, forward strand.
AAATTGGGCTTTAAAATTGGCCCCAGCACAGTTTAGATTGCTGGCCCGACCTGTTGGTGTCTTAAAACTGCATTTAGAAATGTTTTTCTGAACTAGATAGAGAATTATTGTCAGATTTCCAAAGTCTTATCTTAGGAAATCTCAGTTCATCAGTACTGGCATAGAGAGAGGAGTCAAAACCTCCTTTGCGCAGATGCAGTTACAGGTATGAGATGAACTGCCCTGGAAAGGGCAGAGACATTCTGGTTCTGGGGAAACCCATTCACAATTCACTAAACAGCAGCTTGCACAGTAGCTTCTCTGGCCCAAGCTAGCCCTGTGCTTCAGCATAGGTGAGCAGAGAAGGAATATTACTCATTTTCGTAATTCTTCTGCAGTTTCTCAGAGGAGGCCAAAAATAAATGGAGAAGGTTCTTGCGCATGCCCCATTCTCCTGCACCTGAAGTCATAGTTGCTTGTAGATGCTGGCATTTTGGTGACCCTTGTTAAGAAGGGACAAGATGTGCTTTTCCTACCACCAGACAGGAAAATCCAGGACTTGTGAGGAGGGCTGTACAGCCAACACAGCTGTTCGAATAAGCCTTGAGCTGAATCACTAACGGGTATGTACACCTGTGTGTGTCGGTATCAAAACCAGAAGATGATACAAGGTTAAAATGATCTAAGGCATGTGAAGACACCAATTGTGAAGAGATGCAGCGTGCACTATATATACTCATTATATGAAGTGATACAGTATGAAATACATATAGTCAGTACACTTTTGTATTGCTAGGAAAAACTTCTGTCATTCCCAACATGCGTTAATTTCAGAGAGTTTTGTCTTGTAGACTGGAGGATGAGACAGATCACAGAAGGAAAAATTCTGTGCTTAAACAGAAAGCAATTTATGCTGAAAAAAATGTTAAATTCTGTCCCAAAGAAATTCCTTCTAGAAAAGTTGTCTTTCCTTCTTCTAAGGCAAACTCCCATGCTACGGCTGGGTCCACACACAGCCACACATGTGCCTGGATGTTATGACAACTGATAATTTTATCAAAAAGATTACAAAGTGTGTATTGAACAACAGCTAACTGCTATGCTGAAATTGGGCTGTATCATTACACAAGCATGGGGCAGGCTGAGTTGCAGCTCTCCAGGGCACGTCACCTTTATACACATAATTCTCGTGATGCATCAAAAAGAAAACAAATCATGCCAGCCGAGACTACAGTCTCCCAAAGATTTTCAGCAAGGTTCCCCAATAAAATGACTTAAACCAACAGACAGTTTAAGTTACATTGAGTCTTCTGATTCTTAGTTTCACACAAATCCTGTGGTAGTGTATACAGAGGACCTTGCTCATATAATTCTCCCTGTACAGTCAGGCTGCTCCACTGGTCTCCTGGGCTGCTCTGAGGTTCAAGACCCTGACTCACAAACGTGCCAAGAATTCAGACTCACAAATCCACCCTACACACCTGAAAATAGCAATGCTCTCTCGGGGACGCAAAACAGCCTAGCCACACTTTTCCCTGGACATCCAACCATATTGGTAACTTCAAACCATACCTCTCATAAATACACAGGTGCACACACAGGTTTTGAAACCACTTTTAAAATCATTACTATTATTATTATTCTTTACTGCAGTACAAATAATCTAAAGAATAATTAGGGGCCCTGAAAGCTTACCCATGCCCCAGCTTCTTCATTCTTTGGGCTTAGCATCCTTCTTTGCAGCTGCTGATTTCCAAACCACAGAGACTCTTTGCATCACTTCACCTTATCTGCCATTGACAGATTAAGTCGTCAAACCACCCCTTGCTCTCTGTTGTTGCACCACAGAATGATGCTTATCTTCTCCCCACCCTTGCTTCCTGCGTGCAGGTTTATCAGAGTCCTGGAGAAAAGCATGAGCAATTCTGGCCTCAGCAAAGGCGCACACAGGTGTAGTGCTGCTATTGTGCAGTGACCGCCAGTGTGCACATTCTAACTTCATGGTATATGTGAGGTTGTTTAACCACTCAAGGCTTAATCTGCTTCACAGTTATTTCAGAATAAGACATGCCCATAGCTGGCTACAGCAGAGCCTACCTTGCTTTACATGGCTATTGCCTAATGCCAGCTTATGTCTCAGTGAGAGCATCAGACTGCCAAGTTAGCATTGTTTTAGCAAAAGTATTCCTTCAATCCACACCTTTAGATCTTGTCTGTGAGAGGGTATAATAGAAAGTCAATCTGCATTTATTTTAAAAGTTTTGGTTTTTTAAGTTCTGTTAAACTTCTGTGTTGACACTCTTAGGTTAACACAATAGCATAGTGGAAACCAACAGAACATCAGTCCCTCTACAACAACTGCCCATGTTCACTCTTATCTTCTGGTAAACGCAATGTAGCCTATCCTGCCTGCAAAACCATAATCCTCTTTCATATTCTCATGTGCACAAGCTTTTCTCTGTAAATATCTGCACCCCCTCAGAGAAGTGCAAAATACAGAGCCAAAGCTTTTACTGACACATGAAATTTCACTCTGTTGCCCTTAAAAAAGAAATCACAGACAAAAGGTTTCTAATCTGTAGGAATGTGACAAGGTAAATAATTTAAAATAAACTTATCAAAAGAAGAAATTTAGCAAACATTGTCTTCGTAACTGGAGAAGCCAGCTCTGCATCATTAAATAGTTGATATTGATTTAATGGGAGCAAGAAGTTTAAGGAGTTCAGTGATGCTGAAAATCCAACTAGGAAAACAATACTTGAAGAACATGTCAGGTGAAGGTTAATTAAGAGAGAAAACCAGTTTAGTACAGTTTAACTTGTGTACACTAGCACTGTGTTTGTGTTTCTTCTTACTATACACAGTTTGGGTTAGGTTTCTGGGTCTGAAACGGAACTATTTGTTGTGGCTGTGATCCAAAGTGTCAGATCTCAAAAACACTCAAATTACCTTCTTTATATGCTAAGAGCCATAGAAAGAAAAGCAAGACACTAACATAGCTTAAAGCTGTCTCGTGGGCCTGACATTTTAGTGCTTAATACTTTTGGAAAACAATCAGGATTAGTAGCCCATCATTTATTTTCTTGCACGCTCTGACATAAGCAAGTATATCCTGCTCCTGCAAACTCAAGGTACACGTGTAGGCTGTGACAGAGAATAAATCCTCTGTGCAGGACAATAGGTCTGAACTATAGGCACAGTGTGAACTCATTGGCAGATAAAGGCTTATATTTTTATTAACTTTCATAGCAGAGAAGAGTATTACAAGGAATGTCTCTCTGAAATAAACATTGCCTCAAATATCTACTCCAATAGCCAGTAAAAGGAGAAAATCCAGCAGAGAGAGGAAAGGGTGAACATGATGCAGGCTAGTAACCACCTGGCTGACCCTGGGCACCAGTGCAGACATACACCAGAGGACCATCAGGCAAAGGTGGCTTTAGGCCTTTGCTGCTGAAGTAACTGGCCACAGCTTTGTTTCTGATCATTTTGGCTTACTGGGTCTCCCGCCAGAGCACAACCATTGCAGAGGATATTCCGGTCCAGACAAAAATGACTTTTGACATTGGTCAGATTATGAACAGCCAAATACGCTTTTTTCACTGGTTATTGTAATTTGGAGATCTTTCCATTAATCTGACCAAACATTCATATTCTTGCAAAAATTACAATCTCATCAGGAAAAAAAAATCCTTTCACTAAACTGCTCCTAGGTAGCTAGCAGGATTTCTGCCCGAAATTGCTTCTCACTAGCAATTCCAGCAACAACAGATGTCATTACACACTCACTTTGAGCAGAAGACCTCCCACCTGCCTGAACAGAGACTGCAAATAAGATGGAAACAGCCATAATGTACTGAGAAGTGGACAAAAGGATGCTTTATGTTAACAAATACTTCTGGCATGCTGTTAATTTTTTGACGTTTACCATGTAATTTCTCAAAAGGAATTTCTGGTATTAAGGTCTAAACCTGATCCGTATGCATTCAGATTGCTATAAAATAGCAAAACACATCGGTTGCTCATGGCAACTTTTGACGCATAAACTATGGCCTACATTTTTAGCCAGTTTCTGTTGTCTCAGGAATTTCAAATGCAAATCATAATTTTATTCATAGCTCTATGCTTAACTTCCTAAAAATAGGGCATTAGGCTTTGGCAGCTTTTCATACAATATTTGCAACTTTGTCTATGTGTCTGGAATAATTTGAATATAAAGCCTTTACTGGTATGATAACAATATTCTAACATTAATTTTCCGCTCTGTGAAACAGGCCATGGATAACATGTTCACAGAAAAAGTATCTAGATCAGTCTTGAGAGTACAAATTTGATGTTTTTCAATAGTTTGCCTCCAAGGTAAAATAAGCTACCTTCTATCCTGCTGGGACTGCACAGCTGGCAATATCTAAGCTAGCTATTTACACTGAGACTGGGTGTGCATGAAATGAATTGAGGAAATCCCCAGCCTATGTTATCTTCAAATGTCTGGCTTTTAAGATGCATCCAAGATGAACAGTGATCCCACACCAAAGAAATGGGGAGGGCAAATGGCAGTAACTATGCAAACACAGCAGTCTTTTTCTAACCATTACTGCGGCTGAACACTGAGAATTGAGCTGTTCAGTGACCTGCCTACCTGCAGCATAATTAAAAATGCAGTAAGTAATTACCCCTACATCTTTTTTGCATTTATACTAATCCTTTCTACCTCACTTTTTAAATCTTACTCCTTTGTTACATCCTCCTCTGGTACCAGCAGAAGTATTAGAAATGAGACCCAAATCCTGCAGAGACTTGCACATGAGCTTGAGATGCCTCGTTTTTCTGCTTTATTGAGACATAAAGTTAAGCATACACTGAAGTCTTTGTAGCTTTGCAGATATTGGTTTGAAAGCCTTGTGGATAAAAAACTTATGTGCTGCATAACAGTACATGCTTAAGTGTTGGAAAATAACAGAAATAAATCAGTAACTAATGCCAACACGGAGCCTCAGACACAAAGAACATTTATCTGCTAAAATCCACACAACTCCCAGTTTTTCATTCCTTAAGTGCCTCCACTTTTGCAGCAGGGCATTTGCAGTGCCACCACGCAGGCTGGTCCTGAGGCTGTGGCAGGCTGGACTGTATCAGTATTGGGGTAAAAAGAGGAGTATGGCAGGTTCTATGGGTCAGGGCAATCCCAAGCACAAATACAGGCTGGGAGGAGAATGGATTGAGAACAGCCCTGAGGAGAAGGACTTGGGGCTACTGGTTGACAAGCTCAACATGACCCGGCAATGTGCGCTTGCAGCCCAGAAATCCAACTGTATCCTGGGCTGCACCAAAAGAAGCGTGACCAGCAGGTCAAAGGAGGTGATTCTTCCCCTCTGCTCTGCTCTCATGAGACCTGACCTGGACTACTGTGTTCAGCTCTGGGGACCCCAACACAAGAAGGACATGGACCTGTTGGAGCAAGTCCAGAGGAGGGCCACGAATATGATCAGAGAGCCGGAACACCTCTCCTATGAAGACAGGCTGGGAGAGTTGAGGTTGTTCAGCCTGGAGAAAAGAAGGCTCCAGGAACACCTTATAGCAGCTTTCCAGTACCTAAAGGGAGCCTACAAGAAAGCTGGAGAGGGACTTTTTACAAGGATATGTAATGATAGGACGAGGGTTAATAGCTTTAAACTGAAAGAGGGTAGATTTAGATTAGATACTAGGAAGAAATTCTTTACTGTGAGGGTGGTGAGGCACTGGAACAGGTTGCCCACAGGGGTTGTGGATGCCCCAACCCTGGAATGTTCAAGGCCAGGCTGGATGGGGCTTTGAACAACCCGGTCTAGTGGAAGGTGTCCCTGCCCATGGCAGGGGGGTTGGAACTAGGTGAACTTTAAGGTCGCTTCAAACCTAAACCATTCTATGATTCTGTGAAATACTCTGTGAAGCTTGAAGCAGCAGGGAATGAGCTGGAGGCAGCAGCAGGTGATCAGCAGCCAGTGACCCTGCTAGAAAACCAGTGTTCCCAGGGGATGCATAGCAGCTGGAAGGACCATCAGGCAGCCATGATAACATAGCAGCATTGGGGCAAGCAGAGGGAGCTGCAGCAACGTGTTTTAGCACTTAGTCCATGAGATGGGAAAGTGGAAAGAGCTACTCAGGGCAATGAAATGTTTTTCTCAGTGCACCACTGGCTGTATTCACAACCTCAGCATTTCCAGTCCCATACAGCCCAACAGATCAGGAATGCCAGGGGATCCTCTCTGGTATAATACCCAAACTCTGTCATCCAAGACAGAGCACAGATTTGGCCCCTAACGTTTAAGAAAGCAAACCCGAGAATATTTTTGATAGACTTTCTCTAATGCCTCCTGATGAAGGTTGAAATAAATTTTTATTAGGAGACAAAAAGAGAAAGAGCAAGAATGTTTCTTTCATCTCTTTGTATAGGAGATATATCCTGCTTAGCTCTTTGAAAATCATTTCCTCCTGCTAGTTTAGGTGCCCTCCATAATTGAGTTCTGGTTTTAAGTTCCTACACCTCCTCAAAATTTGTTTAAAGGAGACATATGTTCAAAGGGGCTATGATTTACAGCTCTTAAAAATTAGAATTTGCACCACTGATTAATATTTAAATCCATCTTATGTAAACTTATCTACCTCTTATTTTTACAGGCAAAGCCAGGTAGCATGAAAGCCATAGGCAGTTATATACGCAAAAGACCTGGCCCTAATAACCTGCTTTGCAGTAAATACAATAATTATATTATTTCTTCAGCATTACACACTCGGTGGTGGTGGAAATAGTGAACTGATCCCATGACACATGGAACACTTTCTTCTATACAGCTGTTCTTCACCCTTGCCCAGATGTGATAGGACTTTTACTCCAGTGTTATATGGCCTGGACAGAGAGCAGCAATCTGTGCACATGCAGGCTCCCCTGAAAAAAAAACCCTACAAAGTTTTCGTCCCTGAGCCCTTCCTGCACTGCAGAATTTTCACTTAAGAAAATTCAAAGGCAACCTTGAGCAGAGATCCCTTGAGAGTTGCTCTGCACAGGGGCTGGGATGAGGCAGACCTGCAGAAAAAAAAAAGAAGAAAAAAAGAAAAAGGAAAAAATCCTTTCAAGATGCATTTGTCTTGGGGAGATGCTGTATTCCAGGGACAGCATATCTCTTGAGCTTTTTATATAGCAAGGAAACTCTGCCCTTTCAGTTCTTCTCCACAAAATCCCCCTATTGCTAGAACGTACATGGAAATAACTGCTAACAACTCCACATGGAGATAACTGCTATCAACTCTTTTCTTTGGCCTTGTCTTCTTAATTATGCTCATTTAATAACTGAAAATTATGTGGTTTTTCATCAATAGATTTCTTGATAGTCTAGCACAGAAAGGAAAAAAGCCATTACAAACCCCATTAATATTCTAACATGTAATTATAAGATTATAATTGACTAACGTGGTAACCCTGCAAGCGCTACAGCTGCTGAAGAAGAAAACATAACAAAGATGAGTGGTTTTCTCACCCACAAGAATACAAATGAGACATGTTATAATTTAATTGCAAGCACTTTCAGAAATTCATTATGATTTTAGAAATTCACTAAAATACCTAATATAGAAGCATCTTTCCTAGCATAAGAAATAAGGTTTTCAACCATCTATTGTTAGAGCTATTCATAAACGATTTACTTCATGCCATGCAGTACAATATGCTTGAACATTTTCTGAAATAAAATTTCTAATGCTGACACTGAAATTTGTATTTAGAGACTTAATTAAAAGCCTGACTTTTAGATGTACTTGCCACCTGCAGCTCCTATTCGGTTCCCTGTCATTTAAGTACCTGGCTTCAGGCAGCCAAGACTGAAAACTGCAGCTTGAAGAACATTATCACAACATTGCCGAAGAGTCCTCCTTACCAGCCTCTGCTGTCCTCGGGCAAAACCCCTGCTGATTTTCTACCTGGGCCCGGGAAAACCACTGGGCCAAATGCTCAGCTGGTGCAAAGCAGCTAAGCTGTACTGAAATGCAGGCCATGGGTGTTTTGTCTGAGTACAGGTTGCATAATTGAGTCCTTTAAATGGAAATTTGCATTGAGAAAAAGGACTGTCCTTAATGAAGGAGATACACTCAGTAATCAGAAAAAAAAACAGGACGCCTGGTTTTGACAGCTTGTAACTGGCTCCCTGCAGGGCAAGGAGTTTGTACTTTGTATCCACATTCATAGCCCATCATAAATCTTAATTAAACAGTGTAATGATTAATAAACTGCCACTCCTCAGATTGGACAGATGTTGCCGTGAAAGGCGCACAAGCACGTGTAGTATTTTTCCCCCTGGACTATTTCAAGTTTGTATCCTACAAACTCTTACTGTTCCAAATGGCAAGACCCAAATTGTGCTCTTGGTGACACCTGCACATATCCAAAACCATTCCAGTAAAGCAGCGTATTTGTCTTCCTGACGGGTAAGTTGTCCCATAGTTTCAAAACAGCTTGAGAAAGTTGTGTGTTCATTTGAGTAGCCAATGCAACCACAGGCAGTAACTGTAGCTAGTAGTTCTGCTATTTTCTGCCCATTAGTTTTCTTAAGTCTTTGCATTCTCATGAAAATGTCGTTAACTTCTCTGTTTGTGTCTGACTTTGTAGCTGAGTCTTTGCAATGGGGACTGGTACAATTTCCATTGTCCACACACCTCTCTCAATGCATTCACTTCCCTTTGTACGGGACTGTTCAATACTGCATCTGCCCTAAGACTGAAATTCATTTCTAGTATTTATGTCGCAAAATTCCCTGGAAGCTTGTCCATTTTGCCCAACTGTCTCAATTTACATAATAAAAGATACTACTTTGGCTTACATATTCCCAAAGCCATGGATAATTTGGCCCAATATGACTTCATTAAAGTATTTTTCATATTGGGCATTTTCTTGCTAGTGAACAGGTCAGGCAGGACCATAATAGTTACATGCAATTCACTGCTTATGAAATAGCATCTGAGTAAAACTGTGTACAAGCTACACGATTAAACAATTGTTTAATCCCTAACAAATACCTGGAGTTGTATTCCATAAAAGAAGTTTCCCCTCCTCCTCCTCTTCCTCCTGCATCACCCTCACTCCCACTGTTCCTCCACTCCTCTGTATGCAAACCAAACCAACCTCTCCTTAGTATGACTTAACCTCATAATACAACCAAAAGCAAGGGAACAAGAAGAAATGCAAATGTTATGACAGCAGCAATAGCAATTTTTGCTTTTACAGAGTTGTGATGGCAGATCCTACTCTCGCTGGCTCTGGGAAAGCAGCAGGTACCAAACTGGTGGGGCATATGCTGCTCTTTGAGCCTTATGCAATGATCCCTGTGACAGGACCAGACTGCAGGAACCTGCTTAGCTCCTTCAGAGAAGCATGCCCTTGCACTGTCAAACCCACTTACGCCAGTTACAAGTCACAGCAAGCCTTAGCTTTTCCCAGCAACCTCTCTGTGCTCTGTGCTGCCCTTGGAAATTACCTTTGTTTTGTAGCAAATAATTTTTAGGGGCTTGAATTTAACAAGGAGGGAGGTGGTGGTCCTGCTCTTCTGTCCATATGCACAGACACCTATCCAGCTAATTAAGGTTTACTGGAGCTTGACGTTGTGGTGATGCCTGCATTATTTGAGTCTCTAGAGAAGCAGCCTCTGTAACTTGCATTTGCAATAGGATCTTCCTGTTTTCTGTGCCCTTGGGATTTTATCCACATGACTGAGTTAGCACTGTGTCGTGCTACCAGTCCCTTTGCAGTTACAGAGGCAGAAAGGTGTGACTGGCTGTAATATGATCAAACCATTCCCATACATCTGTGCATAGTTTTTATTCACACCGTAGGCAAAAACAATCATCACTGAACACAATGGCATTCAGGAATTCTCAGGATTAAGCGTTGCTTAGGAGCTTTAAAGAAAAAGGAGGGAGGAGAAAGGCTCTGTTATCAGAAAGGAGGAAGAGGTTCCCTCTGTTGCTTAATATTTAAACTCGCTGAATATTTACACAAGAATTTTATGAGAAGTGAGTTTGCACTCATCTGTTGTAAGGCCACTAGAACTCTTAATAAAACCAGGTACATGACAACTGCAAATGCTGAGTAAAAGAAAGTAATGGCGTTTTTTGTTTAAAGGCAGAAGAGCGATTTCAAAGATACGTACTAACATGATCCTTCATTTTCTTGTGGGTTTAGACCTCAGCAGTCAAGTCTCTCAGGATTCATTGATACAGCCATGAACGTCAGACACCTTCACGAAAATGAAGCAAAAGCCAAAAGCCTCAGCAGTAAAAACTGCAGCTATCACATGCTACCAAGAGCTGCAGTTTTAAGGGAATAATTTGTAGGGGAACAATAAAGCAGTTCTAAGAATCAGTTTTGACTGCAGAGAAAACAGAACTATCCTTAAAAGTGTTAGCTGAACACTTCATGATTAAACAGAAGGGACAGATGCAGGCTCAATACTTAGTGTAGTTAAAACTCAGTCTATCCTACTTTTTCATTGGCTCTTATACCCTGCAGACAGACTGTCACAGCTGCCTGAGATACTTAAAATGTATCACAGGGAGATGAGTCTATGTCGTCAGAACAGTACTGTTAATCTAAAAATCTTTTAGGCTGTCTAATATTTCAAATTACACAAATATAATAAAACAAATATACTAAGACTTTCTCTTCCTCTCCTACTTCATCTCTAGAGGTATGATACCAGATCAAGGTGTTCGTGCGCTACGCATGGAGGATTGGATGCTTTTTATCTTTCCTGAATTTCTGTGTTTCCTGCATTACTGCAAGCAGCTTCAGCTGGCTGACTGACTAGAAAACTTCACAAATACAGATGTTTTCGATTCCTTGTTTCTCCAACTTGCCAATACTCTGAAAACAGAAGCACAGTTTACACATTCACTAGCCAAACAGTGGACAATAACTTCACTGGAGAAAGGAAACAGGGTACCTCAGTCATTCACTCATCCCACTTACCACTTCCCATAATGCTAAATAATGAGATGATGGGAAACTATTTTTAAAATTTAGCTTCCCCAGTTTTGTCCTCTCTTCAGAATTAGAGCCGAGATTCCAACTACAGTTAGAAAATTGTCTGTCCTGAGCACAGCTACCTGTTACTATGGCTGCACTCTCAGACCTCTCTGATCTCTGTGATCTCTGGGGTATACAAACGTGATGCTGTGAGATATCTGCTTACCACTGCAAGCAGTGAGGACAAGAATCAGTGTCAGTGCAGTCAGCCCAAAGGGGTTTCTGACAGGGCTGACAACTGACCCTAGAAGATTCTGGCCCTACATTAGCTTTGAAACCACGTATTTAGTGTTCCTTTTGGTTAAAGAAAAAAAAAGAAGCATTGTTAGCTCTAACCCTAACGTGGTCACTCCAGAGTGACCAAACTGACTCAAGCATTGCTAAGACCTATTTTTGGATTGGCCCCATGCAGAAGAAAAACTTCCTGTAACACAATTTGAACATTTGGGCCTAGGATTCAGCAGAATGAGTAACTCTATTCAGCTGTTTGCCTGTGAAAATCAGAGCACAGTTAGCATCTGGTGGACCAGTTAGCAGTTACTGAGCAGCAATTTGTCCAAGGTGGTCAGTTTATTTTTAAAATTTCTAAGGCAGCAACCCTATACAGCACTGCTTATCTAAACCTGCCAGTCAGTACCTCACCTAAACTGCAAACACGGAGGTGAGACCAGGTAGGTTAAATACTTTTGATGTGCTTGCACAAAAAGTTTCTGTCTCGTCTTTGCAGTCGAAGAGTTCTAGTGATTCCTACAGTATCTTAGGAGATGACCTGTGCACTCACCACAGGTCTGAGCTTTCCAGACACACTGGGTTTCCTGAGTGACAACACAGGACAGTCACTGTGTGTTCGCAAGTGGCCCTTGGTCACTACAGCAGGTGAAAAAAGGGCTTGCTGCTGTCAAAACTACTCACGTACCCAGCTTCTACCCACTATCCTTTCCCAGGGCAAGCTAGCTGCATCATGCTGGCCTGCCACAGCAATTCATCCAGCCCTATAGCATGCTCCAGACAGCTCTCTCCCATGGGCAAATTGTTCAAGCAGTGCCAACCTGTTCCCAGGTCCTTGCTAAAAATGGTAGTCAGGAGCAGACAACTGCCCTTGTCAGACTCACCCACAGCTTGCCAGCTCCCAACGGGAAAGTGGGCTGGCTGGGAAACACCAGCCCAGCACAGATGCTGCTGCCTCTGCTAATCCCATAGCAGGACAGAAGTCTGTCAGGGTTTGTTCAATCAGCCTGTGTCTTGGCTCTGTGGTGGGGCGTAGGCACAGCAGTCTTGCTGGACTGGCTGGGAGTCACGACTCTGTGCTTACAGAGCAGGAATAAGGTCGCTACTGGCTCTTCACGTTGGTACTCATGGTGGGTATGTCAGCCCCTGCCTGGTGAACACTCTTGTAGCAGAGCTGCACAGGCAAGTTTAGCTACTGATATGGAAAGCAGATTTCCAGCTCACGGGAGGGGGAATCATTCCTAACATTTATCCGAGGACATAATTTTAGAAAAATCTCATTCTGATTTCAGTGACATACCAGGTGACAAAATGGGTATTTAAAGTACATAATTCTTTTCCCTAGAAAAGAAATCAACCTTTTTCTAAGCAAGCTGGAGGTGGCAAAAATCCATCCTTCCTGATGCAGAGGGAAGAAACAAGCACAATAGTAGTTTCAGAGCAGTGAACCCGGGCAAGTGCTACAGCAAGTTAGAGCCAATTTTGTGGGACCAAGGAAAAATCAAAACGAAGAACACCAGGAACTGGATGTAAGTTGAGCAGGAATAGGGATTAGTAGGTTTTATATATTTGTGAGGCTAACTACCCTGGCTTATTAGCAGCACATTTCAGAGCTTGGACTGGGACAGCCAAGCTGCAAACCCCGCTATGCGAGCAGCACTTCCAAAAGCAAAGCTACCCAGCACGATGCAGGCTAGAAGCTAAGCCCTGGCTGCCAACAAACTCGTTCAAATCACGCTCATTACAGTGGTGGTGATAAAAGCCATGAACATACTTGTATTGAACTACCATTTTTCTTCCCTCTATATTCACAATCCAAAAGGAAAAGCACAAACTTCTTCATACACTGCTGAGCAAATGAAGAGAAGATTCATTCCCTGATACACTAACAATGCACTACAGGATCAAAATGCAACCTTGGCATTTTTCCTGCTCTTAATCATGCGTCAAGGTTGCTACAAAACAACAGTTGCAGGTAGCTGAAAAAGTCTGGCAAACAGATGCAGGGGCAAGGCCAGCATACCCCTGCCGCTCATAGCCTGTCAGGGGGAGGAGGCAGCCAGCCTCCTGATGGCCATCCCAGCAGCGGGCCCACATCCTTGCTGCGGCGGCACAGAAGTCTGCCTTCGCATCTGCATCTGTACCTTAGTTGGACAAGAGGTGCAAAGTGCAGCTGTTCTGATCAGTGCTCCCAACTCACACGTGAGCTTATCAGAAACCCTGCGCAGAGCCTCGAGCGGTAACCCCGGGATGGGCTTGGCAGTAGGAGGCAGCCAGGGGACCATGCCAGCAGGTTCCCACAGTGCCACTCAGCCGTGGCCTGCAGTGGGCTGCAACCCAATACCATGATTCAAATAAGCAGCAGGAGTTTGTGCTCTGATTGTCAACCTGTGCTCTCTTCATAAAAGTTATAGGTGTGAAATACATGCCACATCAGAGCTGCTGTGAGAAGTCTGTACAAGGAAGTAAAAAGCCAGATAGAGGACTGGGTTTTTTTTTTTTCTTCAAAAATCTCTGGTAGACTGGGTGCCACCTCCCCTACTTCTGAGCACAGCCACATCTGTACTCACACAGACAGGCAAAAAGTCTTTGCAAGAAGATGGACAGATCATCCAAAAGCATCACCACAGCTAGCGTGGCCAAGGGCTGGTGGCTCAGTACCTGGCATGTTTTGCTGCTTAGGCAGTAACTAGTTATAGTCCATGTGACAAAACCGAATATAAGCACCATCAAAAATAATGGCATACCTGCATGCACCATTAGCATTGCTTCCTGAAGTTAATCTGAAGTACAAGTTAATATTCTAATTGTACATTTTCAATTTTATTGAAGCACTGCTGTATAACCCTGCTTCCCTCTTCCTTCTTTTTAGAGGATGGATGGAAAAAGCTTAATTTAGCATGCAAATGCCAAGTGACAATGCTTTTATTAGTTTGTGGCCTCCAACAACTCAGTGCTCAATAAATTTTTCAAGATCTTAAAACTCCATAAATCAGGAAATTTTTTTTTTGCACTTTACTTTGATCACCTTAGCTCTGGAATCTGAATTCTGTTTTTTGAAAAAGTGGTTGAACTTTCTAAACATATGAGGAAGGGGCTCACTGGGGTTATTAGAGGCTAGTGCATAAGAGTTTGTAGTAGAAGTGGTGATGTAAAGCAGTGTTCTTGGCCCCATGCATCTCGATGCAATTTGCTACATTTATTGACACCCTAGACACAGTAATTCTATGTACTTCCTCTTGTTTGGTGCTGTCCCACCTTGATGCTGCTCTTTCCTCATACAGAGCAGCAGATGGTGCAGTTCAGGTACGAGCTCTGCTGTTAATTCAGTTACCCTACAGCTAATTCAAAAAAGGAAACACTAAGTTCTCTAAAAAGCATTCTCAGATGACTGATTATCTCATACTTTACTTCCCAATAAACTTAATACCGCTTGGATAAGGAGTAAAAAGAAGTATAAACTGGCCTACCTAAATCTGAGTTCCTGCAGTCCTTGAAGAACATAAAGTTTGAGCCCAATCCTATTTAGTTCCTGAGGTGTAAATGTGTTTTATTCACAGCTATGTCAGTAACTGGTATGCATATTACAGTACCTTTATGAGCTGATCTGGTTCACTCCCTTCTTCCACAGTAATTAATTTAGACCTTCCATTTCGTTCATTGTCCCGAATGCCAACAGCAACTTGAGTAGCCTTCAGACGCTCATATTTATTGCATGATGAGCCACACCACTGATAGATTTCCTAAAATAATTAAAAGCACACACATTAGCAATAAGATTCAACACTGAACAAAATTATGAAATTAATATTTTCTTAATAATTATCTTACTGGATCTAAACCACCAGAACATCAGTGAAGCTACATCTTTCAGAAATACTTTCCAGAAGAGATTTCCTAAGTGACCTAGATATTTGTAATATGCAAGGTATTTATGTAATGTAATTTAGCATCCACATATTAGGAGATCGCTCAACCTCAGAATAGTCAAGGGTTTTGGTTTGACTGAGTTTTATCCCAAATACAGATATATCTTCAGCTATCTAAAGAACCTGAAACTCCTAAATTTGCTACTGCAAATTGTTTTTATTTTATATCTGGCAGGTCCTCTTCTATGCTATTTTAGCAGTGCTGGTTCTCATCTGTGGCAAGAAATAAAGTAATTTCAAAATCTCAAGGAAAACCCTGACTGTATCTGCTACTCAAAGGTAAAGTTAGATCTTTCAATCCAGTTTTTATTTTGGTGACTTTCTGCCGTATAGTGATATTTGTCATGTACTCTGCTGCATCAAACCACAAAACCAGCTCACATGCAAACAGATGACATAGGTGTTTTCAATAAAAAGTCTTCTTCACTGGAAGATTCTTCCTCAGTGTACAGCTGATCCAATGCTCCCAAAAGTTTATTAACCTCAGATTAATGCAAGTCCTTCCAACTGTAGTTATCACAAATGTCTTCATAAATGACTTCTAAAGATTCACAGATCAGGAATACACAGTTTTTCCGGTCAGTTAAACCACCAAGTTTCTCCCCAGCAGAAGGTGGACATATACCTGGTCCCCCTTCCTGCCTCAGGAACTGACTGAAATAAAGACAAGAGACACATCTATAAAAGATGCCTCCATTCAGGAAACGCAACAGCTAGGAGTACGTTGCTGCCACGTGGGCAATCCACCCCACCGTGGTTGCCACCTTTACAAGGAGTTTCTCAGACACCACAGCAGCAGCTATTCATGTTGATGAGCAAGTGCTCTGGTGGCAGTAGCCCACTCCCAGATATCATCTTATGGGCCTTCAAGGCGTTCCTCTCATCTGGCTGAACACGTAGTGAATGGGTATGCCCTGCACATTACGGGTAAAGCGCAATTCAACCAGAACGGAGCACGTTCCCAAGGCACTTCTCAGGAAGGAGCACCACCAGAACTAGCCTAAGACAGGTCACCTGTCCAGTCACACCACAGACCAAGGACCCCCAGTTTTGGCAAGTCCTATTATTCAACCTGAATGCAAAGCATTTCAGAATAAAGAATTTAGATTTCAGTCCTGATGAAAATTACTAAGAGGCAGAACATAAGCTGCAGAGCCGCTAGAGGCTGAGCTAGAAGGAGCTAGTCAAAGGAAATTAATCAGCTTAGCTGGTTGCTTCCCCCCACCCCTTTCTTCTGGAAGAAAGTAATTTGATTCTTCTTCACATGATTCTACTAAATAGCCTAAACAGTACAGCAATAAAGGTACACATTCATTTTCAACTTTAAAAGAGGTTGAACTAGTTTGTGTTCATCTACAACGCAAATAACAAGGATTTAATCAGAGCCCTCACTGAGTAAACTACTGGGGTCTTAGTTTTACGAGGTATATAGAACTGTATAAAATTTAGATTTCGTATGAAAACCTGTTTCATTCAAAAAAAGCTTCTTAAGCTCTTTCTGCTGACCACTATTGTTATTTAATAGTACTTAAAATGGTGGCTTGAGACAAGTGAGAGATTAAGTACAGCTTCTCTGTACTAGCAGATGCAAGGTTTTAGAAGACAGCTAACACTGATGCCATCTGCATGCGAAACAGCACTAGTAACTTCTTATGTTTACTCTTCACCAGCCTGGACACAAAAAAACCTCCCAAACTCAGTGATCTCACAGCCAAGTTCCCTTCCCTTCCCTTTGGAAGCATCCTTCAAAGACGAAGTTTTAAGCTTACGTCAGGATTACACAGATTCCCAGAACTGGATCCCTTTCAACCTGCAGATGTTATGCAATGAAAACTGTGAGGTTTTCAGCTTGCCTTTACCAACTTGACTGTAGTATTAAGACAAGAAAAAAAATATCTGCTTTCAAGTTCCAGTTTAAATACTGTCCGCTTACTAAGTATCCAGAATCTGGAGACATACTTGGCTTCAGGTCTGAACCTTATCTTAAATCTGACTTTCGACATTTCCACAGGAAAAGAAAGTATCTGTGCAATCTTGGGGCAACAGAATTTTCTAAAGAATTAATGAAGACTGCCTTGAGTATACAGAAAGTCAAAAGGTTTTTTTTAAATATAGTTATAGCCATGCACTGCTTCAGCCACCTTCTCCCAGATTTTGGGAGACTTCCCAAAACACAGACTCCTTTAGTTTCTGTGAATTTCACCACTCCAACTTACTCATTCTCATCTTGGCCTACCTCCTACTAACTAAGCTTATTTGAAATTATGTGATAAAACAGGAGTCAGTGGAGATATAGCAGCAATAAATAAGAATTCTTTATTTCCTGCAGTCTATAGAAGCAGTAAGGAAGAAGAAGACGACATATACAGAGAATTAGCTGAAGAGGTTAGGCAGCTGTTGCCTTATCTCAGTGTGTATGCTGCAATTCATGGAGATTACTCATTCAGAAAGGTTAAAAGTTCAGTTTCAGCTATACGTGTAAGCCTTCTCTTGGTCTTCTGGTAACTGTCCATGCAACCTCAAACAAGTATTCTCATCTACAAAATTAGTAGTTATTTACGGTACTGACCACAAAGGATATTGTGAGACATAAACTGTCACTGCAAATTACAAAGACCTCTACTTCTCAGACAGTGAATTCACATTTTCTTAGCATCTCCTAAGATCTCCCTAGCTACCCCGCATTCACAGCGTATTCCCCAGTTTTCCTTCAGTCAGCAAGTGACTTAACTGAGCTCTCCTACAGTCCACTAGCTCTAGACTTCAAATCAGCCTGAGGAAGGGGAAAGACCTTTAAAAATCTACAGCAAGGGATTTCAGATTTTTTGATTTGCAGATTTCATTATTTTCCTTATGAGTCCACGTTCCTAAACTACAGAAACATTCCCACAAAATAATGTGGTCTAAATACATTTGTCCTAAACTAAAATAAATAAATATGAAATTCTGTTAGCTGTAACCTTGAGAAACCTTGTGTGGTAAGGTTTTCTCCTGCCACATGAAAAAACCTGAATCAATGAGAAGTATCTGAAAACATCCTTGATCTGGAGTTCACATGGTTGAGCCATACCACTCCTATAAGCTCCATCTTCCCTGGTTATTTAAAAAAATATTGATTTTAAAAGGTAGAGAAACAAGGCTGATTCTTTTCAGCACTAAAGAATAAAGACCGCATTCTTTATTAAAACCCTGAAAGCTAAACTTCATGTACTGTATAATCTAATAGAAGGAAGTGAGCAGCCACAAGTCATGAAAGCGTCCCTAGGTATATAGTATTTTACTGTATTTACTATGAGCACGAAACAAGTATCTTAAGCATTCACTGCTACAAGCTTTTAGGAGCTTAGATTTAGTTAATTTTCTCTTCTGAAGTAAAATCTCTTCTCAATTATTTCTTAAATGTATCTAAATTTGAGGCCTCATGGTAGAAGATGTAACTTGCACATTTCAATCTCTAGGCAGATTGGGTTTTTAACAACTTAAAGCCAGTGTCCTGGTTTCGGCTGGGATACAGTTAATTTTCTTTCTACTAGCTGGTATAGTGCTGTATTTTGGATTTAGGATGAAAATGTTGACAACACACTAATGGTTTTAGTTGTTGCTAAGTAGCGCTTATGCAAAGTCAAGGATTTTTCAGCTTCTCGTGCCCAGCCAGCAAGAAGGCTGGAGGGGCACAAGAAGTTGGCACAGGACACAGCCAGGACAGCTGACCCAAACTGGCCAAAGGGATATTCCATACCATGTTACGTCATGACAAGTATATAAACTGCAGGGAAGGCTGGCCAGGCCAATCGCTGGTTGGGGACTGTCTGGGCATTGGTCAGTGGGTGGCAAACAATTGCATTGTGCGTCACATGTCTTGGGTTTTGTTTTTTTTTTTTGTTATATTCCTTTTAGTTACAATTATTATTATTATATTTTATTTTAGTTATTTAACTGTTCTTAGCTCAACCCACAAGTTCTATTTTTTTTTTTTTCTGATTCTCCTCCCCATCCCACTGCAGGGGCGGGAGGGATGGGACAGTGAGTGAGCAGCTGCATGGTGCTTAGTTGTCCGCTGAGGTTAAACCACAACAGCCAGAAGGAGAGATTTTTAAGTTAAAGCCACTTCTTGACAAGGCTAATATTTAGATGTAGATTTATCTGAAATATAGTCAGCTAGCTATCTAACCATGTCCAACAGACCCCTGAGCTTTTGGCTTGTATTTTATCATTCATGTATTTATTTTTAGACATATGTATGTGTGTGTATATATATATACACACATATAAAGAGTGCTCAATTAGGGCCATAATATGGTATTTAGCTTTAGTTCACTCAGTGCTTTCACAATTTCTTAGCTGTACTACACCTTCACTATTTTTAGGCTTGTTTTGCTAACCTTATTTTGAATTGGCAGGCTGACAAATGTTTCCATTAAAACAAAAATAGACTTCAAGTGTTCACTCCCCTCAAAAAAAAAAAAAAAGAACTTCATTCATCAGTAATTCCTGTGCCAAGCCCAGTTTATTTTCAGAAGTTTGTACTAGCAGTATTTTTTTTCTTTTTAAATCTCTTTAACAGAGTTTGAGAGATGCTATGGAAGAGAGCTATTCTGCTACCTGATATTAATGGTTGTTGCTATCAATATATTTGTCAAATCACAGTGGGACAATTAGCAGCTGAGGGTGAGAAAATGTTATCATTAATAATCACAATGGCCACCCTTGAGCTCCTGAGGGAGGTCAGGAAGGCAAACCAGGTCTATGCTATGCACACTGCAGTCACAGCAAGGTCTCTCCTCATCTGCACATTTTGGGTACACAGTCTGGTCTCCTAGTTATAGAGTAGCAGGGTTCACTGCTTTTATTCCTGATAGCTTCTGGCCTGAAGAGTGACCTTGAGCAAGTCTCATGAGATTTCTACAGCACATTAAATATGACCCAACATTTAGCTTCTATACAGAAGTGTGCAACAGGATGATTATGCATGGCTCACATGTAACTCTGAGTAAAAGTACCTTGGCACTTTTCCCTGTATGGAGGGGGATTGTGAAAGTACACCTCCTGCCTTCCTGCTCCAGCCCCAAATGGCTTGTAGAGCAAGAGAAGAAAAAACAAACAAACAAAAAATGTGCTTATTTCCAAGTGACATAAAAACAAATTTTCCCTTCTAACACATAGCCACCTCTGTAATCACCTGGTAGCCTCCTCAGTTTGGAGGCAAATGAAAATATACTCTGCATCCTGGTGTCGCTTCTGTGAATCTTAGCCAGGACAACGAAGGCAAAAGCCAAGAAGCTTAAATCTGTGAAGAACTCAGTTTTGTTCTAGTTACAAACATGTCCTGAACATACAAGTGTTTTAAACCCATATCTTTGTTGAAATACCTAGTAATTGCTGATTTGCATTCTCTTACATGAAGAAACATTAAAAAGCTAAACAAATTAAACAGGTTTCCAAACTCTAATTTGAAGCAAATTTGTTGCAAAACTTCAATTTTGGTAGAAAACAACAGTGAAATGTTTGTCTCACTAATCTTAAAATATTAAAATAAAAATTTATTCTTTCATTAAGGAAAGACTAAGCCAAGTATCACAAGCTGGTGGGCCTCCATTCTTTGTTGGCAGGCCCTGATGCACCCTAAGCCTGTCCACCTTTGCCCGCCTCTACATCAGAACATGCTCCCAGAATGCAAGTGCACCTCAATTAAAAAAAGAATTACCACTCTTAGTTGAAAGTCAGCTAAATCTGTAATGTGGATCCTGTCATGTCAACATGATGTAACTTATGCTGACTTAATACATGTCAGTCAGGATGTTGTCTTCTGTTCCTCTAAGCCACAACGTGAGGTATAGAGGCACAGCTATGAAGCAGAGGGGCTTAGCACAAAAAAAAAAGGCCTTCAGCCAAATCTGCTCACTCATGTGAAACACCATACTATGTTCTCTTTACCCCCACGACTCATACAAGAGGGCTAAAAGCAAGAAAAGAAGGGTTTGCCTTAATTCCTCTCTTGGGCTTAGTTGCTTCTGTTTATTAGATAGAAGCAGATCAGAGGCTGGGCAAATAACCACATCACAGAAAGCCACTGCAGTGGTTTCACAGTGGGTAGTAGAAGAAAGGCTGACAAGGCTTGTAAAGAAAGGCGGGCCAGGAGGAGAGGAGCTGTGATGTACGAGTGCCCAAAGGAGCCTGCACTCCTAATGCTCACATGAGAGTGAACCGAAGATACCACTCCTTGAGGGAAGTAGAAAAAGAACTAGCAAAGCTAGAGGCAGACTGAACAGGCATGAATGCTGGCAAAGCTTTTATACATATCTTATCATGCTACTATCGAAATAATTGGCATGCACTCAGCTGAGACTCCATTCTCTTCACAGTGATTAATAAACAGCTGTTCTGATAAGGCAAGAGTTTATTTTGGCTGAAACTGTTCTTTGTTAAAGTCTAGTCTCTTAAATTAAAGTTAACAGATTTAAAGGAAAAATGCTAATACACAACACAAATACACTTGGAAAAAAGTTTTTATATGAACTGCAAACATCAGAAATGCTTCCAGTGCCTTCAGTTTTCAGTAAAATTATTTGTAAAACAAATGCACATTACCTTGGTGTTTGTAATTCAAACACCAAGTTTTTGGAAAATAACTGAAGCGTCCTAAAGCAGGAGTGTGGAGGTTTGGGTTTTTTTTTAGTAAAAAGAGTGCTAAATCAAGAAAAAATCCAAATGATAAGGAAAATAACAGTAAAAGGGAATAAAAGTGACTAGGATACAGCACTTTGACAGTTTGCTGACATTCAGGTTTTTTAGGAACTGACAATATATATAAGAACTTTGCATTGAACCAGGTTAATATAGGCCTCTGGAGACATTTCTCTCCTTAAATTATTCAGTGTTTTTTTTCCTGTCTTGACTGTTGAATTCTTGATACAGGCAGTGAAAAAAAAAAAATCATTTCACATATTCATCAAATCTGCCTTTTACATTTGCTGGAACTGTAATACAGTGAACCATTGAAAGTTGTGGAGTTTTGATAATCCAAAACAAACTCTGAATTCATTCAGCCAGAATGCTGTTGAGGCCACCATGAGCCTGGTCCTGGTATAATTACAATAGTGTCTTTGTAACCAGTCTTGGACTCTCCTATTTGATTCAACTGGAACAAATTGTCAGAATAAAAGTAAGTCAGATGCACCACAGTCATACACTTACAACATTCATTTTTCCTCTCACACCTGTTTTGCTAGTATATTCTAGGAATAGCTGTTGCTATACCACAATACATTAAAGGGTGACTACCAGGAGGATATTCATTCTAAATAACAGCAGTTCAAGCAGCAAAACATCTGGATTTCCTCCAACATCAGGAGGAAAACTAACCTAACTGAATCTTTGTGCATATGTGTATGTCCTGTTCACCTAAAGCTTTAATGATGGTCTCTACTTCAGTCACTTTTCTGCATACAAGTCGGGGCAAGGGGAAGCTTTCCAGTCCATAGGGTATGAAGGAAAACTACATAACCTGAATATTCTAACTGAAGTGGGGGAAAAAAAAAAGTGCTTAATATTTATTTTTCTCCATCTGATGACTTTGGGACTATAACAATTTCCAGAATGCTGGAGTTTACACTACTGGAGGTATAAAACTAATTGGTTCACAGATTTACAGAAAAATGAGATGCTTGCTTACTAAGATAAAAATGTGGTTATATCTACACACAGTGTAAGCTGTTAATAAGTCCATTAAATTAATAAAGAACAAAAGCAGTTTAGTTCTTCAAGCTCTGCTACTTGTTTGGCAACTCCCTGCTACAGGACAAGTGATAGTTTAACTCTCAGCTAGGGGAAACTGGGGAAGAGGTTAGTTGTAGGAGAAACATGTGAATGAAAAACATGGAAAAAGGACATGACTAGTCAGTTGTTAGTGCCAGGGAAAGCAACTAGAAAGAGAAACTTACAGTGATGAACTCCAGCATGCAAGAATCTGGTCTTCTGCTCCTGTTTACACCCGAACAGTGACTTTAATAAAGCGATAATATGCTGATTGTGAACTGGTTTCTCTAAAGGAAGAGAAGCAAAGCCACCTAGAAGAGATAGTGCAGGCAAGAAGGCAGATTACAGAAGCAAGCAAAACTACAAGTGTGCTTAAGATTGCAACATGATGCTGAATCATACCCTGCAGTCATAATCATAAAGTATCTGCCCTCTTGTTCTTTTACTGTTAAAAAACAGAAGTTAAATTATGTTTACAAAAAGAAAATTAGTCTATAGCAAGTTAACAGTTTTTATGAAAAGCAGCTGTCAAAAAAGCCAGCCTTTTTGCTTGATGTATTTTTTCTAGTGTCTTTGTGCAAGACAGCAATCTTTTTCATTTTGACATACCTATTATGTCAGGAGTTCAAGTAGGAGCATACTGACAGATACATGATCACAACAGCTTTATTCAGTCTTATGCTTTTGAGTTCTAACATCATAATTTTCAGTTGTGATTCATGGAGCCCTTGAGAAGTACATACATTGATTGCTGGATGGCACAAGTTGTTTTTAAGCATGCTGCAGGCTCTTAAATTTCAAATCAGCAACCTCTTGGCTGTTTATAAATCAGTTTATAAGCACCACTACAGGAATGGGAAGAATGGACAACTCAGTGCAGTTTACCTTCAGTTCTTCACTTAATATAGTTATCACCTCACTGTCTGCATTCTTCCTTTGGGAAGAAGGGTAACATTTTGTTAGCAGAACTTTGATTGTACTGACAAAACTTTCCAGCCTCAATCAGGTCCAAGCTCAGAACTGCTTGGTACTTACCACACATTCCCCCCACACACACCTTACTTTAACAACTATCTCCTAATTTCTTCCAGGAGGCTGAGTGGTACACAGCTTTCTTCCTACCCTCTACAGTAACTTGGCTCATAGCACTGCTGCTGCCTCCCATCATGAAGGAAGTCAGCCAGAAAGAATCAAGTCTTACATTTTACAAAGCTCTATCTGAACAAATGAAATGCATAGAGAATATTTTTGCTGGTCACTAAGGTTACAACTTTAGACAGCCTTCATACAGCAGAGCTTCCCAAACTGAGTTGAGAAGCTTTCAATAAAATCAGCTGATCACTTCATGTTGTTATATTGCACTGCTACTCCCATTACTTCTGCTCCATTACCCAAATTACCAACACATCTCAACATTCACATTTTGTACATCACCAGTGTACACCAATGTACATAGGGTGAATTTCACAATGCTGGTAAGTTTCCTTCCAACTTTAAGCCAATCGCCAAGAAAATCAACAAAAGAGATGAAAGTCTTTAGCACATCTTATCAGAAATATACATATATAAGCTATATTAACACATGCATCTGGATAATACTAAAATAGCCTAGGAAATTTTGCGTGTTATTCACTGAATGGCACAATGATTAATTTTTTTCCTTCCCTTCCATGGTCATTTTCCATGCCCTCTCATGCTCCTTGCTGTTTTGAGAATCTGTCTTGGTGATGGAGGAAGAAAGAGGGACATGGCTAAGGGGAGGTGGCTGGAGGATGGGGTGGTGCAGGGAGAGCTGCATCTGGAGGTAAAGGGGAAAACACAGAGCAAGGCCATACGGTTTATGGCCACCAAGAACTGCCAAACCTGTCCTGGTGCCTCACAGGTGGGACACCAGGAAGAGCTCAGCACCCACCAGCCAAAAGGACAGGATGGGAAGTGTGGCAGAAGACCGTGGCTTCTGGGAGGACTTAAGCACAGCTATGCCAGGACAGGACATGCTAAGCAGCACCTGATAAAGTGTGCTTTACTCCAGGCCTGTACAAAGCCTTCCCAGCAACAGCCCTGCACTTGTCATGCCTGCCCTGTCCCAAAGGCTCCCTTACAGGGAGATTCCCAGGTTCATCATGGAGGTGGAATGAAAATCCCTTGTAGAAAAAAAAAAAAAAAAAAATTATCGGGGTGTGGCACCCCAGACTCCCTCCTGGATCACACATTGCACTGGAATATCAGTGTGGTGGTCACAACGCTCATGTCACAGTCTTACAGAAGACTGAATAAAAAGGTCTTTATGCATTACCCACAGCTAATGACTACCCTCATATCAGAGACAGTGTTTTCTCCGCCTTCTGCAGCCATTTTCTGCTCCAGCCTAAAGAGTTCAAAGGAGGCAAGGTAAGACCTGGGCAGGATATCTGAAGTGCTGTAAATGTGGCTTAGTAACATATCTAGGTATGAGGTAACCATCAGAGCCTGAACTGTAAATATGTGAAGCTAGCTGGAAATGCACACAAACACTTTCTACTTAAGGCATTATCACCAGAAGGGAAACCTTAGTGATCAATAATGGTTTTATTCCTGATCATTATTACCTTTCTTAATTTTCCTTTATCTGCTTAAACCATAGGTTTAAAATACTGCAGTAATTGAGCTCAATGGGAAAACTGAGATGATTTTTCATTATATTAGGTAAGTGGCGTCATAAAAGCTAACAGGAAATGGACTGCACAAGCAGTTTTGCAGTGCCACAGAGACCATCCTTCTAGTTAGCTAAGAGACTGGGGAAAGTAAGCCTTGGAAACTCATCTTATTTGACACACTACAATAATTTGATATTAAAAGCACTGACCATAAGCTCATTATTTTATGCAATTACTACCCATTATTCTCAGAAAATGATTCAGTAGTGTGCTGCAATAAAGCCCAAGACTCAACAGCAACCCTATTTAAGATTAATTTTATTTCAATTATTCAGTAAATGAATCTACTTGAGCCAAAAATCTTTTTTTTTTTTTTTTAAAGGACCCCTAAATTCAATTAAGGGCTCCTGTAAAGACTCACCCATTTACAACAGACCTCTAGTCATGGAAAATTTCAATGTGAAATACAGTTATTTCAGCTTGAAATACAGTTCTTAAAGCTTGCTCAAGATTTCCACTGTGACAGTGTATTTTTCTACCACACCTATTTCTCTATAGGCACTTCACTAGACTTACATATCTTCATCTTGAAGTATGTCACACATTGCCTTTTCATCTCCCACTAGAAAGGTCTGGTTTACATAATAACCTATGATGAAATTACTACAAATTTCTGGATGCTGAAACACTTTTTTCCTTAATTTGTTAATACATTCAAGAAAACCCATCCCTCATATACCACTGACATGGCAAGATCAAGAACTGTTCTAAGTCATGTGATTTGACTGATATTTCCCATAGCGTGGTAAAGAAGAGATCTACATGTTCACATCTAATCTTTCTTCCTAAAAAGGCACAGGGTAGTATTGCTACTTGACCTCTGTCTTGTCAAACAGGAAATCAGAAACCAGAGTGATATTACATTAAAAGAAGAAAAAGGCTTACAATGTACGTTCAGTATTAGAAATCAAGACTCTAAAGCCATATTACATTTAAATTGCCTAGTGACAGTGTCCTCTCCAAAAATCTCATCAAAAGGGATGAAGCCCAAGCTATACATGTAACATCACTACATAACCATAGTGCATTTCATCAGTGTCATTGCCATGTCTGCAGTGTGACCCCAGTAATTACTTTAGGTGAACTGGGTAACTGTGGCACAATAAGGGTCAGGACAAGTCAAATTCATGGAGTACATCCAGTTCCACAGGGTGTCCATGGGAGGTTAACTCCAAACCAGAAAACTCAAGTCCTGTGACAGCCTGACTGCAAAAGCAGCATTTTCTATCAATGTTCAGTTCCAACCTTCCCATCTCCCATGGGTTAAGCCTGAAAGGGAATAGATGATTTGAGTCTTCTATGCATCCTTAATACAAAGCGACATTGAGAGAGCACTGTTTGGATACTGACCACTTGGCTGTTTCAGCTGATTAAACCACAATGCCATAGGAGGAATGGGATGTTAAGAAAACACTGGTCATTCTACCTGAAGGCTGCTAAGCATGATAAAATTCTAACAGACATAATCAATATATCTATTTGATACCAATATCTTCAATTATCACACCAAAGGATGCTTTTCAGAAGAAACAGCCAAACCCGTAACATGAGTTCAGAAGAGCTCTTTTTTTAATAGGTCTGGGAAATATTTTCCGAAATCTTGCTGAAATAGCTGACCACTTCCTTGTGAAGCACTACAGTTAAGACCAACTGCAGATGCTGCTTTGCAGATAAAATATTTTCTTTCATACACTCTTAATTTTACATGTGTCAGCATATCAGGCATGGGAATAATTTCAAACTTATAAGTAGCATCTAACTAGTGTGGACTACTACATAAATCCTTAGAATTCATTTTAAGACTTTTTGATACTAAGGTAACAGTACTATACTAAGTCATCTGAAGCAAGCAAAATTATCTTATCTGTCCATATGATTCTGCTCTGTCTCTCTACTTGCTTTCAGCAGAAAGCCTTGAAGTATGGGATTGCTTCTCAAGTGATCTCTCGAAATAGTCAAGTAGTTTTATAACACATTGCATGACAAGCTTATTATGACAACTGCTTTTGCAGCTACTTCTTTAGGGTGAATTGTCATGATCAAAGTTCTATGAATATGAAGAAATGCTCTTAAGAGAAAGCTCCCATCTATGTTCTGCTCTGAACCCTAGCACTGATCCCATTCAGCTGGTAGACAGTGTCAGACAGGACTTACTGTGAACAGCTTAAGGTTCAAACATCAGTAGTAAAAAATCCCAATGCCTTGAGTGGAAAAGAGAACTGTTTCCTGAAGGATAATCTGTGAATACTTCAGAAAACATTTAGTGCAGTTTTGAACCTTCAAAGTGTTGTGACACTAAAACTGATTTTCTAAAGCATTCTTTCTGTCAGTTTGGGTGAATGACAAAATTAGTTGTGCATTTTAGGGGATGATTCAGACCTTAGAAGAGATGCTGCATCTCTTACTTTTCAGTGTGTTTTGCTCTAGGAAAGACTTACAGTTCCAAGGTCAATAATGAAACAATCTCCTTTGTTGAAGCTGGCCCAAGCCAGGGGGACTTCTGTGGCTCTTACAACTCTCCGGCCTTTGATATGCAGAAGCCTCTGGGCACTCAGATCATTAGTAACAACATGATTAAATCCAGAGGCAACACCACCTGCCTGAATAAAACAAAACAAAGCAGCAAGGTTTATTTCAGCTTGATTTCTGCAGACTTACCTTTCTGCTACAGATGAGGAGCTAGCAGGGAGAAAAAATAGTTTATGCAGTAAGAGGCAAGCCAAAATAATATACTGTTTAACAGTGCTGACCACAGAGGAGACAAACATGGGAAACGCTGCTGCTGCTGAACTCAGATGTGAACTTTTATCTGAGGGAGCAAATGTCACCCTGCTTCAAAAGGATTTCAGATGAATGGGGAAAGGGAAAGCACAAGAACAGGATTTACAGCACTCTCCTGCATCATCCAGAAGATGAGTTAATACTTGAACCACACTGTTAAGACAAAAGTCAGTAGGTTGTCAAATAAGGACTGAGGAAAAGCAGAACAACATGCAGCTCCTGCATAAGTTTTCCCAACTTCCTTAAATTTCAGATGTCTGGGTGGTTTTAGTGCCTGGTTATGTGCAGAGGGAAGGGTAATTCCACAGCAGCTCTGTAATTTTCTGAAAGGAATATTTGCAACTTAGGAGGCAACCTAGCAAGGAGCACCAAACTGGGGTTAAGTGAGACCAAACTGTTGATTTACAATCTATAGAGTGTAAGTTTAAGCATAACTTATTCCTGTAAACTGGCTTGGCTGTCTGCGTCTGTGAGGCAGTATTCTTCACTCCTCCAGGAGACCCAGAGCTTGGGCTGGCATAGAAACTGGCTCTTGAAATTACAAAGAAAAAAAAAAAAAAAGAATGGGCAGGTCACTGCCAAGCTCTCTTACACAAGCAGAGTTAAAAACTTCAAATTGGTTGTGTAAATCATGAAAAGTTACAAATCTCCATAATGGGAAAAAATGCTGACTGAGCAATGGCTCCCAGAGCTCCTACTATGGGGAGATCCTCAGGAGATGCATTACTTTATTCTTAAAAACACACAGATGTTGCAAAAAAATTTTCTTCCAAAGATGTGGCTTCTGCAGTGACACAAGAAGGAGGCTGAGACTATAGCTTTTTAAAATATAAAATTCTCATGAAAAGTATTTGGGAGTTTTTCATCTACCTTAAAGAAAAAAAAAAAACTGCAGTAGGACTGCAAAAGCACCATTTTTAGACTAAAGTGAGGTTTTGGTCTTTTCCACTCTGTTCATGTTTTTAAATCACTTAAGCACACTGGGTTCTGCATTTGAACAAAATGATTCAGTCTACAGCACAGAAATAGTTTCTGTGAGACTTACTACATCCCAAACACAGAGAGTCCCTATTGTGAAGCTCCCTTAGACACACAAGTTTGAAATCCCAGGATAGCTTGATTGGGGGGGTGGGGGTGGGATAATTGGGAAAGGTTTGCACTCATTAGAAGAGCCACTGATAAACAAGCTGCTTTTTCCTGTACACATACTGGGACTCCTATAGTTTAAGAAAGGTAGTTCAGGTCTAAAACCACTAAGCATTAAAAAACAACTCTTAAACCTTCCATTTATAAAGCAAAATATTTTCTTTTACTTGGGGGACAACGTTACATATATTTTTATAATACATTTTGATAGCTTGTTCTTTACCTTGTATTTAATTCCTCCTTTAAAGTAGCCCACAAACTCAGTAGACTCATTTCCTTGAATTTCTCTACTTTGCACGGGCTTTCCTCCTAAATAGTCATCCATTTGAACAGCAAAGATAGCTGCAGCTGTACTTTCATCCTGGGTACATTCTCTCCCTGAAATAAGATGAAATATTATGTCTATAAAGCACTAATATAACTTTGAATTCTGTTGGAGAAATTGTTTGTGACAAATGGACATTGCCTTCAGCAGGCTGTACAGCCCATGTGTATGTCACAATAAAGCACTACATCATAACCTTGTTCACCACCAAATGTATGACCATCCAGACCATTTAACTATTTGCAGAACTGTCCTCAAAAGCAAAAAAAAAAAAAAAAGTTAAAAACAGCCAAGTTTGTCTTCCCTCAGCCTCTTCAAAGAAGATATTTTAATTCAGTGAGTTTCGCATGGCAAGTGTCTGCAGTAATGATTTTTGGACCTTGAGTTGAAGTGCAAAGACAAAGGAAGGTCATGTCAAAGGACTGATTAGATGGTAAACCATGTATTTACACTAAGAACAACTTGCCAAGCCATAACGTTAAAATAATTCAAAAGCAGTCCTCTTGACACTACAATGCAAGCAAGGGTATTTTGCTTAGTAACTTTTATTAGATTGTCTGGTACAGCTGGGAGAAAGAAAAGCAGCTTTGGGGCTCAGATATTTGCTCCATGAGATCACACTTCATTTTGTACCTTTCAGAGATTAGCCTCTTCCCAAGACTGTGACAAAATAGCCTCTCAACCTAGTGTGTTGATGGCCTAATCACACTGCAAAGCAGGCAGTATATTAAAATAAAACTTTTAACATGGGCCTATACATTTCTGATGAACATTTTCAGTAGTTGATTGTTTCAAGAAGAGTGCAAGTAGGATCGTCTCAAAAAATAGGCTTCTCAAGAACTTTTGAAGAGTAAGGAAAAATTAGGTTTTCCATTTAGTTTTTATTTTTTCTTTCTAAATAAGAGGAAGATG
The DNA here is from genome assembly GCA_024606505.1 of Aquila spilogaster. Lineage (NCBI taxonomy): Eukaryota > Metazoa > Chordata > Aves > Accipitriformes > Accipitridae > Aquila > Aquila spilogaster. Next base: position 61,851,280 of record JANHGO010000053.1, read on the forward strand.
CTGATATACAAGCAACAGTTCTCAAGAACAGCTTCTCACTTACATTAACCATTTCCTTGCCTCTAGGTGACTGAGTGGAAGAATAGTGTAAAGCCCCAGGCAGTGTGGACAGAGATACCTCTCAGGCTATGGGAGAAGGGGAAGTGTGTAGTGAGGTGTTGGCATCACCTCACAGTGTAGTGAGTCACTGGTGTCACCAGAAGCATGCCGATAAGGTATTAGGAAAGAATAAAGCATGGGAGAGGGAGCACAGGGATGCCTAAGGGGATCGCCAACCTAGCTCCTCTCTTAGGGAAAATGAGTGCCCCATTCATGGCCCAGCTGTGCAAATGCCACAAGACAACTCCCCTCTGCCCACCAACAACTGTGCCTCTTCCAGAAGCAGTGTCACCACTGCCACCACCACAGCTTTTGTGGGGACACAGGTGCAATGGAAGCCTCCAGAAAACAGCAAGGATGAAATAGGGAAAGGATCCAAAGAATAATGGAGACATAGGGAAGAAGAGAGCATGAGGCCTGCCTAAAAAAGGTAAAAAAAAAACAATTACTGAAAGCAGGAGATAACACAAAAGCCTCGGGGGGTGAGGGGCAGGGGGGGAGCCCTATCACTCAGTGATAGCATATTGCCACACAGCAAGTTCTTCTTTCTCAGACCCAGGTACCACCTTAAAGTTGGAAGTAAAGTTTTGGTTGTTTGATTTTGGGTTTTGGGTTTGTTTTTTTTTTTCTTAGGGTTATTCATGTCTATTAGGAGTAGATCCTTCAGATTTATTGCTTGCAATTACACAACAGGGTTCAGGGTCAAAGAAAACTGGTTCTGGAACAGTGTTAGAGATAAGAACCACTACCAGGCTTGGTTTCACAGCTGCTATGCAATAAAATACTCAATGAAACCCTGTTTAAAAGAAACAAGTAAGCATCAATCCAAGTGTAGGTTATTCAAGCTTGTATGAAAACAAAGTTTACCTTACCGTCTGAGGCACAAACAGCTATAAATAAGCCAGACTACATAGGAAAAAGAACAAAATTTTTTACCAGAACAGATCCTGGTTCACATGGCTATGTTTTATCACTTACTCTCTGGGGACAAGGGTTAAAAAATAGTTTAAAAACTATGTTTAATAAAATCATGCATGGTGTAAGTGGGGTATAGCCAGTCTTACTCCTACAAGTAGCCTTATACTGGCATAGTAGAAGCTGTTTCCACTAGTGATAGTTTCAAGTTGATACACCTCCCTTAGGATTAGCAGTTTAGCTACTAAGACATCCCTGAAGTGCCAGTGCAGACAACCAAGCCAGGATCTCTGAGCAAAGTTTAAAATGGATACAGCTACCACAACACAGATCCACATTGATTGCCTGACCACGCCAAAGTCACTGCAGCACCTGAGTTGCTTCTTCAGAAATTATCCAACCTGGACAGCACTTCAGCGTATGTGAGGTATTTGGTAAAACAGTGGCTTTCACATAGGAAGCTTCAGGCCAATAGAACAACTGTTTGGTCACTTTAACTCTAGAATACCAGCCACAGCACAAGACTGTCAGCATATCAAGGTCACAGACCATCCTCCCATGCTCTAGAACCTCCTTCTAACCCCTTGGGTATGCCCAAGCAAGGTATTAGCAGGAAGTTTGCCACTATATAATATTAAAATTTTAAAATATTAATATTATATTAGTATAATATTAAAATTCAAAAGTTCTGCTTTTATTCTGAATTTGGTGTCTTTTTTGGTAAAGTCAGAATCCATTCAGACTCAAAGCCACCACGTGAGGCCCATGCAATAACACATACCACAGATGACAAGCAGGAGTAGGACCGTGTCACCAAGTGGCAAGGCCGTTATAAGTATCTAAGCCCAAAGTCTGTAGGGTTTCCACCAATCTGATTTCACATGAGTTCTTTCCATCCCAAAGTCTGACTTTTTGATTTCAGTTCCAGTTGCAAAGAGTCCTTCCCTCTTTCCCTGGGAAGTATCTAGTATACCTTAACTACTACGTAAGTAATTCTAACTTCATTAACAAAGGTCTAAACAGCCAAACCCTGCTATTAACTAGCAGTGCTGCTGACATAAGAACATCTGCCAGAAATTCATTTACGCTGCCATCTATGATTATACTCTCATCAGAGACAGACACTATCCCGCATGCCAGCTGGATAACTCATAGCACATGCAAAACTAACAAGCTTCAAACATTTATGCAGAAACAATCCCAGCTTTATCCGCTATTCTTTTTCAACGAATCCAAAAGTACAATGAGAATCACAGCAACTCAAACACATTAGTGTTAATACACATTGACCTGTCTTTATGTGCATTCACTGAGATAATTGCCTACAAACACAAACCTTGTGATGGTGAAACAAGAACAAAGTAACAGATCTCAGGCAGCTACACAGCAACCACAGTGGTCGGATGACTTGGTGACCAGACAAGGAAGTCTCAAGAAACCTCCAAAAGATGAGGAAGTCACCTAAAATGCATCCTATGTCCGACTTCTGTTTTGCTGTAAACACGGTGTTAGTCAAGGTTGAAGGCAAAAGACAACAGCCCAATTCCGGTGTTCCCAGCTGCTTCAGGAGGGGCTTTACTAGACTGTCAGACTGATAACCGAAGCCAGGAGGTTTTACAGAAAACCTGGTGACTTTGCCTCCAATCTCCATATCGTCAGAAAGCAAAATTAATGTAGCTGAAAAAGGTACCACCTGGACACAAAGCAGTGCGACAACGAGGTGCAAATTTTGGTCCTAGTGGAAACAAAGGCAAGAACACTCTTCATCTGAATGAAGGGAGTAGTTCGCTTGTGAATCTTGGCTGGATGCAGCCAAGACTTGACTTCCACCCTTCACCACTCTTCCAAACTAACCTCACAAAGCAAGCAAGCGTCCACCTTTCTGCCACAACCCCACTTTCTCATCCCCGGAGCCCCTTAGCACGGCCGCATCAGAAGCGGTGAGGCTTGGCATCGCCCAGACCCTTGGCCGTAGCCCTACTTCTGTTATTAAGTGCCTCAACTTGGAAGCTTTACGCCCGCAGCCCTCCTGAAAAGGGAGGGTGAAAATTCCACCTCCCGATCCCCTGGAGCCCAGCGAAGCCGCAAGAACCTTCAGCGAAAAGCCAGGGCACGCACCGCCGGCTCGCGCCGCCCCCGGCCCCAAGACCCCCGCCGCCGCCGCCGCCGCCCCGCTGCCTACCGAGCCAGTAGTGCAGGCGGTAGGCGGCGGCCGCGCCGCGGCGGACGGTGTGCAGCACCAGGTAGGCGTCCCCCACGAAGAAGTCGCCGTGGCGGCTGGGGGGCACCGGCACCAGCTCCAGCCGCTCGACCCGCCACACCTGCAGCCCGCTCTGCTGCCCGGCCTCGGCGAAGGCCGGCGGGGTCCGCTCCAGAGCCATAGCGAGCAGGGGCGAGCGAAGAGGCGGCAGTGGCCGCCCTCCCCGCGCCGCCTTTATAGGGCTCGGCCCGGCCCCCCCGGGCGGAGCGGGGGCCAGCCCCGCCCGGTAGCCGCCGGGGTGGGGAGCCCGGTTAGGGGAGCGGCTGGCCCCCGCGGGGCAGCGGGTTGCAGCGGGTTGCGCCGCGCCGCGCCTCCCCTTGCCGGCTGCCGCGGGCGGCCCCGGTGCGGGCTGGCTGAGTTGCTGTTTATTTATTAGTTTTGAACACGCCTACAAAACTCAGCCGGCATACCTTTTCTTTCTGTGCCCCGCCCCAAAGCCGCTGCAGAGGTGTTATAAAAAATCAGCCTCCCTTGCTGCGAATGGACAATTTTTCTCAATTTCTAAAATGGGAAGAAAAAATTAAAAAGTCAGGAAAGCAAAGCACAACCGGCCTAACCCAGTAGCTATGGGTGTTACCGTGCTGTGCATTTTGCTTATACAGTTATCACATCTGCCTTGTTTTTGTAAGCTGCTGGTATCAGAATACAAAGAGTTTTTATAGCTTGCACTTGCTGCTGGGCTCTTTTTTTTCCCCCAGAATGGAATGGCAGAGCACAGGTCTCATTCTCTGTCCAGTAATTTCACTTTTTTGTCCAATATGGCCAGGAATCTTGTTGTAGGGGGAAAAATCTTGGGTTGTTTCGTTTTGTTTTGTTTTTAAGACTCCAGATGAAGTCCAGAATTTATATAAATTTCCCTTTCTCAGAAAATGGAAAGCATTGTGCTGGTGTTTTTCCAACACCATGCAACGACAACCCCAAAGGGTTAAACCCACTTCCTACTTGTCCTTTACAAATGTTTGGTACTTCAGTTATCCTGGCAGTCATTACAACATGCAAATTATAGCAAATCACTGCTTTCATCTGATATTGGTAGGAGGTAGATCAATCTGGATAGGATACAGATAGGTACAGCTCAAGCTGTCATTTCAGAGAGGGTTGTGTTTAGGTCCATTATCTTATCCACCTCGATCAACTGAGGCTCGTGATTTCCCCACTAGTTTGGTTTAGCAAGTTAATACAAGCAGAGTGCAAGCATCCGCCTGCGGGTGGATCGGGGCTACCTCAGTAAGGAGGGAGAGACGCTGCTAAATGCAACAGAGCAGCTGGAGAGCATCTTCTCTGGCAAAAAGTTTAAAGAAGCACTACATCTAACAAATCCTTTTAACTATCTTACCTGCCTTCTTTTTATACTGTCTGGTATACAGTTTAGCTATTGAGGGAAAGATGCTGCTACACAGTATGTAGCTACTACCACCCCCCATTTTGGTGAACATCCTGTCATCAGCTTGCCAGACAGAGGCGTACAGGCACCCTAAGCTCTATCCCCACTGTTTAAAAAAGGAACCTGTGGGTGCTCTGCTTTGTCCAAGGTCACCCTTACCAAGGCTCACCCTTACCAGTTCACGGTCAAGCATTTTATCCCTCATTCTGCCAGGGCTGAGGACTTGGTGAGGCTGAGCCTGCTTGATAAAGCACTATGCCTCCCAGATTAAATACTTTTCTCCAGACTGTTCACCATGTGAAGAAGAAAAAAAACTTTAGGAAGAACAGCCAAAAAAATTCCAGCAGTTCCAGTTTCAATATGGTATCAGATGTTTCAAAATATTCATAAGTGGTTTCTCAGATTTACCCTTCCATCTATGCCAGTTGTTCTTCTTTTCACTTTTAGTCACTTAATTACACCAACCAGTTTTTCTTCTCATTGCATGCCTTTTTGCATTCTTGTGCATTAGCTTTAGTCAGTGTGGGTAGAACTTAGTACATACTCTATAACTGTATGAATTTACTACTGCTTCTGAAGTTGGCAAGTTGCACTCACTTTGGAAGTGTGCTGGGTTTTGCCCATGAATGAGGTCAAACCAGCCTGGTGTTATGCAGCCTCATGTCTCCTACCTGTTCTGCCTGTCTTGCCAAGCTAAGATTGTTTGTGCACAGATTGCACAGGCCACTTGGTCAAATTTCTGTCTCCTTATTCTAGCTTTACATTTTCAACTGACAGACTGTCGTGGTTTAACCCCAGCCAGCAACTAAGCACCACGCAGCTGCTCACTCACTCCCCCCCCACCCAGTGGGATGGG
>JANHGO010000053.1:61856893-61927945 GCA_024606505.1 Aquila spilogaster
GTTAATATTTAGATTTACCTAAATATACGTCCAGAGTCAGCTAGCTATCTAACCACATCCAGCATGCTACCGAGCTTTTGGCTCATATGTTATTATTCATATATTTATTTTTAGATATAGATATAAGCACTGAACAAGGGCTAAAAGATAGTATTTGCCTTTAACTCACTCAGTACTTCCACAATTTCTTAGTTGTACTATACCTTCGCTATTTTTAGCCTTGTTTTGCTAACCTTATTTTGAGTTGGTAGGCTGACAAAAATTGTTTCCAATAAAACGAAAATAGACACCAAGTGTTCACTTAGAAAAAAAAAAAAGGAACTTCATTCATCAGTAATTCCTGTGCCAAGCCCAGTTTATTTTCAGAAGGTTGCAGTAGCAGCATTTTTTTTTAGTCCTTAATCTGTTTAACAGAGTTTAAGAGAAATGCTGTGGAAGAGACCTATTCTACCACTTGATGATTGATATAAATATCCCTATGGGATTGCAGTAGGACAGTTAGTGAGGAAAATGTTACCATGAATAATCACAGTGACCACTCCACCATAGCCCCTGAGAGAAATCAGGAAAGCAAAATGGATCTGTACCATAGACACTGCAGTCATTGCAAGGTCCTATCCATCTCATCTATATGTTTTGCAGGAAGGCAGTCGGGTTTTCTAGCTAAGTAGCACCGGGGATCAGGAGTCATGGGTTTTACTCCTGACAGTCGCTGGGCTGGGAAGTGACCTTAAGAAAAATGGTATGGAGATTTAGATATACACAGTACTTTAAAAGAGTGACCCAACTTCTGTACAGAAACATGCTACAGGATGATGACATATATGGGTCAAGTAACTGAGTAATAGTGCTTTGGAACTTTTCCAAATAAGGAGTGGGATTTAAAATTGTCACTCCTGCCCCATGCTCCAACTCCAAATGGGATGTAGAGCTAGAAGAGGAAAAACAGCAATGTACTTATTTCAGAAGTAACATAAAAACAAGCCTTCCCTTCTAACACACAGCCACCTCTGTATTTGACTGGCAGCAGGCTTAGTTTGACACAAGGGAAATACAGTCTCTGTTCCTGTGTCTTTCCAGTGAATCTTGACCAGGACGAAGAAAGCAAAAGCCAAGAAGCTTACATCAGTGAAAAACTGAATTTTATTCTGGCTATAAATATGTCATGAACATACACATTTCAATCCCCTATCTTCTCTAAATTATCTAGCAATCTAAAGGTCCATAGTGTACTGCTGATTTGCATTCTCCTATAGGAATGGACACTAAACAGCTAAGCTAAGGAGTTTTCAAAAGTAATTTAAAACAAATTCAAAGCTTCAATTTTGAGAGAAAAATATTTAAAATATGAAGTCTCACTAATCTTAACATACTTAAAAATATAAGCTTTAAAGAAAGACTTTGAGCCAAGTATCATCAGACAATGTGTCTCCATTCTTTGTTGGCAAGCCCTGATGTAAACTAAACCTGCCCATCTTTGCCTACATCTACACTAGAACACACTCCCATAACGCAATTGCACCTCACTTAAATCAATAAATACCACTCTTAGTTTAAGAGTCAGCTAAATCTATAGAGTGGATATTGCTTTGTCTGCATGATATAGCTTATTCTGATTTAATTTTCATGAGTCAGGATGTTGTTTTCCATTCCTCTAAACTAGGACATTAAGTACAGAGACACAGCTATGAAGCAGAGGGGCTTAGTGTAAGAAAAAACATTTCAGCTAAACATGCTTACTCACATAGAATACCATACTATGTTATCTTTACACCCACAACTCCTAAGAGGACTTGAAAACTTGTAAAGTTGTTATTGCATTAATTCCTTTTCTCTCTTAGGCTTAACTGCTTCTATTTATATATAGAATCAGATCAGTGCCTGGGCAAATAACCACATCACAAAGGTACTGCAGTGGTTCAGTGTGTTAGAAGAAAGTCTGATGAGGCCTGTAAAGAAAGACAGGTCAGCAGGAGATGAGTAGTGGTGCAGGAGTGACCAAAGAAGGTGGCACTCCTATTGGAAGAAGAATATTGCTATATAGAGTGTAGCTAGAGGCAGCTTGAACACATGAATTTTGGGAAAGTTTCTATACATATCTCATCATGCCTGTATAGTTGCATCAAAATAATTGGCTTCCACTCATCTGAGGTTCCTTTCATCCTCCTCACAGACATTAATAAACAGCCGCTGAGATCCAGCAAGAGTTAATGATAGTTGAAGCAGTTCTTTGTTAAGATTTAGTCTCATAGATTGAGCAGAAAGATATCAATACAAAATGAGAACTTGCAAACAGACTTGAGAAACCGAATTTTATATTAACTACACAAATCAAAGATGTTCCCAATTCCTTCCTTTCTTCTTAGAAGTACTTGTAAAACAAATGCACAGTACCTTGTAATTCAAATTTGTAATTCAAACAGTTTTTGGAAAATTTAAGTGGAGAGTTCTAAAGCAAGAGCATAGAGATTTTTGTTTTAAAACCAGAAACGTGCTAAACCAAGAAAACAAGTTCAAACTGTGGGGAAAAATAACTGAGCAGTAAAACTGACAAGTGCCTACAATACAGCACTTTTTCATTAACATTTTCCAGGAATGGACAGATACATCAAGAAGAATGTTTAGATTGAACCACGTTAATGGAGGCTTCTGGAACATTTTTCTCTATTTCTAAATTATTCAATATTTTTTCCTGTCTTGACTGCTGAATTCATTAGACAGGCAAGGGGGAAAAAACACATTTCAGATATATATCAAATCTGCCTTTCATTTGTTAAAACAGTGATACAGTGAAGCCACTGAAAGCTGTGGAGTTTTGATTATCCAAAATATACTCTGAATTCATTCAGTCAGAATGCAGCTTAGGCCACCACGAGCCTGGCCCTAGCACGGTCACAACAGCGTCTTTGTAATCAGTCTAGGAGTCTCCCACTTGATTCAACTGGAACAAATTGCCAGGATAAAAATAAGTACCACAGGCGTACACTCACACTGTATTTATTTTCCTTCACGTTTGTTTTAACAGTATGTTCTGGGAATATTTGTTGCTACACCACACTGCAAAAAAAGGAGTAAGAGACAGGAGTATATTCATTCTGAATGACAGTGTCTCAAACAGCAAGGCATCTCAATTTCCTACAGCAACAGGAAGAAAACTAACATAACTAAATTTTTGTGCGTGTCCCCTCAACCCGAAGGTATCAGAAGTGGTCTCAGCCTTAGTGATGCCTCTCTTTCAGCCAGCTTTCTGCATACAAGTTGAGGTGGAGAGGGGAAAGAAAAAAAGCTTTCCAGTCCTTGAAAAGTTAGGTAAACTACAAACCCTGAATACTCCAGCTGAAGAGAAAGAAAAGGCTGAAATATTTATTTTTATCCTGATGACTTTGGGACCATAACAAAACTTCCAGAACTCTGGAGGTTAAACTACTGAAACTGTAAAAAAATAACTGCCTCAGATCTACAGAAAAATATGACATGCCTCATTACCAAGATACACTGTGTATAGTTACAGCCACATTTTTAACCTGTTAATAAGTCCACTGAGTTAATAAAGCACTAAAGTGGTTTAGTTCTTCAAGCTCTGCTACTTGCTTAATAACCCACTGCTACAACACAAACATTATTCTCTCAGCTGGGTGAAAATGGGAAAGAGGTTAGTTGTAGGAGAAACATATGAATGAAAAACATGGAAAAAGAAGGATATGACTAGTTGAACGTGACAGTGCCAGGGAAAGCAACCAGAGAGAAACTTACAGTAAGTGAACTCCCACATGCAAGAATCTGCTCTTCCAGTCCTGTTTATTCCCAAACAGTGACTTTGTTATAAAGTAATACATATGCTGATTGTGAACTGCTTTCCTTAAAGAAAAAGTTACCTAGAAAAGACAACACAGGCAAGAAGGAAGGAAGATTACAGAAGCAAAACTCAAACTATTAAAGTTGCAATGTGATGCTGAATCATACCCCATTGTCATAACACTACAACAAGCATATGTGTTCTGCTTCCTAACAATTTAAAAAAATATATCAAGAAACTAATTTTCTTCTTGTAAATTTTTTAATATACACCAAGTGCAGTTTTTATGAAAAGCAGCTGCCATAAAAGAAAAGCGCTCCTGCTAAATTGTTCCTTCAAGTACCTTTATGAAAGATAAGATGGCTCTCTTACACTTGACATACCTATTATGTCAGGAAGTTAAGTGAGAACACCCCAATAGATACATGACAACAACTTTACTCATTGTCATAGTTTTGTCTTTGACATCATAATTTTTAACATAATTTTCATTTCTGATTCACAGAGGCCTTGAGAAGCAGTGTGCATTGACTGCTGTAAGGTATAACAAAGTGCAGGCACACTGCAGGCTCTTTAATTTCAAATCCGCAATCTCTTGGCTGTTACAAGTCAGTATACAAGCACTACCACAGTAATAGGAAAGATGGACAACTGTACAGTTTACTTTGCAGCATTTACTTGACTTTTGGTATAGCTATCATCTAGCCAGCTGCATTCTTCCTTTGGGGAGAGAGGTACCGTTTTGTTAGCAGAACTCTCATTGTGCTGCTGTAACTTTCCAACCTAGATCAGGTCCAGTCTCAGAACTGCTCGGTACTTATCACCTCACCAGCACTTTTGCTTTAACAACTGTCTCTGCATTTTTTCCCAAGAAACAAAGTGGCATGTAGCCCTCTCCTTGCAGACACTTAGCTCACTGTACCGCTGCTGGTGTGAAGCAAGCGTTACACTCCTAAAGCTCTATTTGAACTGAGGGAATATTTTTTGCTGGTCATTAATGATATAGCTTTAAACAGCTTTCTTACAGTATAGCTACTCAAATCGAAGTGAGAAACTGGAAAAAAGAAACCAAAAAAAAAAAAACACCAAAAAAAAAAAGAACAACCCAATCACTTCCATGTTTTATTGCACTGCTACCCACACTGCTTCTGCTGCATTTTGCTAACTGCCCTTGCCCTCATTGACCAGACTTTCAACTCTTCCCATACCATCAGTACCCCTCAACATTCATATTTTGTACATCACTGATATACACCAATGTACATACGGTAATACATATACTGAGGAGTTTCCTTTCCACTGAAGGAAACTGAACAAAAAAAAGAGACCCAAGTTTCTAGCATGCTATGTCAGAAATAAACATGTATATGCCATATAGCATATATAAACATCTGGAAAATACTAAAATGACAGTGTACATGTTATCCACTGAATTTTGTTTTTTTTTTGCTTCCATTCCACAGCCATTTTCCTCACACAGTCATGCTGCTTGAAAAAATACTTGCCTCGGTGATGAAGGGGAAAAATGTGGCTAATTAAAGTGGCTGAGAGATAAGCAAGCCGTGCCAGGTGTAAAGAGGGACAGCACAGAAAATAACTAGCTTACAGCCATCAGGAATCACCAAGCCTGCCCTTCTGCTTCTCAAGTGGGACACAGTGAACTGCTCAGCACACTCTGGCCAGAAAGACTGGATGGGAAACGTGGCAGAAGACCATGGCTTCTGAGAGGGCTACAGAACAGCTGTGCCAGGACAGGATGCACTAAGCAGTACAAGCCAACAGGGTAAGGGGCACTATACTCCAGGCCTGTACAAAGCCTTCTTACAACTGCCTTGTAATTGTCCTGCCTGTCCTGTCCCAGCAGCAGCTCAGCTTCCCAAGTTCAGCATGGAGGTGGCACGGACATTCCTTGTAGAAGAAAATCAGAGTCTGACACCCCAGGCATGCTCCAGGATCACTCACTGCATGGAGGAATCAGTGTGGTGGTCACAGGGCTCATGTAAGAAGGCTTCCAGAAGACTGTTCGAATAGAAGTTCTTTATCCACTAGCTACTGAATTCCCTCCTGTTGAAGACAAGGTTTCTCTGCCATCTGAAGCTATTTTCTTCTCCAGTCTTGGAAGTTCAAAGTAGACAAGATAAGACCTGGGCAGGATATTTTAAGTCCTACAAGCACAACCTAGTAAGCAGCATAGCTTCTTATATTAACCATCAGAAACTGAACTGTAATCTCATACTGAGCTATCTGGAAATGCACACAAATGTAGCTCTTAGAAAAACACACTGTCACTGTGGAAATCTTGGGCAAGTTTTGTACCACATCTATTTCTCAACAGGCATTTCAGGTAGACTTGCAATCTTCGTCTTAAAATATATCAGATATTACCTTTTCACTTCAAGAAAGGTCTGGTTTACAAAGTAACCGATAATGAAATTGCTTCAAGTGGGTGTCAAAATACTTTTTTTTCCTTAACTTGTTTACCCATCTAAGAAAACCTATCCTTCTGCCACCTCCAGCACAGCAAGGCTAAGCATTGTTACTAGTCATGTGATTTAACTGACTCCCCAAAGGCCAGTACAGATCTAAATGTTCGCATCTAATCTTTCTTCCTAAAATGGCACAGGATTACATAGCTGCTTTACATCCATCTTGTCAGTCAGGAAACCAGAAACCAGAGCAATGTTATACTAAGAAACCAAAAAGGCTCACAATGTACATTCAGTGTTAAGAAAAACAAGAATCAAAAGCATTACTACAATTAAATTGCTCAGTGACAGCACTCTCCTCTCAATACATCTCACCAAGCTATACATTTAACACCCACAGTACATCTACATACCCACATCTAACACCTATAGTATGTTTCAGCATCACTGTCATATCTGCACTATGCCTTTAGTAATTGCATTATGTGAACTAGGCAGCTCCAGCACAGTAAAGGCCAAGAGAAGTCAAACTGAAGTACACCCACCTTCCACTGTTTGTGAAAGGGTAACTCCAAACTACAAAACTCAAGCCCTGTGACAGCCTGACTGCAAAAGCAGGCATTTCTTACTGATAGTTAGTTCCAAATTGCCCATTTCTCACAGGTTAACTCTGAAAGGAAATAAGTAATTTAGCTCTTCTTTGCCTCCTTAATACAGAGTGACATTCAGAGACAACATTTTGGATAGAGATCACTTGACTGTTTTAGATGCTCAGACCATACCATCACGGGAGGAAATACTGTTTGCTGTGTTATCTGAAGGCTGCTAAGCATGATTAGAATGTAACAGATAATCAATATGGCTAACTGATACCAATATCTTCATTCATCACAACGGGGGGGGACTTTTCAGAGCAAAAATTAGAACTTGTAACAGGAGTTAAGAAGAGCTCTTTTCTCAGTGGACTAAGGAACTCTTCTCAAACCTTGCTGAAACCGCTGACCACTTCCTTGTCAAGCACTAAAGCTAAGAACAATTGCAGTCGCAAGAGCACATGAAAAAAGAATTCATCTGCAAGGTAGCATTTTGCACATGTCAGCATATCAAACATGAGAATAACTTCAAATTCATAACTAGTATCTAAAAAGTATGAACTTCCTGCCAGGTACTACCTGTAGTATCAAAAAGTTAACATGAGTTTTGAAGTGACAGTACAATCCTCTAGGTCATCTGAAGCAAGAAGAATTATCTCCCCTTACCTGTCCATACATTCCCACACTAAGCTTCCCTATCTGCTTTTAGCAGAAAGTCCTTCAGTATGGGAGTGCTTCTCAGGATCTCTACTCAGGTTTAAGCAGTCTCTTGAAATATTCTAGTTTTACAACACATTTTATGATCAGCTTATTGTGACAACATACCTTGCAGCTATTTCTTTAATGCCAAAATCAAAATTTAAAAAAAAAAAAATGAGGAAGTGCTCTTAAGGGAAAAGTCCAATCTGTGTTCTGTTCTAAACCTTAGCACTGAAAGGGCTCACTGCTAACAGCTTCAGCTTAACACATGAGTAAAAATACCATTAATGCCTTGAGTGGGAAATAACTATTTCCTAAGCAGTCTGTGTATACTTCAGAAACTATTTAGGGCAGTTTTGAGCTTTGAAAGTGTTGCGACAACAAAAGCTATTTCCTACAGCAGCATCTTTTCTCCCCTGAAATGCGCATCTCCTACTTTTCAGTGCATGTTGCTTTGGGAAAGACTTACAGTTCCAAGGTCAACAATGAAGCAATCTCCTCTGTTGAAGCTGGCCCAAGTCAAGGGCACTTCTGTGGCTCTCACAACTCTCCGGCCCTTGACATGGAGAAGCCTCCGGGCACTCAAATCATTAGTAACAACGTGCTTAAATCCAGAGGCAACACCACCTGCCTGAATAAAAACACAAAGCATCAAGCTTTACTTCAGCTTCGTTTCTTCAAACTTACCTTTTTGCTGCAGCTGAGAAGCTAGCAGGGAAGAGTTCATGCAGTGAGCCAGAATCTACACATTAACAGTGCTGACCACAGACCAGACAGACATGGGTAACACTTCTGCTGCTGAACCCTCAGGTCTTAATCTGAGGGAACAGATGTCACCCTGCTTCAAAGGTGTTTCATAAGAACAGGGGAAAAAGGAAAGCACAGGATTCACTACTTTCACCTATATCATTCAGAAGATGATGTAATCCTAACCACCTCATCAAGTCAAAAGTTAGTAGGCTATCACATAACAACTGAGGGAAAACAGAGGAATGTGCAGTCCTGCATAGTTTTCTCAGCTTCTTTAAATCTCAGCAGTCCTGGTGCTTTGAGAGTCTGGTTACATATAGAGGGAGAGGGTAATTGAACAGCAGGTCTGTAACTTTCTGAGGGAATATTTGCAGCTTAGGAGATAAGCCAGCTAAGAGCACCAAACTAGGGAAAGCAAGACCAAATTATTGATTTAAACACCTATAAACAAAGTTAAAGACTAACTTATTCCTGTAAATTGGCTTAGCTATCTGCCTGCACGAGGCAACTTTCTCTACTCTTCCGGGAGATCCAGTCCTTTCCAGACTGGAAAAGGCAGCCACTCCTGAAAGTACAAAGGAAAAAAAAAGTGAGAGAACGAGCAAGCTCGCTTACTCAATGAGAGCTAAAAAAAACTCCGTTAGGTTGTATAGACTGTGACAAATTACAAACCTCCATAATAAGGAAAATGTCTGACTATATAATGATTCCCATAGCACCCATTCACAGGGGATGCATTACTTTCACTCTCAGAATACCTTAGATGTCTGAAAAGTATTTCCTTCTAAAATATTGCTTCTGGAAGTGACTGTCACTACATCTTCTTAAAATACAAAATGTTCATGAGAAGTATGTGGAATTTTGTTAGTTACCTCAAAGAAAAAAAGTAGTAGGACTAGAAGAGTTTTTGTATTCATCATAAGCACCATTTTTAGACAAAAATGAGGGTTAGGTCTTTTCTACAGTTTGTGTTTTTCACTGCTTAAGCACAGTGGGTTCTTCATTTGAAGAAAATGATTCTGGTTACAGCACAAAAAATGGCTTCTGTAAGATTTACTGTCTCCTAAACAAGGAGTCCATACCACAGGTTCCCTTAGTCACCAGAGTATGCAACATCATGATCATTTGATTAGAGAGTATGGAAAGCATGCCTGGGGAAAGTCTGCACTTACCAGAAAGAGCACTGATAAACAAGCTGATACTCTCTATGCAAATACTGGGACTCTACAGCTTAGAGTAGGTAGTTCAGATCTAAAACTACTAAGCATTAAAGAAACAATTCTTGATCTTTCAGTAACAAATATCTGATGTTACCTGGGGGAATAATGTTAAAACATTCAAAAAAAAAAAGTGACATGACAAGTGGCTCTTTACCTTGTATTTAATCCCTCCTTTGAAATAGCTCACAAACTCGTTAGATTCATATCCTTGAATTTCTCTGCTCTGTACAGGCTTTCCTCCTAAGTAGTCATCCAGTTGAACAGTGAAGATGGCTGCAGCTGTACTTTCATCCTGAGTACATTCTTTCCCTGGAATAAGAAAAGTATTATGTCTATGAAGAACCAATATAACTATGAATTCTGTTGTAGAAATTCTGTGACACTCTGCCTCCAGTAGGTTGTTGCAAGAAAGCACTACACATGACCTTGACCACCAAACATATGGTCACTCACACAATTATTAGCTACTTGGAGATCTGTCTTTAAATGGGGGACAGTAAAAAAAATAGCCAAGAGTGTTTACACTCCATCTCTTTAAGAAAGAGTGAATTGTTAAGTGAATGTAAGTGTGTGAGGTAATAATTTTTGGACTTTAACTGCAAACACCAGGAACAGTCAGGTCAAAGATCTGATTAGATGGTAAATCATATATCGTATACTTACGCTGAGAGCAACTTGCCAAACAATATATAGAGTTAAAATAACTCCTGTGAGCAGTCTTATCAATATTATAAAATGCAAGCAAGCATATTATGCTTAGATCTCTTAGATATAGGTAATAGAAAAATAGTTCCCAGCATAGAGCATCTGGCAGTCTGAACAGAGATTTCTTTCATGGACTGTAGGAAAAGAGAAAGCTGATGATAGCATAATATAGTGCCGGTGTCCAAGGAAGCCCAACAGTAGAGTAACAGGAAAGAATAAAATAAGAGTAAGGGACAGAGATGTGCAAGAGTACTCATTGACACAGCAGGACCATTTGTGAAAGCTTTTCTTCACCCACTGACACCTCTGCTTCTTCCAGGAACAGTGGTGTGGCCACCATCACTATGGCTTTTGTGGTGATACAGGTACACTAGAAGTCTTCAGGAAGGAAGTTTCTAGGACAAAATAGAGAAGGGATGCTAAAGAATGGAGACATAGGGAAGTGCATGAGATCTGCCCAAAGACAATTACTGAAAGCAGAACGTAACACAAAGTCTGAAAAAAATTACCAGCACTCAATGGTAACATTGCCATATCACAAGTTCTTCTCTCTCAGTCTGAGGATCTCCTTGAAGTTGGTGGTAAGGAGGGATTTTGTTTGGTTGGTTTTTAATACACTTATTCATGTCCATTAGGACTAAATCCCTATATCCTTCAGATTTACTGTTTGCAATTACACAATAGGGTTCAGGGCCCAAGAAAAATGGCTTTGGAACAACAGTAGTTGTTACCAGGCTCATTCTCACAGTTGTCATGAAGTAAAATAGTCGTGGAAAACCTGCTTTAAAACAAATTCAGTGAGCATCAATCCAAATTGACTTGTTCTAGCTGGGTGGAAAACAGGTTATATCTGCTCATCATCCTATTTCCACTCAAGCTCACTTTAGGAGTCATATTAGCATGTCCATAGCAGTAATAGTATTAGTTAATTTTTTTCTGGAAACAAACATGGAAGTTTCAAACTGTTAAATCCCTAAAATCCTGTGTCTGGCAGAGCTGATGTGCCAAAGTAGCTGTCACAAGGCACGCATAACAGCCTGCTTGCAGAGCTAGCAATCTTTCCACTGAGCAGTAGAATGGATGAGTAGCTACTAACACATCCCTCATATGCCAATGCAGACATCCAGGCCAGAATCTCTGAGCAAAGATCAGAATGAATACTGGCACTACATACATGCAGATCCACAGATTGCTTGGCCATGCTAACATCATTGCACAACCGCATTAGCTCGTTGAGAAATTATTCAACCTGGTTAGCACTTCACTGCATGCAAGATACTTGGTAAAACAGCAGCTTTCACAGAAGAAACTTCAGAGCTATAATAACGCTGACAGTTGGAACAGGGACAGAATTCCAAGGTAACACATGATAATTAGCTCAGACATCCAGAAAAGCACTGCTTCCCATAGATGTAGTTTTAGGGTACACAGGTACAAGTCTTACTAAGCAAAAAGCTGTGAAGAAATGTTAGTTAAGTCAAATTAAATATTTGATATTTCCTTTCCTAAAATAAACCCTTTTTTTGCAACACTGGTAACTCATGTCCAAACTCTTCTTATTAAAACAGATTGTGTACTTGAACTGAGTAAAAAGCTTAAATATTAGGAAGTAAATGAAAGAGGGACTTGTGACTCTTTAAGGCTCTTGAACCATATGAGTTCAAGAAAAAATGTTTCCCCCATTCAGCAAAGGAACTGGGATACCTGAGCAGCCAGAAACATATTTTGGTTCCCAGGATGAACGTATGCTACAGCTGCAGCATTCAGGTTTAATTTTAAAGCAAAGCATAAAATTAGGTCCAGTGAATTTGTGAAGTTAAGCAACTGTAGTCCTACTAGTTTAATTTACTGCTATTATTAAGAGGGAAAGTACAATTTTTCTCTAAAAATGTAACACACAAGAAATACAGAAATGCCTTAGCCCATATCCATATTCATGACAGCACTGTTTAAACCAGCAGATCTTCCATTGGCTAACAAGTTTATGACTGTCTTTTACTGTGGTGATATCTGTTTTACTGTTGTACATAACTGTAAATAAGTGTGGACAGCTATACATTTACTAAGTTCTTTAACAACAACTTTGTCTTTAGAAGTAGTTACCAGGGTGAGACAAGTAAGATATAGAAATTTACAGGAATTCTCTCCATTTAACAGTCAGACTGTTAATGATCAGTCAAAACTATTAAAGTAGCCCAGACTCCTGCCTCAGACATGACTACCCTTTCTTGTGCACCTTATACAAGGCTCTGCAAGGCAGATCAGAGCTAGCACAGCTTGCAGCAGTGTTTGCTATCTCCATCCACTACTTGAGTGCCCCATGAGAAGGAAGGGATTTCCCAGTAGTTTGCCACACAATTGTCAAGCTGCCAGCTGTACAGGGATGTGTGCCCAGATTGCCCAAAGCTATTCACAACACCTGGATATCAGAATGATATATGCAGAGTGTACAACCAAAGGTCCTCAACCAACTCGTAATTACTGCAAGTGTCAGTTTCTGTTTTGGCTTCATATCTAGCTGCAGACCTTGCAGCTTGCCCTGGCACAGGGCTACTACACTTAACTCCTAAGTTAATGTACATCTAACTTTGTTATCAATGGCACAACAAGCCAAACTGTGCTTCTGACTAACAGTGCTGTTGACATAGGGGCATCAGCCAGAAACTCATTTACGCTGCCATCCTTGATCATACTCTTGTCAGAGCCTAACCTATCTTGCGCACCAGCTGCATAACCAATAACAAATGCAAAGCTGAACAAGACTCAAACATTTGTGCAGAAACAAACCCAGCAGATTAAGCACAAGGAGATCCACAGGGGTTCAGACATGGCAACACTAATACACGTTGGCTCATCACTACTACAACACCTCTAGTTGCTCCCTACAACTACTAGGAAAGGAAATTGCAGCAAGGTGAGGGTCAGTCTCTTCTCCCAGGTAACCAGCAATAGGACAAGAGCAAACAGCCTCAAGTTGTGGCAGGGGAGGTTCAGGTTGGATATTAGGAAGAATTTCTTCTCAGAAGGAGTGGTTAGGTATTGGAACAGGCTGACCAGGAAAGTGGTGGAGTTCCTGGGGTGTTCAAGGAAAGGGCAGATGTAGTACTTAAGGACATGGTTAAGTGGACACGGTGGTGATGAGCCGATCACTGGACTAGATGATCTTAGAGGTCTTTTCCAACCTTAATGATTTTATGATCTCTACATGCATCCACGTAGATGGCTGCCCACACATGAACCTTACAATAACAGGAAAAGAAACTGACCTCAGGCTGCGGTCAGATGGGTGACTAGACAAGGAAGTCTGATAAGCCTTCAGCAGATGAGGAAGACACTCAAAACACATCCCATTTAGTGTACCCATGTAACAGGTATCTGTTCCACTGTTAGCTTTTTCTCAGCTGCTTTGGGAGGGGCTCTACAAGGCAATCAGCAACGCTAAAGAGAACTGGTTCTACAGAAAGCCCTGTGACTTCACCTCCAATCTCTAGCATCAGAAAGCAAGATCAGTCCGGCTGGAAAAGGCAGCATCCGGACACCAAGCAGTGCAGCAACACCACAGGGAGAAAGCTAAGATGAAGTTTTGGCGGAAACCAAGATAAGAAACTTCTCCATCCTGACAGAGGCAAAATTTCACTCTTGACTCTTGGTGAGACGCAGCAAAGACTTGAGTTTGACCCTTCACCACTCTTCGAAACTCATACCACAAAGCACTCAAACACCTCCCTATCATACGCAGCGTTCTCATCCCCAGCGCCCCTTAGCAGCACAGCCACGAGGTACGGCATCACCCACAGCCCGTACTCCTGCTTCAACCCGGGTGCTTCAGAAGCAGCCCGGGCGCGCTCCGCGCAGGCAGGCGGTACCCCTACTCTGCCCGTTCCGTTCCGTTCCGCTCCCCCGCTGCCTACCGAGCCAGTAGTGCAGGCGGTAGGCGGTGGCGGCGCCGCGGCGGACGGTGTGCAGCACCAGGTAGGCGTCCCCGACGAAGAAGTCCCCATGGCGACTGGGCGGCACCGGCACCAGCTCCAGCCGCTCCACGCGCCACACCTGCAGCCCGCTCTCCTGCCCGGCGCCCTCGAAAGCCGGCGGGGGCCGCTCGGGAGCCATCGCGCTATGCTGAGCGGAGTGAGCGCTGCTCGGCTCCACCACCTTTATAGCGCTGGGGCCGCCCCCCGGGCGGAGCGCAGCGGCCGTCCCTCCTCTGCTGGCAGCCTGCAGCTCGCGGAGGGAGTGGGAGGAAGTACTTGTGTCTTTTGGAAGATTCCTGGTGAAGCCCAGAGTTTATATGTCTCCCTTTCTGGTGTTTCTCCACAACAAAAGGGTTCCTACGTGTCTGTCACTGTTAGAAGTGGTTGGTACCATGCTGGCAGGTCATAACAGCATGAAAATTATAGCAAATTAACTGCTTTCATCTGATATAGATAGGAAGTAAATCAATTTGGATGAGATACACATAAAGTTCACGCTGTCATGGAATCATAGAATATCCCAAGCTGGAAGGGACCCATAAGGATTATCAAGTCCAACTCCTGTCAGTATATCAGAAGATGTATTCCAGTGCAGGTTGTGTTTTGGTGCAGCACCTCCTTCACCTCACTGAATTCTCAAGCTCAGGAGTCCTTGTTTTGGCAAGTTATTAGAACAGGGCAGGTAATTACCTGCAGGCAGATTGGAGCTAACACAGTAACGAAGGCCAGGCACTGCTAAATGCAACGAGGCAGCTGGACTCTGGCAGCAAGTTAAAAACAGCACCACATTACAAAATCCCTTTTAACCATTTTCCCTGCCTTCTTTTCATACTGTCTGGTGTACAGTTTAGCTACTGAGGGAAGATGCTGTTACACAGTGTACCTAACACCATCTCCCATTTTGGTGAGCATCCTTCCATCAGCTTGCGAGACATCTGTGTTTTATCCCCGCTGTCATGAAAGGAAACCTGCAGCTGCTCTGCTTTGCTCAAGGTCCAGCTAAGCATGGCACAGCTCACCACCAAGCACTTAACCTTCATTCTGCTAGGGCTTTGGACCTGGTGGTGCTGAGCCTGCTTGATAAAGCACTGTGTGTCCCAAATGAAATACTTTCCTCCAGATTATTTGCCTTGTGAAGAAGAGAAAAAAAATATATTAGGAAGAGCAGTCAGAAAAAAAGAATCTAACAGGTTTGGTTTCAGTACATTATCAGATCTTTCAAAACATTCATGACTGATTACTCAGATTCACCCTTCCATTTATCTCAGTTCTTCTGACTTTTACTCACATGCACTGTACATTAGCTAGCTCTAGACAGTGCAGGCAGAACTTATCACAAACACTAATATTAACTGTATTATTTCTTCTGAATCTGGCAACTTGCACTTTGGAAGTGTGCTGAGTTTGCCTAAATGTGAGCTCAGTTAGAGCAGCCTAGCACCATGCAGTCAGTCTCATGTCTACAGCCTGTCCTGCCTGTTTTTTGCAAAGTACGTTGCACACTGATTGCAACTGATTCTCATTTACATCTCCTTATCTCTATCATTTTCTCAGCTGTAACCCTGTTGCTGCCATGAGATGCACATTAATGCTATTTGTTTAGCATTGACAATGCTCAGTTTCATGCACCAATGGACAAAGGTTAAAGACCCAAGAATATTTTAACTGCTTTGTCTTGGAGAGAAGACTATGGCTCCATTCACACAACGGGTTTCAGCACTGATGGTAGGGTTTTCTTGTGCCTGTTTGTTTTACCATGATTATGTGCTCTGTAATGACCGCTAACAAAAAAAATCTCGGGTTATTTGTATTGTAAGCACAAAGATATTTGTTTATACAGCTCAATATTGCTTTCTGCAATCTCACTCCTGTTACGTGAGTCTGTAATTTTATGAAAGCTGTGCTGTCTTTTGTCTTGATACATTTCCATCTATTTTTGTAGCAAAAATGAGCAGAGACGCTGTTAATATTGCACAGATTTTCACAACATTTGAAATATTCAAAAGCTTTCTAACATGCAGTTATTCAAAAGTGAAATTTTGGAAAAAAATTGAGATTTATCCTAGAATTCATACTTTCAGAAGTAATATTTTTAAATTATTTTTAATGTGTTTTGCCTGTTGCTTCATGTAGTAATTGAGGTGAAGAGGACTGAAAAACAGCATTATTTTTCTGACTTGGAAGTCACAGGTCAAATTGTGATTACTACATTCATTAGAAATTGCACTGCAAAGGAATTTCAGAATACTTAAGATATTATGAAGATTTCTGTTCTAGTTTCCTAAAGAACGTATTTTGCTGACAAACTATGTCTTTGCCAAAAAGATGGCAAAGGCACAGGGCTGTTTTAGCATTGGAGTAATAAGGGGAAATACTCAGGTGAGTTTCAGGTTGGATATTAGAAACAATTTCTTCTCAGAAAGAGTGGTGAGGCATTGGAACAGGCTGCCCAGGGAAGTGGTGGAGTCACTGTCCCTGCAGATGTTCAAGAAAAGGATTTATGTGGCACTTAGGGACATGGTTTAGAGGACATGGTGGTGATGGGTCGGCAATTGGACTAGGTGATCCTAGAGGTCTTTTCTAAGCTTAATGATTCTACAGTTCTTTGAAATACTTTTGCCTCACACCTAGGAGGAAGATGGATATATCAATTAACTCTTAGATGACCAGGAGCTATCATGGAGAAAGTAGCACGCATTTCTACCTCTTTGATTGCACCATTTGAGGTATGGCCATTCATGTGTTGAGTGCAACACCCTAATAGGTCACACAGGAGTATTAGGAAGTGTTCCTCCTCCTCCTTGAGCAATTAAAATATCAGAGATTCAAGTCTGTTCTGAGCCTAAAGCTTTGGTATGACTCCAGAGAATTTGAGGTCTTTTGAAAAACCTTGTCATTTTTTCATTACTTGTTCCTTGAGGTATTGTTATCATATGTGCAGGATGAGGGCATGAGTGTGTACATGTGAAAATATGCAAAGCTATGTACCAAGTTCTCATTTTTACGACTATCAGGACTGCAAGAAAGCAAGGTGTTATTTCCAGATGATGCACACTGGGAAGCAAAAGGGCTCCCAGAAGCTGAGCTCAAGTGTATTTCCCAATAGGATTATCTTTCAGTATGGATTGCTTAAGTTTATGCCTTTCTACAGGTCAGATGCCCTGAACTGAATCATAGTTAGAGGAAGTAACAAAGGAAGAAGCAAATAGGAATTCATAGAATCATAGAATCATTTGAGTTGGAAGGGACATTTGAAGGTCATCTAGTCCAACTGTCCAACTCCCTTGCAGTGAACAGGGGGAGCTAGATCAGGTTGCTCAATGTCCAGCCTGCCCTTGCACATGTTCAGGGATGGGGCATCCACCACCTCTCTGGGCAACTTGTTCCAGTGTTTCACTATCCTTATTTTAAAAAACATTTTTCTTATATCCAATTCTGAGGAGAGAATATTTAAAAATGTCACAATTATTTCCTTTTACAAAGCTGATATCCTCTTTACCACATATGCTAAATCCTGAACTCTGTGACCTCTCCTAAACAATAAGATTACATGGGTTTATTTTGTCATTTAGTTTCATGTTACAAAGTTTGGTGTACACAAAATATGTGTGTCGAAAGTGCATTCTTGTCCAAGCCAACACAGAGGTCAGCCCCTGTTCTCATCTGTCCTGATCCTAAGTTACAACTCAATCAAGTTATTTCAGGTTCATCCAGAATGTAACATTCCAGTTCACAGATACGATCTAAATTTTTATTTCCAATATACTTTAAAAAAATCACTGAAATTGTGTAAGTGCTGTATGTATGAAACTGTGTAACTAGAAGAAGAACTAGACCATACAGCTTTAAAAACCAAGTTATCAAAACCAGACTGTAGAATTATGTTTCCTCTTGCTAATTCTTTCCATTCTCTCATAATGTCCCTCAGTAGCCCCATTTCAATAGGAGAAGCTTTAACAAAGCCATAACATTCTGAAAGATGACTGAAAGCTGGCTTTCCTCCTAACTGGCAAAGCTCTAGTCATGAGGCTACCAGAGGACAGGCATGCAGAATCCCAGCCAGTCCCCTAACATAAAAATAACAACTCGCCCTGTGCCTTCAGTAGGGGAGTTTGGTTTTGATGGGACATATCCAGAGCTTTAAGGCAGGTATCTGAAGCAGAGGGAGGGCAGGATCACAGCTACATTGTGCGTTCCACTTGGCAACTGGTTGGTTTTCATCTACACCGTGCTCTGCTCAAGTGAGCACCCTCTCACTCACTACAGCAGTGTCTGAGCCTCCTGCACAGGCAGTGTGAGATCTTTCAGTGACACACAATACTCTCAGCTGTGCAGATAAGGACTCTGCATGCACAGCAGCAGAAGAGCTCTGACTCTTCAAATTCACTCTTCATCAATGGTGATGTCATCAATGGCATGCCAGGGAAACAATATGGATGTTGGCTTCACTCAAAGAATTTGAGAAAAAAGTTTTAATACCAGGCTACAGAGAAGTGAAATGTTGATTACTGGGTATATTATAGTTCTATCTCCATTATTCCCCTGAAATATTAAATAAGCAGCATAACAGTTTGATCAAGAAATTCTGATTATATGCTTATCCTAAGTCACAATATATTTTATCTCAAGAAGTGAGAGAGAAGGAATTGAAGCCTTCCTTCCAAGAGACAGAAGGTCTGCTTTACGTTTATGTGTACTGACATTTCATTGCATGGTCATAGGAGTATACAAGATTCAGAAAAACACTCTTAGACTCATCATTTTACTTGCCTTGACTATCTAGACAGATCAGTCTGCACACATTTCCTTCTTACTTGGTTTACCATAGTAGTAAATCTTTATGTTCTGTATGGACATGTCTCAGCATCTTTCACCAAAATAATCCCACTGATCCTTTAGTTGTTTCACTACATTTAGATATAGCGGCCCCAAGTTTGAAGGGGAAAAACTTAAGCTCTTTGCAAAGAGGAAGATTCAAGTTTGCAAAGAATCAGTGCTTTTTGATTGGAAATGGAAAAATGAAAGGCCGCTCTCTATTAAGAAGGTTTCATAGGTATTAGGCCTACAATTATATTTCCCAGAAGGTTTAAGTAAGCCTAGATTTTATATCAGTTATATAAATGACTTTAAATCACTTGATAATTTTGACCATTGCTACAAAAACTCTTTATCTGTCTTCTATCAGTTTCAAAAGTATTGCTGGAATTTGACTGACCATTGCTTTGTGAAACAAGATTCCCCATGAAAAACTATTTCCATTCATGTCATTTACATGGTGCACAAAAGGTTATAGTCTGTCATGTGGCAGATGCCAGTATCAGCTGATTGCTTCAGCTCTTCCACTTGCTTTGCATAAATGGCAGTGTGTCAGATTGTGGACTTTTTTTACACTATAAAAGATAGACGTGGCATCACTTTGCATTTCAGGGAATGGAAAGCAGTGAGGATTTAAATCCCCTCATTTCTTTGTTTCTTGGGTAAAAGTTCAAATTTCAGCCTAAGAGGACTATGTCTGAATTAGTTACAGAATTTGTCTGAGTAGAATGACGTCCTGTAGTATCAAAGAGTGAAATTCATCCACTTCCTATTTGACAATAATGTCATTTTGGTTTGGTATATAATTCCAGAATAATGTTCTGAGTTTCAAGATCTTTTAATTGAACTTCCCTATTCTTCTGTTGCAGATTTATTTTTGAATTCTTGGAAAAGATGGACAAGCAAACTACCACAGTTCCTTATAACATCAGTGCAGTAATTAAAGCTAAAAGCGTCTAAGTGAAACTGTGGAAAAAAATCTTCACTCAAATAAATCAGCAGTAATTTGAAGAAAGCACAATTCTCTTCTAGACCTATCGATTAAATATTCAACAACCATTAAGTTCATAGATCTACTCTCCAACAAGACAGCCTTAAATATGCGGAGGGATTGTCTGAAGCTAAAGGCTAAAATGGTTTCATACTATCCAAGAATAACACACCTGAAACTTAAGAATTTTGTTGCTATTCTCAGCTATTATGAATTATCCAAGCTTAATTATAGAAGCATTAAGCATTAGCATCACTAACAAGAGTCCCGTAATAATCTCTTCAATTTAATAGTCTCAGCATTTCTTCATTTTGAAGAGGACAGGAAATAATCCCTTATCACCCGTCCTAAATAGAGCAGCTTATACAATCACTGAAATTAACTGGGGAGCTGCCCATTGAGTTTAGTAGATCCAAAAGCAATGCAATCTGAAGGAAACTGAAAACACCGATCAATTTCAGTTTCTACATCAGAGCCACCTGGTTTATAAAACTCATTCTTTCCTTTTTCTTTGAAATACTGAAGTATACTAATTCTCCAAAAAGCTGCTGAGATCTGCATTATGCTGGAGACTGCTTCTAAAATAGTCACTCTTTGGTAGTGCATGTTCAAGATGAGCTCTTGCTGTTGCTCAAGAGGGATCTATTTTAAATGAAAGCTTGCGACTGATTCCTGTTTCAATAGTCTGAGACATACTTACTGGAAAAGGACTCAACCTCTGTATTTCCACACATAGAAAGCTTGTTGGTGCTTCAACATTAAGAGTCATACTGTAAATGTAACATGTATTTCAAAGCCAATTTCTTAAATCTTTCTTAAAGGCCATGAAGCAACACTGTGTTAGTTTTTTGCCATGCATCAGGAAGTTTTTTTTTATAAGAAGATCTGAAGACCACATTTCATATCAACTAAAGTCTGAACAACAAATCATACAAACCCCTCAGCCCTAGACTCCAAGGTAAAAATCAATCAGTAGGTTTTCTTAACATCTGGTTTTAAGGAGCCTACTTTTCTAGAAAAGGCATGTCTTCAGGGACCAGGTGCATTATCTTGGCAGACCATGTTCTCCTGACTCTTATTCCAGCACAATTGTTCCCTAGCAATGAGCAGATACCAGATAAATAAAGCATGAGGTAAAATACAGAATTGATGTGAGGTAGCGAAGTGCACAGATCATTTATCTGTCCTCAATCCCAGCTACCATTAGGCATAGTTCCCAAAGTGAATGCTCTGACTTGGAAAAACAAACAAACAAACAAACAACTAATTAATCCAATATTTACCTTCCCTGTGTTTTTTTCTTGTTGCTAATAATATATATACTTCTCCCTCCAGAATAATACAGAATTTTAACAGCCACAAAGCACTTTTTAGTTTCTCCTCCAAATCAGGTACCTCTTTTCCTTGGGTCTCCTGCTTATCCCGCTAATGGAAATCCATCCCACTGTCCTGATGCAATACTCTGAGGTCTCTGTGCTCTCCTGTCCAGTATTTCCAAGCTCTGCTTCAGAGCTTTCTTGACCAGATCTGCCTAGAAATCAAACAGAAATGTTATTTCTATCCCAGCTATTCCCTTTCTTTGTTTCATAGATATGAATTCTGGGAGTACATTTCTGAAATTTCCACTTTCCACAAAAGATCCCCACAGAAGACCGGGGGATGCCCACTCTTAGGAGACCTACAGTGTTCTGGTACTGTGATAATCAGTGTGGTGCCAATGAATAAACAAATACATTAAGAAGATCAATACTGTCAGTAAATACATCTGATAATTTTCTGTCCTTTTTCTTTAATGACACATCAACACAGCACTATGCATGTTGCTGTGTACTTGAAATTCCAGATCTGCAAGTCACTTAAGGCTTTGTCCAGCTCTTGCTGAATTCAAGAGAAATGTTTTGCTCGCTCAGTACAGTGTAGCTAACATTATGTGACTACATGGCTCTTGTACATTTTGCCTTGTGTTTCACATAGGGTATACCAGCCAGCTTTTAGAGACTTGATCGGAGAGGAACGAGCACACTGATAGACAATTTTAAAATACACCAGCCCATGGTATTCCCTTTCCTTCCATGCCTTTTCTAGAAGGCCAGAACATTTTCTCTGTTGGTAAAACAAAAATCCCTTAGGTATTCTGTGGCTTTCTCTGGCTATGAATTTTTTTCACTGGTAACACTGTTTATTCTTCATTTTCAAAAACATGTAACTATCAGAAAAAAACAATTATCTTCTCAGGAAAACATGTACGGGAATGCATCTATTTATGGCCATGTGTTTTGACTTTCCAGTGTCTGCCATGTGATTGTTCTCTCATTCACCTCCTGAAATGAACATTCAAGGAATGTTAGCACTACTTACGTACTATCTTTCTCAACTACATAGGAAGCAAATGAAAATAAGCTGTAGCAGTTTTGTTTTCTTTGTTTTCTTTTTATGAAGTAAAATATAATAGGTAAAAATAGACAGCTAAGGAAAATGGTACAGATAAGTTTGATTTCAGTGGAACCTACATGACAGACACTTCCTTGCTTTATTTTCCAACCAAGAAGAGGCCTCTGTGGTGGGAAAGTAGAATGCAATGTTTATAAATCTTTTTGTTTTAAACACTTGCAGAATAGGCCTTGTGTATATCACGCTATGCCTGTTGGTTTGTAACTTGAGGAAATCACATGGTAGTAAAACTGAAGAGTCTTTTTATTGAGAGCAATTTACAGGCATCCTGCTGCAACAGCAGCCTTTCTGGCTGATGGCATCCCACTGCTTCTTCCAAGGCTTTCTCTCTGAGGATTTCAGCTTCCTTCTCTCCAGCCTCCACTTCACCTATTGCACCTCACAACAGTGTGCGCAAAATTCAATCAAAACACTCCCAGCACTCCCTTAGCTATTTGTTATGGGTGGCAAAGTAAAAGAAGACATTGGTCTTATGTAAATAAGAAGTCATCTCAGAACATTAGTCATTTAGGTCTCTCTCTTTTAGTTACTATGGTACATCTCTCCTGTGTGGTTTTTAATGCAGAGTTAGTATCTTTTCTTAAAAGAAGTTCCTTATTTACAGAAAATTATATTTTCCTTCCTTATATAAAATAAATAGCATATGTCTGTATAGTGCTAGGTAACTGTAATCGTGTTACTTAGGTAATAAAATCATTCCACTGCTATCAGCACAACCTGATAAGGTATAATGCTCAAAGGAAAGTTTTATGAGCATAGAAGCATCTGGCAGAAAAATATTATTTATATTTTTTTCCAGTAATGCTGATGTCAATTTTGGTCAATACAAGACTTTTTATTGCAAAAAATCTGCTATGTTTACCGGATTTTGTAAATCAGATCTCAAAAAGTTCTTAATAAATTAATAATAGTTACTTAAACTAATATTGTCATTTTATTGTTGTTCAGGGTGGTTGTTTCATGTCTTTTTTTTTTAACGTTATTTTGTTCAACAGGAAAGGCATAAAGTTTGGTATTTCAAAGGTTTAGTATGACAAGGGTGTTAATACTTCAAATGAGACCACTAAGACCTGCCTACAATTCATTTACTATGTACTCTGTGTATGTGTCCAATTTTTCAAATGTACACCTTTATGATGGAGGGAAGCTAAATGGAACAGTTGTATAGTTGAATTTGGGTGTACTTCATGGCAAAAAAAAATGTATAAACAAAGTTAAAGAAAGATTGAAAGATCTTAGTTTAGAATTAGGAGCCCTGTGTATAATTCAAACACTGGTTTTAATCTGCATGGTAATCATTCACATGAGTAGGATCTCAGTTCCAGAAATCAAAGGACACAAGGTTAAATCCAGCCCCAGTGTAGCTTTAGAGGTAACACTGAATTGGAAGTATATTACTGGGCAGAGAACAGTGTCTTGAACGGAGACACTGAAATCTTTCTGTCCATTTACAGAACAGAGTTTTGGTAAACAGATACTGGTCATTACTCACATGCTGGGCTAAGAGGTGTCCAAGCTGCAGTCAACTGTGTGCCCAAACGACCAGCAAAGCTGTCTGCAAGGTTTACAGTGCACTTGCACCCCCTCAATGAGAATGAGAAAGTAAAAAGGATTAAGAGATTTTGCTTCAACTGCTGAGGCATGAGAACACCACTTCAGCCAGCCTTTGGTACAAAAACCATGCTCCACTTTCTTTGAGTTTTAAGAACTTTGTGAAGAATGTCAGAGGAGATGGAGATCAGCCTGGACAGCAAACATCTCAGGTCCTCTTTATGCTCTGAAATGACTCAGATGTGCAGCAGAAGAACAGAGAGATGCTAAGTGGGGGCAGCATGGAGAGCAGCGGCTTCCCTGAGCTCCTACAAACCCCTGCAGTGGGCTGTGGCCTTTTGAGATGCAGCAAGAGGCAATTAATCTAAATCTTCATACTGTATAGCAGCATCACCAGGTCCTTCAGACCAAGCCAGCGCATTGTTCTGGTAAGCCTGGAAGGGCAGTGGAGCTGCGTGAAGGTGCACACAGCTGACTGGAGGCACTATTACCTTTCACAGCAGAAGTGCTGTATGTGAATGCTGAGTGCTAAACCCATGTGGGAATTTGGAAGCTAAATATCCGTCCTATCCAGAGCAGTAATGATCTTCAAGCTGCTGTGGTTTTGGAGAAAATGGAAAATTTACAGTGTTCTTAACAGGAGTTGTAGCCTTCTTCTTGTTTATATACATTACATATATTAAATGGATATAGTATGTTTAATAATTATATCAAAGTACTTGAACAAACTAAGACAGCATTTTCAAGGAACTCTTAGGTCCGCCAGTCTCAGTTTTGATTCTTAGAATATCTGTATTTGACAGTAAACAGCATTAGCCAGACATAGATTTATTGCAAGTACCCTCATTTCCTTAATAGCTTTTGTATCCCAGAGGCTCCAGCAACCTGCACCCTCCTCACTTATGAACAGCCCTGTGAATGTTCCTGGCTTCTTTAATGAAAGACTGCAGTTGCACAAGCCAGGAAATGCCCATCTGTAACATGCATCTCTCTCATTCCCCACTGCCAGTAAGCAGAAGGGCTGACCCCGTCCTGTAAGAACAAAGGTAGACTTCTGTCATCTATCCACATTTTTTAAATATATGGAGCTTAAGGGCAAGCTAAGTTTCCTTTTCCTCAGGAGCCTGGAAATGCCTCCACATCTGAGAAATAAAGTTTACTCGGGAGAGTTTCACTGAAACTGACTTTTTCCTCACACTTTCTGGGAAATTTGTTGAACTGCTCTGCGCCTCCTTTTTCCCATCTATAAAAAGACAATGTTAACAGTATTCCTTTGAAGGAATGCTATGCACTCCACTTCATTATGCTGTCTCCCCTGTTACTATGAGGAGGCTCAGCTAATACTTGCTATCATTACCTATGATTAGCACTGATGCAATGCTATTGTATCATGTCTACCAACAAGAGATCCAGGTCCTACCCTCTGAAATTTGCTAGCCATTGAATTTGTACTAAATCTTTCAGTTGCCATGCATAATAGTACAGAGAAAGCACCATTTGCTGGAATGGGTTTGTCTGGCATTCAGAAAACAGGGAACTTCAAAGACAGGGAGATTTCCCAGGGGCTTTATTCTTTCAAAACCCAGGTTTGGAGAACTCCAAATTTCAAACTAAACTAGTGTTTGGAAACACAGTGCAGTTCCTCCATGACTAAGTAGGAAGATGTGTTTAACAAAAAAACATATCTTTTTTTTTTCAATATTAACACCCTAAAAGAAATTTCTCTTCACTAGGGACTGCATCTGGCAAATTCTGGAAAAACGCTGAGCTCCACAACAGTGCACAGACAGCATAGAGATCATTGCTTAAGGATTTGTCTCTAGTGTCCCAAGATTTTCACAATGGTGCATAAATCATTGTCTTTTGGACAAAGGACAGAACAATTCAGTATACAATATTCTTACACTACATCACTATCAGGAGTGCATTTTCTCTGCAGCTCACTTACAGTCTAAATCTAGAGATCTGAATCCAAATCTAGTCCTGGGTACGCCCACAGAGCCCTCAGCAGTGCACACCATTACTTAAAAATTCAGCATCTCCACACTGTTTTTGAAAGGAAATGAAATTACCTGGCTGTGTTGAGCTTCAGCACTCAATCCAGACTCAACGCTCAATCAGAGCCAAGACCAAAACAAGTCTTTCTATTGAAAGATGAAGAAGCACAAGAGAGTTGATTTTGGCACAGTCTGCCAATCACCAGCTTACAGGTAGAGAGGGAAGGCAGCTTCCAAAGCAAGCTCATGATAGTACTCAGCCTCTCCAGTTCTCAAGAGTAGGATGGGCTATGCCATTTGTTTTACCTCCAAATGACTGAGAGACTGGACAGAGAAAAGAATTAATCAATTAGAAGAGTCAGTAAGTAATTTTTACTAATGTATATAGACAGATACAGGAAGTAATTTTAAGAGTTAATAATACTGCCCTCCATGTCATTTCAAAAATTAGAGCTTAAGGGAAAGAAATCAAATACTCTCTAATAAAACCAAAGTGCATTTAGTGCATTTCTGTTCCATGCTGGTATTTAGAAAAAAAAACCCCACAGATATTTCACTAAAAAATTTGAACGTAATTGATGAAGGGAGCTCTCTGTACCAGCTTTTGTGGTGCTTGGAGGACCTAGACCTGCTTCGTTACAGTGGGTCAGCACTCTCAGAGAGCTCATACCTTGCCTGACAGGACAACACAGACACAGCTAGAGATGCTAGTATCTTCCATAGAGTTTGCAGATGTACAAATTTTAGAGAACCAGAAGGCTGGTACGTTAGCACAGATATGGTTGTGGAGTCTCTACTGCATTGCTTTCTCTTCAGCATCCTGATGTTTAGTCTGGGATTCCTGCGTAAGGAAAGACATTGTCATTGAAATACAGCCATCACCCTATACGGTCACATTGGGCCAGTATCAAATACCATGTAAGAAAACACAGTTATACAGCAGACTGGCTTCATCAGAGAGATAAGCGTTCCCCCTTTGAGATGGTTGTTCTAGATCAAGTGGTGCATTTCACAGACATTTTTCTGTTCCTCCCAGGACTCTGGCAGCCAGGCATGGGAGATGCTGGAGTCTGCTGTAAGGTGCCTGGAAACATTGAAGGGATGCATTGGAAGTTTGAAAACTGATCTCCTAACATATTAAAAAGCAGTTCTGTTTTCATCTGCCTTAGAATGCCACCCACTACGGCCCTGCTTTGAGCAGTGGTTACTCCACACAACCACCTGTGGCCTCTTCCAGAGAGTGAGATGGCTGTACATTAAGGCACTCTAGCCTTAATGATCTGTCAGTGTCTTGGTCAAGCAGAAAAATCTTGTTTCTTATCTCACATACCATTCATTTCTTGTGTCTTAGGTGCTAGAGTAATTGGAAAAAAAATCCTGATTGCCTCAAGATACCTTCTCACACACGCACAAAAAAACAATATAGAAGCATTTCAAGCAAAATGATCCAAAATGAATTCAACTGACCGTAAGACAGACTAAAATAAACAGATGCATTTTACTTTTAAAAAATATATTGTTTTATAATATACAAATTACCCATCCTTCTCAGTTTGATAGCAGCTACCTGTATCAAAAGTAAGCCCGTAAGCAAAATGAATGGTGCTAGGTCTTAGTTAAGTATCCTGAATGATATTCTGGCCAAATGCAAGTGCATATGGAACTAATAAGAACCAGTTCTGGAAGACGTAACTGTTTGACAATACTTCTTTTGTTTGCAGCATCACAGTATTCAGAGCTGCTTTCTTCAGCCTCACTTCTCACCCTTTGGGAATGTCTTCGCTTAAAACCAGAACATAAAATAGAGCCATTCAAGAGATTTAACAAGAGGTAATTATAGAGTGTTCTGTTTATCAGAGCAGAAAACTGTGCTCAGACAAGTGTAGTTTTCCAAAAAATATAAGTGACTGAACTGAAGGTCAGTGTTCTAACCAGCATATTTTTCTTACTTTGTCTTACTCATACTAACGCTGCAGCACAGACTCTGAGGCCTTCACTGCCCTGCAAAGATATAGTAAGTCTGTGTAAGTTAGAGTCATCCTGGATGCTGCAAGAATGTCACTTGGTGTTAACCTTTCCGTGCTGTGGACTAGTACGAGGAAAGGCCAGCACTTTTTGCTCTGGCTGAAAAAAAGGCTTATGTCTATTCATTTTAACTGGGTGTCAGTGTCCACCGAGCCCCTCCCAAACCAGTGGGATTACAGCTTCTGACACCACCCATCAGTCTTTTCTCATCTAATACCACTGGAGATCAACAATTATGTTTGGCCTCTGGATAACACAGGATCCAGTGCCCCTCCTCTAGCACAATGAACACTTAATCTTTGCCTGCCTCTTCCTGCTGCAGCTGGCACAGCTTTTTCTCCACAGGATTAAAAAACACAGTGTAAGCACCACATAGCCAACTGTACCTCTGAGAGCAGAAAAGCAGAGGTACATTAAAATTAACTCCATTACAGTTAATAAGAGCTAGAATCAAAATTATATTCTAGAAAGACTGAAGAAAACTGAAGGTTTGTGTCCCTGCTTCTCCAGTATGGTGCCACTTTCATTAGGACTTCTCAGTTGTCCCATAAATATCACCTACTGTGTGATTCAAGACACTCTGAAATCAATGTAATTCAGGAGTTAAAAAAAAAGTAACAGTAGCAATAATAAAAAATAATTATGAAATATTTTGACAAAGAGAAAAGCAGAAAGTATTTTAATCTAACTAATAGTAAATGAAGCAGATTTAGGTGGCCAGGGATTCTTTGCTAACAGAAGCCTGGATCCCACTTGCATTCACAATGTTTGTATATAACAAATCTCCTTTCAGAGTCTTTTTGCCTTCCTTTCTGTTGCTCAAGTCCCAGAACTGAAAAGACTAAGCAAACAATATTTATAAGCTATAGGGCAAGCTGTCTGGATTCTAGGATTTGAAAAGCTATGTTTATTGCTAATCAGACAGGATTTCAGAAAAGGAGCACTCCAACCTGTATGATAAAGATCATAAGCAAAAATTTTACTCTGTCCATGGTCTTGCTGTGACAGTACAATAGCAGTGTTTATACTATATGGTACATAGGTGTGCTTGTACTTTAACTACTACATAGTTTATTATTATTTGCAACTAAGCTATCCTTAAAAGAGGTGAAGCTATAGCAACTACTGTTATGGGCAGACATTCCATTTATGGACTCCTTACTACAGCAGGATTGCAAACATGGATTGTTTTATCTACAAGGAGGAGGCACACACTGAACTTTGCCCAGTTGCCTAAGAATATGCCACCATTAAAAGGTGGAAACTGACATCTTACCCGCAATGTACATTTGTACATCAGCAAGGAGATTTTTGAGCTAGTAGTCCTGCTTACATCAAGTATGCTCATATTCCTTACTCCACACTGTTCACAATTTCTTTAACTGAATATGCAAGTCAGCAGAGACTCACTTATGCTTAAAAGCTGTTATTTTAACTTCAATTTTAAAGGATCTCTGGAATAACTTGCCACAAGATTTAGTAAATTAGTTTCATACTGCGCCTGAAAAGAAAAATACATTGCAATGTCTGATAAGCCATCATGCCCAGAAAAAAAGAACATCCAAGTTAACCAACATATAAACCACAAAGATTGGATTTAGGTAAGATAAAAAATATACACGCGTAATAGCTGTAGCATTTCTGTTCAAAAAATGCAAGATTGAGGAGATTTAGTGAACTGTTTTATATAAGTCAAGATACTGAGCTGAAAAGAGCTATATTCTTCTGTAACCCTAAACTTCCTGGAATCATAGGATCATTATGGTTGGAAAAGACCTCTGAGATCATCAAGTCCATCTGTCAGTCCATCACCACCATGCCCACTAACCATATCCCCAAGTGCCATATCTACCCTTTTCATGAACACCTCCAGAGGCGGTGACTCCATCACTTCCCTGGGCAGCCTGTGCCTCACCACTCTTTCTGAGAAGTTTTTCTTAGTATCCAGCCTGAACCTCCACTGATGCAACTTAAAGTCATTACCTCTCATCCTGTCACTGTTACCTGGGAGAAGAGGCTGAACCCCACCGTGCTACAACCTCCTTCCAGGTTGTTACAGAGAGCAATAAGGACTTCCCTGAACCTTTTCTTCTCCATACTAAGCAACCCCAGTTCCCTCAGCCACTCCTCATGAGATTTGTGCTCCAGACACATCACAGCTTTGTCACCCTTCTTTAGACACGCTCCAGGGCTTCCACGTATTTAATGTAATGAGGGGCCCAAAACTGAACACAGTACTCAAGTTGAGGCCTCACCAGTGCCAATTACACAGGGATGATCACCTCCCTATTTCTGCTGACTACACTATTTCTGATACAAGTCAGGATGCTGTTGGCCTTCTTGGCCACCTGAGAACACTGCTGGCTCATGTTTGGACAGCGGCTGACTAATACTCCCAGATCCCTTTCCTCCATACAGCTTTCTAGCCATTCTTCTCCAAGCCTGTAATGTTGCATGGGATTGTTGTGACCAAAGTGCAGGACTTGACACTTGGTCTTGTTGAACCTCAGTCCAACGTATCTAGATCCCTCTGTAGGGCCTTCCTACTCTCAGGCAGATCAACACTTCCTCCCAGCTTGGTGTCATCTGCAAAAATCTTCATTTATACAACTCCTGTCATCGTGGCCCCAATCTCAGAGGAGTCCAGTGGCTGGTTGTTAAAATACAGATGAGAAATAGGAACAAAAGTGGAACACTCTTCTAGAAAAATGAGCTGTGAAACTAAAATTATAGTGCACATAGTTCCCTGTAATAAATATATTGCATTCTTTCCCTCATGGAGTTCTTTGCATTATTTTTCAAACCTTTTCACTGAACTTAATTAGTTATTAACATACCTTTCAGTCTGGTGCACTATAATGAGCTTAAGAGATTTCTGTTTCTGGAGAGCTTCTGAGAAGGTTAAAAACAAGGCTGAAACAAGGGGATCATTTAACATTGGAGATATTTTTCCAAACACACATTATCATCGTTTGGTAGCAAAAGTGATTTAGAAACATGGTGACATTCTCTGCCAATTGCAAGAAAAAACTGTAAGTTTGGTTGCTGGCAGTGCTCATCTTTACCAAACCAGTTAAGTATAGAACAAGGTAACACACTAGCACATTAGTCTTAAAATTCTTTTGAGACAAGGTGTCTAAGGAGAGTAAGTTTGCTCCATCAGCTCATTCTTGAAAAGCAATTTGCTTCTTGGTGCGGATCATGCATGTTGGACTGCAATGCTATGTATGCAGATTTTATTGATTATTTTCCTTGATCTTCACAGGTTGGAATAGGTATCACAAAACTGTTGCTTTCTTTCTACAAGACAGAAAACTGATAACCATGAGGTACTAGAGGTGTCCATCTGATTTGCATGAATAGAAAGATGTGTTTCTTCAGTTACCCGAACAAGACAAAATAAAAATTGTGCAGGTGAGGCAGCAGGATGACTGTCTTGTGAAATCAGAGAGGGAGCACAAATGGTGCATGAGGTTACACGCTGGAAACTTAATGTACGATAATTAATGTTTAACTGTAGATGGAGATTGATCAGTGTAGTGCACATCAGAAGTGTATAGGAGGGAATGACACAAAAGGAAGGGAACATTGCACTCTAGTAATTTACATTTTTAACTTACTGCCTTTCTCTTAATACCCTTCTTTTTCAGATGTTTTTTGTTTGCTTTTCTGCTTGATTTCTAATATCCATTTTATGAGGCATTTCCCGCTGACCTGAAAAGTGAAAAGGGGACTTCCCATCTGAGAAAACACAGAGATTGTTGCATAACAGCCAAATCACACCAAAATAAAATAATTGCCATCACCTCACTTACTGATTTTTTTGGCTTTTGTATGTGTGTTTTTGTGCATGAGTGAGTATTTAACATTAAGTCTACACGTCAGAATTTTGGACCAAAGTAGCAAGTCTTCAGGTACATATTTTATTTAGTGATCTTGCACTGAGTTTGCTAATTTCCCTTTAAATTCCTGATAATATCTCAGTAAGTGTTTTCCTCAGGGAAAATGTTGGGGTAATGGGAGGAGTAAAATTTCCTGTATCAGCAAGTCCTTAGTTCAACCACAGTTCTACAGAATCATTGTACGTCCTGCAGCCTGCTATTGCTAAGCAGCCTGAAGTTTTAGTTGGCTGAAAATCCAGCAGCATGTCACAGCAATTAGGCAATACGCACTGTTCTCCTCCAGACTTCAGTGTGGAGATCCCCTCCACCTCTGGGCCAAGTTCTGAGGAGAGCCTTAGGAGATGTTGCTGTTATCAGGAACTTAATTAGGAATTCATGTTTTCATCTTGTTTTGTTTGCTTTTTCCATTTCTTTTCACACACGCTGACTTATCTAGCACCACTGGCTGCACTGAAGTGGAATTACACCAAAGGAAAGCATTAGTTCAGAGATTTAAGCACTGACAGGTGACCCTGAAATCCCCAAAGTGCTTGATGCACAGTGAGAATCTGAACCTGGATTTCACATTCACAACTAAATGCCTTGGCCATGCAGTTATTGGACAATCTGGAACCAGCTGCTGGAGCTTACTGAAGCGTTAGTTTGCTCCTGATTGGAGAATTGTAATTGGAAAAGTTCTGAAACCTGAGCATTTTCAAAGAGATGAATGCTGTACATTTCCTTGCTATTGTCAGACTCTCCTAAGTGCTGACCTTAGGAAGTACATTAGAGATACAAGACAAATGTGCTTTTTTCCTCCTACCTCGCTTCAACTGGTTTGGTAAATTTGCAAAGTCAGGACTTGAGAAAAAAATGATACATTTACTTTAAGGAAAAGGTTTTGTTTAATGGGTTTAAAGAAATTAATTGCAGATTTGGAAACTTGATCACTGTGAAATTAAGCAGAGTTTTCCTTGAGACAGAATATTATTGGGCAAATTTCTTTTGGCAGTAATAGCTAACTAAAAGTCTGTTTGTAATTAACTTAGGTGAACTCAAAAACAAGAAAATTAAACCCTTGCTAAAGGAGTTTGACAAATAAATGAACACACAATTTTTACTCTCACAAGGAAAGCAGGAGTGA
This sequence comes from Aquila spilogaster, assembly GCA_024606505.1. Lineage (NCBI taxonomy): Eukaryota > Metazoa > Chordata > Aves > Accipitriformes > Accipitridae > Aquila > Aquila spilogaster. Next base: position 61,889,909 of record JANHGO010000053.1, read on the forward strand.
AAAATACTTATTGTTTGCCACGGAAATGTAACACTGGCTAAATGCCATCTATGTGGTTTGTCAATAAATGATATGCCCAGATATAAATGTTTGCTTTGGAGAACAGTAGAGTTTTTTCTTTACCTTCTATGTTTTGTTTCTTACTTTAGAAATAATAAATTTGCTGAATTACTCCGGGGGGAAGATTCTCAAAAGGACTCGGAAGAGAGGAGATGGGAAGCTTTGGAATTAAAAGTTAAGTCAGTGTGGATAGAACACTGAATCTTAATAAAAGATTCTTCTCTCTTCTAACATAGCATCAGATTTTAAAAGTTACTGGGAAAAAAAATCTTAAAAAAAATAGGAAAAAAAGTCCTTTAGATGGAGAGTCTCCTTTCCTTCTTTAACAGCCTTAAAGTTAAAACAGTTTTAACGTTAAATGCACAAATGCACCAATTTTTACGTATTTACTTATTTGTATGAACAGATCCATGTTGTAGCTTGGATTTTTTTTTTTTTTTTCATTTTCTTTCCATATTTTCTGAACATGATTTGATTTTCATCTTGAAAATGGGATATTTGCTTCTCACGTTTTGCGCAGCAGGTAGTACAACAAGAAACTGGTCTCAGTAAGGGCAATTAAATGTAAAAAATATTATAAAATCCTTCCATTGTGCATGCTAGGGAATTCAGCTGCTATCTACTATAATCTGTGGAGAGGAAAATATGCCACAGAGAGCAAGGTAAAGATTAACCAATCAGCTCTGATGTCTGCACTTCAGTCTGTTCTGCCAAAATGAAAGCTATGAGCAGATTAAAACAGAAAGCTCCAAACCTGGATTAATCAGATGTCCTAAAGGAAGGCCTTTTGAAATAATTCATGACTAACACAGAGTTATGTAACAAAGTCAGATCCTAGCTGCTGGGTTTTCTGGTTTTTGTTTTGTTTGTTTCGTTTTTCTTTTCTGCTAGTGAGACTGACATCTAGTGGTTCCATCAACTGATCCCCAAACATTTATTAATTTCAAGCAGTGTTTGCGTTATGAAAATGCTTACAGTTATGTGGTTTGGGGTCTTCATATGCAACAATCTTTATCGTTCTTCACAAGCAGTATTTTTGTCTCATAAGGGCTGATCCGTGGAATAGAAGTGACAAACTGAGGCAAGTCCTTTTCTTTTTTCTGGGAAAAAGCAGCCTGGACCTAACTTCGGGAAGTTGTTGCATGTCTATGGACTCAGAGGTCACTTTTTGCCACAGTTTCCCTTTTCCCTTCCTTGTGGGTTCTGAGAAGGGTTAGATGATCTACAGAGCCAGTAGTTAGAACCAGGAGTCTGCATTAGCCATACATCTGTACTGGTTTTGGGTTGCTGCACAATGGTTTGTTACCATGAAAAAGCCTAATCAAGACCTGCACAACATTTGATTTGACTTTCAAATAAAAATTGTCTACCATCTTGGTGGAATATGAACATACAGCTTTTCTGTGAATGTTATTATTCTCAGATATTCTAATCCCTGGCAAAACAAAACCACCAAAAACATACATACTCATACACATCAGAACTTGTAGTCTGGCTAGCCTCCTCTGTGTAACCTACCTGTACTTGTACTTCAGCATTATTTAGTACTTGTGCTTAGATGAATTATTGCTTCTTCATACATTCTTTTCCTCAGTTCTGCAAATTAACCTACAAAAGTGAACTTCCAAGCCCTAGAGAAAGCCCATCTAAAACCCAAAGTACGGATGTTCTTGAATCTACATATTCACATCAGCCTTCTGGAATAGACCTCTTTTTTTTTCTTTCTTTCTTTCTTACTTTTTTTTTTGCCTGAAATACCCATCACTAAGTAGGAACGTAGATACACCCTGTCCTTCACATTTTTATTTATCTCATTAAACACTACATTCTTGAGGGAAGTCTAAACCTGTGCTACTACCTGTGCATATGCATGACAGCACAATGGGAGTTTGGTGCTAGGTGGACAGGCCTGGATGCACACTAGTCTCACTTTGCGCAAGAGTGAGAGACAAAATGGACCTCAAATCAGAGAACACTGAAACTCCAGTTTATACCCTTCCTGATACATTTTCATATTTATCTGCATTACTGGACCCACCCAGGCCATAAAGTTAATTAGAGCTGCCCCACCGCTATGCTAATGTGTTCTCACATGTTGCGTACTGCCCTGGGCTGTCTCATCAACCACCACCACTGGAGCTTCACCTCTTCCCCTAGGAGTGAGACAAGGGCCCCTCTGTCACACTCCTGGATGTCCCTGGCAAGGGTGAGTCCCTTCATCTGTGGGAGACCACTGGAGCAGCTGTAACACCTTAATGCGCAGTGAGGTGCTTAGCTCCGTGCAAAAGCTAGATAACTGTGTTACCCCAGTCCTTTCTCTTACTGATCCTGAAGCCACTCCCAGACTCGGTTACATTTCTTCTGTATCTGTATCTACAATCACAGCCTAAAAGAGCTTCTTGTATGCCCTGTGAAACACAGATCCTAATGGTATTACAACAGTTCCCAATATGATACAAACTTTTTTCCTACTTCCCTTAATATTCAGTGTTTAGGAAACCTGAAGGAAAGCCATAGCCTTACAGCTTCATATTCTTTGGGCTAATTCATTCTGAAAACAGAATATCTTTTTTTTTCCTAAGAGAAAATCTTTCACTAAAGGATAAGAAACAAATGGAAATATGACTTTACCAACAAAACTGTGTTTCTGAATGAGTCTTTGGGGAGGCAGCTTGCAGAAGACAGAGTAAGTTTTAAGTCTAAATTTAAAACAGCCTTTTCTTGTTTTGCAGCTAAACAGAGATGCTAGCAGATTCACCATGCCAGATTAGGTACAGATAAAACAGGGACTTTCCAAGGCTGGCAACCAGCTGTGTGAAAGAGCAGCCAAGGCTTCCACCCTGTGCCAAAACTGTAATAACCCAGACTTTGCACTGTTACTGCTGCTGTCACCATCTGAAGGGTATTTATGCATCTGTTCCTGTACATGCATCAGGAGCAGAAAGGTGCAGACCTGCAGAGGCCCTGGAGCCTGTTTAGAGAAGGTTAATGAGGCTGGTGAAGGGTCTGGAGCACAGGCCTTATGAAGAGTAGCTGAGGGAACTTAGTCTGGAGGAGGCTCAGGGGAGACGTTATTGCTCTCTACAGCTACCTGAAAGGAGGTTGTGGAGATATGGCAGTCGGTCTCTTCTCCTGAGTAACTAGTAATAGGACTAGACGGAACAGCCTCAAGTTGCACCAGGGGAGGTTCAGATTGGATGTTTGGAAAAACTTCTCTGAAAGGGTGGTCAGGCACTGGAACAGGCCACCCAGGGAAGTGGTGGAGTCACCGTCCCTGCAGTTGTTCAAAAGACATTCAGATGCTGTACTGAGGGATATGGTTTAGTGGGAAATATTGGTGATAGATGGACAGTTGGACTGGGTGATCTTGAAGGTCTTTTCCAACATTGGTGATTGTACGATTCTGTGATTCTCTTCTTCCCAGCACTCCTCTCTGCCTGTGATACCATCAGACCCACAGTCTGGAGGCAACAAAATTTGAAGTTTGCCTTCACTGCCAAGAAGTCTCAAAGCCATGCAACGCTTTTCAGAGTCATAAATGTAACCCTTCTTTTCATACACCAGAATGTGTACATCACTGACTTTCTAGTCACATGCACCACCGCCTTATCTCTCAGTCCCTCCATCTGCTTCCTCCAGCCCCAGTTTTCTCCTAAAAGCAAAGTTTTACAGTCAGAGGAAATGTCTTTTTTTTTCAAGCCTAAAATGATCCCAACAAAAGCAATGCAATTCTATGATTTTCCATTAATTTCACCACAGCTAAAAGGCTGTGTATTTTCATGCACCTCAATTCTACCAGCTTTGCTACCATTGATTTTCCATGCATATTTTTTGTAGCTTAATCTGAAGTACATGCAGATCCACATGCACAGTAATGCATAAAGACTCCCAAAGAGATGAACTGCACAGGAAAGACAGATACCACTGACCACTTTGCAAAAAACAGGGACTTCCTGACAAACTTCAAATGCTGTATCACAGGACGCTTCTCTTTCTTCTTTTCTAGGAGAAGTTAAGCAAAGAGATCAACTTGCAGCACACCCTCATTCAGGGAGTTGTTTATTCTTCCATTGTACAAAAGCACTGGAATATATAGTCTACCCATCTGTGTTGCTAAGAAACAGGGCCCTGTTGCCTTGGGACTTGATTCAGAATTCAAAAATGAAAATAGTGTCTCAGTAGACTGCATAAAATCAGCTTGAAACCTAGCAACAAGGCCACAAGTTCAATGCGATTCTCTTATATGTTAGAAAACAAGGATATTAGAAGGGAAAATTTTACTAAGGAAAGAAAACATTAATTTGAAAACAAAATAGAGCTGTTGTACCACCAATTATCCTAAGGGATGTACCTACCTTCTTGCTAAACATACTTTTATAAGATCTGATGCTTTGCTACTTTGTGCTCTGAGTAAATTCATATTTATTGTAACCAGTGAATACAAAGCAGCAACAAAATTTACAGTATTATTTTCTGAATGTTCAGCTTGTGCAGTATGAAAACACAAAAGCCAGGACAGCAGAATTCATGCCCGGTTTCTGTTTCAGTTTTCAAGCACTCTGCCAAAAGAATAATTGAATAGTTGCTGCGCATGCCTTGAAATGATTGCTGTTAAAAAGGCATGGATTGTAACTGAGGGCAATTACTTAACTGCATATATTTATACCACTCAGCTTTTGTATATTTGCTTATGTGCAAATTAAGTATAAATAAGAACGCAACTCAAATATGTATTTATAAATACATCAGAGTACTCTCTCACCTTAACATATGGTAATTACATGCTGTTGGAAAATGTATTGGTTTAATCAACTATTTCATTATAAAAAGTGTTTCCCCTAGTTGCAGAGCTACATTGTACAGCTGAAACTTCGTCCAGAACTCCAGCAAAGTCAGCCAACCCTGAGCTGAGTTATAGTTCTCAGCTGAGTAAACATGGCTCAGTTGTTTGTTTTTCTTTTTGATGTTTCATCATGAAATCATAAAGGGCTATTCTTTAGCTGTGAGATGTGGCTGTACGTAATGGATTTAACTGGAGACATAGGAGGAAGAAAAATTTGGTGGTGGCAAATCAACTGCAGCCACCTGAAAAGTTTTCACATTTGTTTTTTCCTTGATTTTATTCTTAAGAGTGTGGAAAATGGGAGGGGAAGGAGGGGGAAGAAGGCTTCTCTTTTTCTGTTAGACGTTCTTAATTTTGCAGCACTTCCATGCAGCTTCTTCAGCGTTTCTAAGTCGCAATTGATTAGAGCATGGGCCAAAAGAGGGTTTATGGAAATACACTTACATTTTTTTTTGCCTGCTTGCTTTAGAAAGAAATTCAGGTCCCTTTGAGAGTTTACAATGATACAGTGAATTTTGCTGTAATATTAAGAAAATGAACATTTCTTTGGGTTTCAGCTGAAAAGGAAGTTAGAGATTGTAGCTGAAATTTGTGGTAAGATTTACAGAAAGCCATCACAGTGACCTTAAAGTAAATGGTAAGGTATATTTGCATGATCCTTTGCAAGTTTATACTGTAGGGATACCTACAGTTTTACTGAAGGGAAAATGTCAAACATATTTCCTTGAAATAACTTGAGGAAATAAAATCACGCTGCATTGCCAGTAGATGGCAGCATGCTACCTGCTTTACAAGGAAAAGGAACTCCTGCTCTACCACCGCTTAGTAAGAGAGAAGGCTTGAAATTTTCCTACACAACATCACCTCATGTTTTCAGCTAAATATAAGCCCTTCGTAGACTTAAATAAGATTAAGGAGACCTTAAGAATACAAGCTAGGAAAAGCAGTAAAGCTAGCCGGGATCTAGTCTGAGCTGCAGAATCTTCTTAGTGACAAGCAAGCACAGATGGAATATCACACCCAGATTTAACCTTGAAAACTGTAACCAACAGTAGCTATACACTCTATCTTGAAAGAAGGGATTTCAAATAAATAAATAAACAAGTGAATAAATGAAATTTGACTGTCCACTATTTATTTTTCATCCTATTCTCTTTTACCATTTATACTTTATTCAGCTGCCATATCATGAAACAGCACTATTAACCAAAACCTAGACTATAAGAAAAACACATCACTTGACAGGGTCATTAACATGACCTTTTGAGCATATTGCGTTCTTCAACATTTTTTTAGGATTTTTTTTAAACTTTAATTGCTTAAAATTCCCAAGGGCGAGAGAGAAAGGAGATTTACTTCTGATCCTGACAACAGACAAATGATCCTTATCACGTCTTCAGCCTATGGTGGATATAGAATGTTTCCTTTCCTTAGGCTGTCAGACTTCTGGGCCAGTGACTTACATTTTCCCTGTATTTCTCTGGCAGCTGAGCCAAATAGATTCAGGGCCCATGTTTGAAGTACCATAACAATGCTCCAGTGATAACTCAGGAACATCAGGAAGATGCCAGTAGGTACTTTCAGTTCTGATGTAGTTCTTACGCTTGTTCAGAATGCACGACCACCAAAGCTGGTGTAAAAACAGTGTGAATCAGAATTAATTACTTAAAGCCATGTTGAAGCAACAGAAGGGAAAATAGATTACAGAGGTTTGCATTACTGTATAAAATGATAATCAGTATGTGAAAACAGGGAAATAGTTCATTTTTCCTCAACTAGGACATAGAATGGTGTTTGAGGGCAAATGTTGGCTTAGGGTTTCTTTGCTATAACTCATATAAGTAAGGAACAATCCCGCAGATTTTATTAATCCATTTCTTACTTCTGAAATCTTATTAATGACTGAGTAGAATAAATCCTGGTTTACACTAAAATAGTTGTTTCATTTCCCTTATTGCGAGTAGCTGTTCATCAAGCACACGAATTAGTGGAGAGTCTGCCCCCTGCAGAGCAACTCTGAAAGATCCCAGCAACCTCCGGGATCAATGCCTACGGGTCCAGTTCAAGGTGACACATCCATCTCAGCTAATTAACCTTCACGTTGAGCAACATGCAAACACAACCCTATTTCATTCAAGTGCTGGAGTCAAGAAGCGCAAGCCAGCTCAGAGCTATTTTAGGCTTCTCTGCACTACTAGGAGTTATGAAGATAATTCCTTACCACCATTCCTTCCACAGAGACGAAAGAAAACAGTTTCAAAACTAGACAGGGACAACTGCTATTTCTTAAAAATACAACAGACAGCAAAAATAGCTGGGTTACCTGGAATAGCAAAACCAGTAGATAAAATGTATTAATTCAGAACCCAAAACTACCTCCCACACTCATCAAATTTTAGTCCTCACAAATTTCTTCTTTTATCTGGCTATGCCTTAAAAAATCTCCAATATAGTTTACCTTAATGTACTGTATGACACAAAACTAAAAGCCTCACCTGCTTTTGTTACGAGAATTACCAGATTATTTTCCAGAAAATTTAGAAAGTTTAGAAAGTGATTAATTAAAAAATCATAGAACTTATTTCGTCTTTCCTAATTCATTATGATAGTGATCTTTCATTCTGCTGCTTGGAACTGAAAAGAACCACACAACAAAGAACAGTCAGCAATAGAAAGCCTAAAGCTGGTTCTTACAATCTGCAATGTTGTTCCAAATCAAAATTAAGTCAGACAGCAATTTTTCCCACCTCCTACATCTCCCCTTTCACTAAGAATCACAAATATAATTGTGTTCATATGTATGAAGTCAGCTTATACGTATTTGGTATTTCTGTAGTTTAAAGCAATTACCACTGTATAGTGTCAGCCTAATAAGTCAAGGTACAGCCTTAGTTTTTATCACCAAATTCTAAATCTCTTGCTAATGGGATTTAACTTGCCCAAATTGCTGACAAAACTAAAACAGGGATTCTGTTGATGTCATTTACAGTAGTTTCTGCTGAAGTCATGATGTTCCCTTTTCTGAGATTGATTCCAGTGGCATTGGATCTCTTGAATTTTGAATTAACCAAGCCCTAGCAATTATAATAGATAGGCAACAGTGGCTCTACATTTATTGATTATATGCATTTGTTTAAATAATTCAACATATTTCTTATGAGCTGGCTAACTTTGTCATTATACTTTTATCATTTATTTTCCTTGTCCCACCCTTCAGAATTTCTAGCCTTAATCCTACCTCTTCTGAAATCAGATAGCCTTTGTCAGAAATTTCTGTAATGTCTGTAAGACTAGGAAACCATCAACCTAAAAGACTGGGAAAAAAATAATCAGAACCAGAGTCTTTACATTCGTGTAGATGATATAAGAGGAACAATGTTTCTCACTTGAATGCACTGATACAGTCAGTATTCACAGTTATACAACATGTAGTTTGTTCTACATCTGCTAGGACAAAAATAAAATAAATCTATTGCTGAATAATTTGTATAAGACTGTTCCTCTCATGGATGACAATTCTCAGTGGTTACAATTCCATTTCAATACACTGATCGCACAGTTTAGAGCCCTAAAGTCATGTAAATGATACCCAAAACCAAACATTTACCATTAACTGTTCATTACTTTCATGCTTAAAATATTTCAGTCCTCCAGCTGGGGTGCACAGATCCTTTCAACAAGGATATATCCTTTTATTCTGTACTTGTTCAGCTCCCAGCACCAATACCCCACTGTGGGACTGCAGCTTTTGCACTCTATTACATCATACACCAATACCTACCTCCCACTAGCAGAGGAACACAAAATTGAAACACTTGCAGTTATCCATTGTTTAAGATGAGTCAGCTAATTCAATTAGTGAGACCACCTGGAGAAAAGGTACATTTTTCTTTAAAGGAGTGCTGGGAGAGACCATTTAGGAAAAAGTCTTGACTAAGGAAGCAAGTTTTATGGAGATACAGGAGAAGAACCACTGGAAATATTTTCTATAGGAAAGGAATGGGACTAGAGTAGGAAGACTGCAATTTGTTCTCAATAGTGAGTTCTAGGAAAATTCATACTGCTAATTCTTCCTCTTTTTCCCTCACTGCTTTACTAGTCTGCCATTTTTGCCCCTTCTTCCATATGGTTTCCCTGAGGTGCCACCATCTTAGTTGCTGAGCCCAGCCGTGGTCTGAGGTATCACACATGTTAATGATATTTGGGCCAACAGTAAAATTTACCACATAACCTAATACGTTGAAGTACACCAAAATATTTCTTATAGTTCAATGTTTGTAAACCATTAAACTGAAACCAAGCATACTATTTTTTTTGTTAAGATAGCAGTGGAAAGTAACTGGAGCAGTGCTCTAGTAACTGGAAGATATCTGTCCTAAATTAAACAATACCATAAATGTGAGGTCCTGTAATTTCTATATTCCTGTTCAGAGAAACCCACTTAACAGATGGGACACAAGAATTCAGGTCTCACTGCAACATTCATATTCAACAAAAGAGTTTAATGAATTAAAATACAACATATGAGCTGCACATTAAACACGCGTGTTCAGAACATAATCAAGGTTCTAAAAACATTCTCTTCTATGGAGGTTAAATATCTGCGAAAACTAAAAAGTCATTTAATTGACGGCGCATTCCCTGAGCTAAGTAGTGAAGGGGTGGGAAATAATATCATTAAGTACATGGAAATACAAGACTCTAAACTCTAAAGAAACTGCAATAAACACAAATGGGCCTACAGACCTCAGTTTCTTTAAGCTTTACAGAAATGTGTATCTGTATCACAGCTTTATGGTTCAGGCCCGCTTCTACAAATACAGAGCAATGCAGAACAATGCACAATCTCGTGAATGTATATCTGAGAACAGTATTTCCCTTAAAAAGAACAAACAGCACACCAGAAAAAAACGGGTATATTTTCAAATTATGCATTCATGAGAGAAAGCTGATGGGAGTCTACGTCTGAGAAAAGCTTACAGTCATTTGAGGTTATAATCACCTCTTTCCACCGGGAAGGAAAGAAAAATGCAGAACCTTAAATGCAGCGTGCCAGGCTCACTGAGCTTAACGATTCAAAAGTTTAGGTGTTAAAAAAATGTTTATTGTCTACTAGGGGTCATTGCACAGACTTTTCCTGTTACTGTAATTTAAACTTTAAATTGGTTCTATTGACTTCTTTACAATTTATGGATATGTTTCACTTAAATGGTCTATATTTGGAAATAATTCAGTAACTAGGAATACCCTTAAGCAACTATGGAATACCCTTAATGCTGCTTCAGCCTTGGGTACAGAATCATAACACATAGTTTTAAAGAGACTTTTGGAGAACTTCTACTCTAACATCTGCTTTAAACTGGATTTTCATATAACACCAGATCAGCTCTGGCCTTGCTACTGCCAAGTCCTGAAAGCCTCCAAGGATGAAAATTCTACAAACTACTCCGGGTCATCCCATCAAGATACATATTGTATATTGAGTACTGTATCCAGCTCTGGGCTCCCTGTTACAAAAAAAAGACAGGGATCTCCTGGAAAGAATCCAGCAGAGGGCCACAGAGATGATAAAGGGCCTGGAGCATCTCCCCTATGAGGAAAGGCTGAGTGACCTGGTTCTGTTCAGCCTTGAGAAAAGAAGACTGGTGATCTTATTAATGTTTGTAAATATCTTAAGTGTGGGAATCAAAGGGACATGGCCAACCTCTTTTCAGCTGTGTATAGGGACAGGACAAGGGGAAATGGCCATAAACTTGAGCATAGAAAGTTGTGCACCAATATGTGAAGGAACTTCTTCACAGTGATGATGATGGAGCACTGGAACAGGCTGCCCAGGGAGGATGTGGAGTCTCCTCTGGAGTTATTCAAGACCTGTCTGGATACCTACCTATGCAGCCTGCTGTAGGGAGCCTGCTTTGCAGGGGAGTTGGACTTGAGGTCCCTTCCAACCCCTACAATTCTGTGGTTCTGTGATATTAACAGAATAGAATCATAGAATTGTTTGAGTTGAAAGGGACCATTAAAGGTCATCTAGTCAAACTTCCCTAAAATGAACAGGGAAAGTGACAGCTAGAACAGGGTGCTCGGAGCCCCATCCAGCTTGACCTCAAATGTCTCCAGGCACAGGGCATCCACCACCTCTCTGGATAAACTGTTCCAGTGCTGCTCTACCCTTACTGTAAAAAAAAATATCTTTCTTATGTTCACTCTAAATCTCTCCTCTTTTTGTTTGAAACCCTTTCCCCTTGTCCTGTCATAACAGACCCTGCTGAAGAGTTTGTCCTATAGACTCCTTCAGAGACAGAAAGGCTGCTATAATGTCTCCCCAGAGCCTTCTCTTCACCAGTCTGAACAGCTCCAGTTCTTTCAGCCTGACCTTATAGAGGAGGTGCTCCACCACCAATGTTACCTAGATTCTGAGATAAAACTATGTGACTTGAATATTTAAGACCAAAAGGCTTTCAACCTTAGCGCACCTTAGGCATTTGACTTGTACCTTGGGGTGGCACTCTGCTCTGCAGCTACAGCAACACATCTGTCTTGGGCACCCTGTTTCTGTAATAAGTTGTTCATATGCTCCAATGGAGTCTTGCAAATCAAATCCTGGATATCCAGATCTCATCATTCAATATGCTCTAACTCAGCCTTGCAAATTTTTCTACCTGACTTGGAGGTATTAGAATGCTGTGCAATACAGCTCTTAAACCATTCTTTTGGATATGCCCTGCTGATTCTTCAAGACTCATGAAACAGATATAATAGTACTCTCTTACATCCATGAAAGAAAGCTTGCAAGTTTGATGGAGGGGCATCTGAATGTCTGTGAGAGGGACACAGCCAGTATCTACTAGGGACACAGTACATTTAGCAGGCTGTGAAATGGGAAGAGGAATTGGTGAGCTGCAAAAAAAGGCAGGGATGAAGGCAGTAGTACCAGAGAGCATTATAGACATAGAAATATGTTGTGGAGGGAGAAAATGAGACCAGTTTTGATTAGCACAGTACTCTGACTTTCTGCAGTCCATGAACAGGATAAAGCCCTGCTTGTTCCATGAAAAAGGTAGGGACCTAGTACATATTTTTTGCAAATTGTGTTTGAAAGACAATTTCAAATTATTACCTTGTCCTCATTTGCTAAATAAGATGAGGGTTATTTTCCTAGCTGGAAACCCATCGCTGAAACAGCAGAGAAAACTTACTAGAATTCAGTAAACTGTTTAACAAAGAAAATTCTTTAATTATATAATAGGGCCTTTCCTCTTTCAAATTAATTTTCCAGTAATCCTCATATTTCTCTAACAGATGAGAATAATTATTTTGGCTCTGCTGCATAACCTTAAGCCATTACATTCATTTAGCTAAGCATACTTCTATTAAACAGACAAATGAACACTGACTTTGTAATGAAGATCTGCATTTCTGAATGCTTTTTATTGTAAATACAAAATTCTACTATTAGATGCTGCATATTATTTCAATTAGCTGGGACTCTTCCACGTAAATTGACTAATCATTTTCTAACGCACACGATTATAGACTACACAATAAGGTGTTAAAAGTTCTGAATTCCCAAGATTCTTTGTACAGCATTTCAGAAGTCAAATAATGTATAATGTACATTATTATACAGGTGCTAATAAATATACACTACTTCCAAAGGCTTAGTAACAACTCAAATAGATGATTATATGCACAGCTCTAAATCACTTGTTCATTTATAAATTGAAATCATTAATTCAACAGCTATATTATAACAATGTGTCACACTGTAGGACTTAAAATATATTTTTATTGAGGTGGATGGAGTTTGCCTTCATTATTCAATGCTTATACAGACAAAAAAAAAGGAGAGGAAAACAATGATAATTAATCAGATCAGGTGAGGCAGATTGGTGCATATAGAAGCCTCAAATTAGTTTATAAAAACTTATGAAAGGAGAAATCAAACTTATTGCTTGGTGAAATCTAAGCTTGTATTGAAGACATTTTCTGAATAAATGCAAGCTTAATTACACAGGTAAAAGCCTTACTGATTCAATTTGCTTGCCCTAAAATATGAATCTGCATGGTACAGCATTCTTTATACAGTGTCCGTGTACATGTACTGGTTCCAAATGTAACTCTTTTAATGCAAGTACAACATCAGGACTTGACTCTTAGTTGTCTTGGCCAAAAAGTAGTGAAAATTTCAGAAGAAAGAGTTATCTAGTGAGCATCTTTATTTATAAAATTTTATGAAAACTATTTAAATTTAAATAAAACAGGATAGCATCTTTGGCACACAAAAGACTGCATATTGATACTTCAAAGTAAAGTAAAAATCTTCCACTGTAACTAAAATGATCATAAATGCTCATAATAACAGAGATCAAAGAAAAATCAAGATTCTTTTGTAGCAAGAAGGTTTAGATCTCATATGCCCACTGGCTGACAGATGGCTTTTAATAAGGGCTGATGTAGAGGGTTAGATGTTAAAAGCCACAGTAGCATGGCAGAATTCAGTGAAAGCTGGGAGTGGAATCACAGAAAGTAAGTCCGGAATCCATACTGAGATGTGTCAGCTGGCAAAGGTTATCTGGGTGTATATCCCTCCCTAGACGTAATTCGAGCTGCAGTTCTTTTATCAAGTGATCAGCTACAAATATCCCTCACTTTAAGAGGCAAGCAATTCCTGTTCTGCAAGGCTTCAGATATTTCAAATACTCTGAAATATTTACTCAGTGCTCTGTCTTGAAAAAAATATCTAGTAAAACTAGAAAAGGATGATCACTGGTTATCTACCAATAATCATCTGGAAACTCACAACAGTTTTTATGAAGAAGTTAACAAAAATTGGCATGGCAGAGAATGCTGCCTGGAATCTCCCTGAGTTCAAATTGATGTGAACCAGGATAGCTGAAGGTACAGATGGAAAAGCTATTGCCAGAGCTTTGAAGAGCTAGATGCTTCTTTTTTGAAGTGGAAGCTCTCACTATCCCTCTTAAAATAAAACAGAGTAGAGGAGAGCAAAGATTAAAATGTTCTTTTGTAGGCTTCTGTGCTGAGGTTTCTGCAACTGGAGAAACTACTCTTCATCTGCATGGTATGCCCACAGAGTGAGGTGGCTGAAAAAGCTGTAAATATGGACATGTGGTTAAGTGTTGCCAGAATGAGTATCAATACCTGAAAGTTTCATTCTTTATTTTCAGTTCACCTTCCCAAGAATAACAGTGTTTACTTTCTGAGTTGAAAAATACATTGCTTAATCAGAGTAGATTAGTACAGTAGAGAACTAGAAATTAGCAGTCAACAGTAAACAATGCAGAGGCAGTTTATATATCACAGATCTGAAATATGCAGAAAGGTACAGATTTATTTTGAATATTAACTTTGGAGGAAACAGAAATAGTATAAACATCCATAAGGAATGTGCAACCTAAATGGTCAGCTGTCATGACACCATCCTGGAACAAATTTGATAGCCACAGTATAACCAGAATAAAGTCACAGGAACATATTTTTTGTCTCTGAATCTACAAAGCTCATAATGACAATGAATTCATTTGCTGACATGTCCAGTATGAATTAATTTAAGGATTGATAGATTACATTTTCATCTCAATTAATTCTCAATTCTGCCTGTAAAATGTAGAATTCCTGAAGCTCTATTTCAGATGGTATGGCTGAAGAGACTTTGCTCTACATAGTAATACTGCCTTCAGCTGCAACTGTCTCTTCTCTGTAAGGAGCAAAAGAGACCTTTCTCCTTATAGGTAGATACTGAAAAGCAAACTGCAGATGGACTGAGTTTCCACCTACTGCTCCTATTTCAAGACAGCAAAAAACAAACAAACAAACAAACAAAAAACCTCCCTGATATTCACTTCCCATCCTGATTTATTTGTTCTTAGTAAAATACCTACTTTATGCCCAATTTCCAGCTTTGGGAGTATGATTCTGGTCTCCAAGAAAAATGAAAAGAAAACCCAACCAATCAATCATAAAAAACCTTAACAAAACAAACAATAAACAAGCAAAACAAAACAAAACAACAGCAACAACAGTGTTACTTCACTTTAGGCAAAGAGTATCCTCTCACTTCCCCATCCCATCTCTGATGCAAAATACACAGTTCTGGAGACTTTTTTTTGTTGGGATGCTGAGATAGGCAAAGAGTTCTGCAGAACTGTGAGTCTCAGGAAAGGTCAGAGATCTTTAGTCTGCTGAATTTATTTCATTCACACCTAGGTCTGTGCTAGGTTCAGATCAAATATAAATGTAACTGGAGATGTCATGCTGACATTATTGTAAAGAACAAATACAGCATCCACCAGAGAACTTGCTATGCCTCCTTTTCACTTGGCAGGGATGGAAGAAGGGCAGAGCTGAAATGATAGCTACTAATTCTTAGAGAAGTGTTTTATGGGAACACACCTTCTCCTAGCAAGGTTGGATCACCAAGAAATCAGGAATTAAAGAATCAGGAATGAAAGAATGAAGAAGTAGCAGGCTCAGTCACTCAGTCAAGGTCACTGTTCTGAGAGATGAAGCTGTAGGCTTCCCTTATTGAGGCTGTCTCTCCCTATGAATCACTGGTGTCATCTTTTTCCTGTACCTACTACTCAGACACATTTGAGGGCACAGTTTCCCCTGTACTCCTCATGTACTGTCTGTCCCAATCAGGCATATAAGTGCAGCCAAAAAGATATGAGATACACAACTGTATCTCTATACCATTTCACACATAATCAAAAGCAACTTATTCTTGTACAGTGCCCAAGGTTTAAGACTAAATGTGTTATATCAGAGTCAAATATGCTCTCCACATGATTACTCAGTAATAGACAAATAAGATAATCTGTCAGTCCTCTTTGCAGTAAATTAGTGGATATGATGGTTGTGGTTTGGCACTGCTTTCAATGCCTCTTCAACACGCTGATGTTTCCATTCCACTCAGGACCTAAGAACATCTCAATTGTAACAGCTGAATAAATGCGGACCATCTTGCATTTACCAGCCACATCTGACTTCTATTGGCAGCAGATGAAGAAAGTAAGTGAATTTCCAAAATCTATGTATAGCCTAAATCAGCTTGGTCCAACTCTGTTAAGTCTCTTCAATCATAACTGAAATGTGATTAAGGAGAAATCAGCATCACTTCTTTCACCACTAAGATAACATTTGTTTAGTATTGTCTGGCCAAGGGTTTATAGTAGTGTTCCTCTGCATCTGTTAGTTGACATGGGCTACTTAGACCTTATACACACTATATCTCACTTACAAAACAGCACACAGAGTTCCTTATGAAGGAAATCAGTTGAGAATGCACAAATCTGTGCTGGTAGGGCTAAACACATAGTAGCCAGAGTGAAAAGAAGTTCACTGATAGGTCTGTATTATTTGTTTAGCATTTATAGGACTAGTCCAGGAAAACTGAATAGCATAGCAGTAGAAGAATTCCACTGCAATTAACTTACATTGACTAATCTTATTAGTCCCCATTTTGTCCCACTGCTTGACCTAAGACACTATTTTTCCAAAGATTTAAATCAATTTTGGATTACATATTGAGTTCATGTAAAGTAAAAATAATTAAAAATAAAATTATCTGAGAAGTTCAGTGCCTTGCAACGTTAGGTAGCCAGTTCTTATTAACTTTAACTTAAATTTGGTATGTAATAACTTTTTTCTCCTGTGAAGAACACAACAAAAAATGACTAGTCAATAAATAATGGAATTGCAGCTGACTTCTTTTCATTCAAATAGAAGTTCCCTATGAAAGAACTAAATATTTTGACTGACTTTTACTTGTATTTATAATCTCTTGGAAACAGAAATCAAGGCACACTGAGGAGTCTTAGAAAAGAATGATAAAGACTTACCTTCCTGATGAACTGATAAGTAGAAAAGAACAATCCAGATACACTGAAGTCAGTAAGCCCCAGCCAGGAGGAAAGTCCTTTCTAGGAATTGGGAAACAAAAATAAAGTTGTTACAAATATCCACTCATAGCAGCGTAGAAATATCCTCTACAGATGCTAAAATAGAAGTTTGTGATTCTGTCTTGACTTCTTTGCATAAGGAAACATCTCAGATTTTCCTCTTTATCCTCCCCATGGTTTGTTTCAGCTTACCAAGTGGTAACTAGACTTGTCCTTCAGTGTCTCAGCTCAAATCACCTCAACAGATCCGCCCGAGTGAAGTTGTCAAGCACCATGCCATGTACTTGTTCATCTCAGGCAAATATCTAACTGCCCTAAAGCTGAACATAAAGTCTCTGCCTCTTGCCTGGCATTCTGATCACTTACTATTCAAGACAAGATAGCAGCTCAATGGACCTTTGTTCTGCCCCTCTATAACTATTTTTGTGTTCTGATTATTCAAAAGCGTTAGTGAAGTCACTTGTTACACCAATAAAGTAAGAGTTTATGCCATGCTGTAGGATGAACTTACATGTTTAATAGTGAACATTAGCATAAGTATTGCTGGGCATCTGCAACATTTGATACTTCTGAGTATTGCTGTTTTAGAAAGCAGTTTTGTAGCACGTCTAGTTCTGCCCTGAGTGACATTTCAGAGCCAAAAAAAGCCAACCATTTTCCTCAGAAAAAAGATGAATTAAATTAGGAATTGGTCAAATATTGTTGAAATATTATTTTAGCAGCTCATTCTCACTCTGGTAACCCAGGCACAACAGCTGCCCTGGCACAACTCAAAGGGCAGGAAATTCTTCAAACAACACATCTTGAAATTCTGGCTTTACCATGTCAGGAGTTAATAGAATGACTCTAAAAAAAAACATAACTTGTTGTCTGTCACATAGGGGCTTGAAGCTTCCTTTTCACTGAATAATAAATCCATAATTTCACACAGAATGTATTTAGATAGAATACTCCATGGACAAGATACATGCATATAGAAAGGCAGGATCATACTTTTCAGTTCTGTGAAAAAAAAAAGGAAAAGAAGTGAGTTCTGAAAGTTACATTAATCAAGCTGAAAAATCACAGTATAATCTTTATGTTGCTTTTAAGTTCACTACAGGCTTCATCCCGTGTGAATTTCAAAACAGATCAACTATCTTTCCTCCTTTCAAAGCCAGGAAGTTTTCTGGGCGCAACACGATCAATTGAATAGTTGGAGTTTCCTATGTCAAAGGTCCTATAATTAATTAATTTTGTGAAAGGGTTTATGACAGGTCACTGGTTTACATCTGTCCAGTTCACAGCTGAGTAGTTCCTGTTTTTGCGTATCTTTGCAAACCTGAAATCCACATAAATAAACCTTGTGAACATCAGAAGGTCTTTATTTTTTTCCCCTCACAATTCCATAGCAAAGGACACTTCAAAAATTAGTTTAGTTACCAACATCCCTGCTCATTGTGACTCAGAACACCCATGAAAATCAACTTAGTCTGTGATGATAATGCTGTAGTTGTGATTTGTTTTTTAACTTCCTGAGACCACTTGATGTGATAACAAATTTGCAGGCAGAAAAATAAGGTTCAAGATATTGAATTGCAAAATTGTTTGAGTTGGAAGCAACCATTAAAGGTCATCTAATCCAACATCCCTAAAATCAACAGGGACATCTACAGCTATATCAGGTTGCTCAGAGCCCAATCCAGCCTGACCTGTGGCATATTGTAGAGGGTGTACATGTACCTGACTTCACAGCACAGATCAGTAAATCAAGGAGAGTATCACACTGCAGGCTTTCCAGAACTAGACTCACTCATTTTAGTTCTCTATAAAATTTCTGCAAGTGGATATTTCTAATGCCTCAGTACCACTGACATCTAATGATGTTAAAATTAAAATCTCCACTTTTTCACCAAAGCCCATCTCAAGCAAAGCCTGCAGATGCAGTAGGAGCTCTTCCATCTCTCTTAGCTTAAGGCTATAACAGCATCCATATGGGGCAGCTCATTCACTCCTTGGTATTTCCATCAGTGCTCTCTGGCTGTCTTACACCTTATTGTTACAAGGTGCGCTGACAACAAAGTTAACTACACACATTTCATAAAAAAGCATTTGAGACACAGAAAGTCTTCATCAGATAGTGTGAGTCTGTAGGATGAGTCTAAATTGTCACTTTAATGCTTACCTTGGCATGCATCCCTGTTTTCCTTTTTGTTTTCTTCCCCCTCTCAAGTTTGATAAATGCTTAACATATTCCTTGCCTGCTCCACATTTTTTCTAACTAATAGCCCCCATTTCACAACCGTTCCGAACCATGAGCACCTTCACCATTCTTCTCTATAAGAACACACACAGACTCTGAGATGCGGGTGTCCCAGAGCTGTGTAGGGTCATAGGAATGTTTTGTTCCTTTCCCAGTTAAGCCAACCATTCTGCTTGCTGTTTTGTGACTGCAACAGAGCATTGAAACTGTTTCCAGGGAACCACCTACAATACTAAGTTATCTTTTCTGAGTGGCAATAACTAACAAGAGCCCTCCATGTATAGTTAAGATTATTACCTTTTCCCACATTTAATATTTGCATTTATCAAAGTAAAATTTCATCCGCCACTTTACAACCCAGCCATTCACTATACCACTTCATGGCCCATTTCATTTTGACTAACTTGAATAATTTGAATCTTCATCAAGTTCTCATTTTCCTATTCACTTTTTTTCCCAGCTCACTTATGCTTATATTGAACAGTGCAGGTGCAGATTTCTGTTTTTCTCTATGATAACCTTTTCTTCTTATAATAACTAATCATTTTTGTCCAATGCTTTTTTCAAGTATTGTATACAGTTACTATCCTACAACAACTCCATTTCTGGAGGAACATCTGGAGCTAAGACCAGAACATCAGTCACAAGAAACTGGTGCTCAGCTTCAATTGCCATTTACTTCCAGGTGCCTGAGGAGTTCCACATGGCAATAAACCTACAAAATTATATCTCAGCGTTTTCACAGTCCTTTTGGAAATGAGCTGTTGGGTATCCAAATCACCTCCAAATCAGAGTGCAGAAACATAGAACATTGTGGCAGGCTAAGATACTGCTGGGCTTCATCTGCTGGATATTATCCCACATGCCCCAACATGCTTTTGTGATATGGTTCCCTACAAAATTTGGTAGTAGTTTCCACTTTGGTATGTGAGCAAAGGAAAAGAGGAAGATATCCTATCACTTTTTATTTGATGAATATGTGGATTATAGGCATGTCACTGGACAAAATATAGTGCAAAGTCCAGGACAAGGACTAGGTAGTTTCAAGTAAATGTTTACATAAATGTAGATTGTAAATCCAAGTTTGGACATTATCCCTGGAACATAAGGCTCTTCAAACAAAGTCCTCTTTTAAGTTTTTCTCAGCAACTTGAAGCTCACTGCAGCTCTCTGATGCAGAAGAGTCAACATGTCACTTTTGCTTTTAGGCAGATCTTCACAGTCAGCACTGTAACAGTGTTCAACAATATTCAAGGGTTATGCTACTTCACTGATTTCCAGCAATTTAGCCTACACCTTCTACCTGTATTCAAATAAGAAACGGAAATGTTTCCAGTAGAAGAGGAAACATTCCCAGCCAAAAATTTGCTCTCCTGCTGGCACACACTAAATTAAATATGAAGCCAATACCAAAGCGATGAGTTTCAAGGGGCTGCTTTTCATTAAATGTTCAAAAATATTAAAAAAAAAAAACAAAAACATTTACATTTCAAATGTTCTCATTTTATATTGGATAAGCCCGCTTCAGAAAAAAAACAACACAACACTGTTTAACAGGATGCAGATTCCTTTTGTAAAGAGTTCTGATAAAACAGACCCATTTTCTGAGAACTATGGAGTCCATCTGCTTTGGTAATCCCTCATTCTTTTCTTGAAGAACAAAATAGAATGATTTTGTCCCAGTAAACACTATTCATTCAATTACCTTTTCTTTGGGAGAGAGGAAAAAACACCACAATCCAAACCAAACATTTTCAGTCTATCACGTTCCTTCCTGACACTGGTGTCAATGACTGTTTTTACTAAATAAAGGTTAGATATTACTCATAAATGCAGAACTTCCAAAACATTTTTGTCAGCAGTTTGTGGGCCAGTTCGTCCTGGTTCTGTGACTAGTGGGGTGGACCATGGACCCACACCCCAGGAAAGGGGGGAAAAAGGAAAGGCTAGGGAGGTTCTTCCAACTAAAGTCTGCTGGAGCTGGGGAGCCAAGTTGGGGCTATATACCTGAGGCACTGTTGAAACTCTTTGAATTATAGACAATATGAAGTTTGTCTGTAATCTTTTCTGAAATATGAGAGAACTAATCAAAATTGCAGAAAAATTAGAGAATGTATAGATCAGCCCCAAACCAACAAAGATATAAAGATTAAGTACTGTGAGTCTAGGAGGAAACCAGTACATTACTTCAACCTACCAAGGTTCTAGGTCCCAGTAAGAGGAACAAATGTGTATTTTGTCTCCTTGGTGGAGGAAGAGAAGGCATAGAGGCTAGTGCTGCTCGATTCTTGATGACAAGAACACTGTAGAAGAGGCCAGTGGTATAGTTCTTAAGTCTGGAAAAGGAAGGTTGTAAACATCTCAGCTGACTTACTGCTGCTTGTGAATTACTATGGTTTCCATGCTGCAGTTGGTGATAAACTAAGATCCAGAGAACATAGCCCACTGTTTGCAAATATGACATATAAATGACATTAAAACTTCTCTACCATTATAGCTTGTGAAGTAGTGGGATTGTGTTGCATTTGAGAAACTGTGTATTAGGATGTACCAAGTAAATGTATTGCAAATGAATTAAATATAGGAGAACACTGTCTATGGGAAAAGCAAGCAGAGCAATTAATAGCTTCAGAGATGAGTTAATGAGTAACAGGTCCTGATCAGCTGTATTCACATCAGAAAAACCCACAGATCAACAGTAACCTGATGCACCAATTTGGTGGGTTTCTTTCCCATTTCCCCAGCAATCATCTTTACTGCAGCACCTGCTTGCCACCTTGTCACCTAGTTTTCTTTTCACATGGAGTACAACATCCCCCACCTCCCTTTCTTGCAAAAGCAACCCAGTTGTCCATTATCTCTTCACCTCCAAGGCCATCTAGCCCTGCCTGCCACACAGCATGTTAGGACACAGCTGTGCTACAGGCATCCTCTGAGGCTGACCTGATGTTCTGCTGCCCACACAGTTGCCAGCTGCCTGGGTAAGCAACACTGCTTTTCTGCCTCTGCTAAGAGTAGCAAGTGAAAGAAAATGCTTAGCAGGACATATGAGGCCTATGTACTCTACATATGCAAGGGCTTCTCCAAAAGTAATCCCTATTTTATTATGTTGTTCCACAACATCAGAGGCAGATGTTGGTGGTATGGCAGTAGGGGTTGAACCTTTCTGCCAATACTCTTTTAAATTTTGTTGCCACATGACAGATGGCAGCAGAGGGGCAGTCTAACAAAATGGCATCTGACATGGAAGTGCATGCAAAGCAAAGGTGTGTCACTGAATTCCTTCATGCAGAAAACATGCACCCATTGACATTCACTAATGCTTGCTGAACATTTACAGAGACCAAATAGTGGATGTGAGCACAGTGAGGTGGTGGGTGGTTTATTTCAGCAGTGGTGACAGCATCGTGAAAGACAAGCCATGTTCCGGATGGCAACACGGCTTTTTACGAGAATGGCATGCAGGCATTAGTTCATCACTGGTGAAAATGCATAGCTAATGGTGGTGGTGACTATGTTAAGAAATAGAATTTTGCATCTGAGAGTTTGCTTTATCAAATAGTGCTATCGTGCTCTTTGCATCTGTTGTCATTTCCATGGAATAAATAAGAGGTGTTACTTTCAGAGCAACCTATCTATGTTCAAAGGAATAAATAAAAGCTACAAATCTCGCATGTAAACAAAATGACTTCCTTCCAGGCAGCTTTCCATCCAATTCTTTTTCCTGTCTCTTTTCAAAGAGAACCTAAGTGTACAAGTAGTTTAGAATTAGACTAAAATATCCAGAGAACTTTGTGAGCAATTTATCAGTGAGACCTGCAAAGCTGAGGAGATTTCTTTAACATTTCATGTTTATACTGGAGATGGAATACAGCACTATGTTTCATTCTCCACCTATGAACAGATGCATTACTGTAGTTTAAACACTACAATGGGTCACTTAGTTGAATTAACATTTACTTGGAAAAACAGAAGACTTATCATTCAGTTTCTGATTATAAATAGTGCCACAGTAGTGTCAATCTATATTTCCTTGTTTCCACATGCCCCACTCCCTTAAGTGTTTTGAATTAATCTTATCATTACATTTTCTTATTTTTTGTGAAGATGAATAAAAGTTACAAAATGTTGTACACATACAGCAATATAGAGTCACATTCAAACACTTTTACTGAGATTCAGTAAGATCTTATTTTGTAAGAGAGTACATAAGAAAAACAGAAGTTGGCCCTTCGTGGCTAACTAATCACACACAAACATAAGCTAATTACAGTTACAAAGGAGTGTGTGCAAAAGCACAGAAGAAAATGTACACGAAATATTCCAGGAAAAATGATCAAATAAACCTTCAACCATGTCCAATAAAAACAGTTATACGAGTATTTATCAAAAGATGATGACAGAAAGCACAAGCCTTTCTCAACCCTACATTCCTCTAAGTCTGCATATGATTGCATAAGAGGTTCAATCCAAGGGGCTTGCATGCTCTGGATACATGGTACATGTTCATTTCAACACAGTTTAGATACTCTCTTTGCAGCTGCTATATAACCAACAAAAGATAAAACAAATTCAAGTCCACTAGACAGGTCTCTCTTTGTAGGACCCAGAACCACTTAGAATCACTTCTTCTGGTTCATTCCTTCCTCATCCAAATGACATCTCATTGCTTTTCAGTCTTTCCCTTCCACACTGCATAGACAGTCTCTACCTTACACAGCCCAGCACATACCATGTTTTCAGTACCCTGTTAATGGCCCAGCCAGCCAGCCACTTTCTATGTCCTTTCACCTCTGAAACTTTTTTTTCCCAGCTTTTAATGACTTCTGTGTGCTAGTAGAGCTCTGCCAACAAAATCTTGCAGAAAGCACAAAGAGTATGGTTTTTGTAAGAATTCAGGTGTGGCATTCCATTCTGCCTTCACTGCTTGCTCCCAAACCTCTATGTCAGAGATGGGAGGTGCATGAGCAAATAACAGGATGGTCTGAAAGTGATGCAGGAAATCAGAAAAATTTGAAAGTCATAAAACTGAGAAGTCATACTGAGATAAGGGGTGCCAGAACTGATGTTCTCCCAAAATATGAGCCCATCACAGCTGTGAATAACTACAACCAGCATCTTCTCACATGAATTTTAGAAAAGCCTTGTGCTGCTTTTACTGTTGCTGCCAGAAATTGCCCAGCCAACAGAAGAAATTGTGACAGAAACCTCACATTTAAAGGGATTATAGATGAGGTATTTAACATGCATAGCACCTGGGATCTGGTTGAATGAGGAATGTACACTGCAAATGCTCAAGGGGATCTATTAGCAGCAATATCCTGCAGAGAGTAAACCCAACAAGGTAACAAAATCATTTGTAATAAGGATATTTCCAAGAAAAAATAAATCATTAATGTGATCCTGCTGTGCTAGGAGTACTCATGACTTATGGAGAGACAGCAGTGGTAACTGGGAAGCAGGAGAGAAACAAGGGATCCTTTTTACAAGACTGATGGTGTTATTTCACACCAACCAGGTATAGAGAGGGAGTAAAACCAATATGTGTAATGACAGCTCACTAGAGATGTTATTTATGCTGTGGCAAAGGATTTCAGATGCTGAATTTAAATAACCAACCACCATGGAAGTATGTAGTAAGAACAATACATTAAAAGACTTAAGGCTTAATTCATTTTCCAGGCACATTGTCACTAAAAAGATGCATATTTTATAGAAGCAATGAGATAGATTTGATAGGTGTTTGATCTTTAAGAATCTCTCTTAACCTCTATATGATCGTGGTATAGAGTTCAGCAGGGGCTTGATATGTGCCAGAAAACTCAAAATTTTGAGTGGCTCCTGCCCCAGAGTCATTACTCGCCTGTATACGACCAAGGGTGAGATTCCAGTCCTAGATTCAAAAAACATCACAATTTCAGATGTTTTTATTGAAAAGGTCAGGCCCAATTTCAGAATCCTTTCTGAATGGGGGAGTCAAGTCTCATGAAAATGAAAGAATTCTTGTCTGCACTACTGAGCATTTAATCAGAACCTGAAAGGAAAGTAAACTAACTTAATACATCAGCTTTTTAAGTTTGCATGTTTTTACTGTCAAAAGTGTAATCTGTGACTGACTTTTTTCTAACGTACTCTATTTTCCATTAGCTTACACTTTGGGATGCCTTTTGATAGTAGAGAGATAAGGATTTCCTGGCACTTATAGGGTTTTGAAAATTTTGACTATCTGCTTCACACAGAATTACTTAAATTTGCTAATGTTTACCAAATGTTTCTGAATCCTCTGAAGGAAAGCTTTAGATAAGGTGACAGTATTGTTATCCTTCAGCTCTGATAGCTTAACTTGGGATTTGCCTTGATACTGAACAGAACATTCAGCATAAAGATGTAAAGCATCCAGACTTAGTTAAGATTCAATCTTACTTCTTAAGCAAAAGAAGGAAAAGAAAGTTGGTATTCATTATTTTTAACCTCCTGATGATGATATATGCAGTTAAAAAGAGTTTCCTTTCCAAGTGCTGAGAAACTAAACATTCTGATTTGACAGAACCTCTCAATAGCATCCTTTGAAAACGGTCCTGGGAGGGGCCATTTATTTATTCCAGAAGCTCAGCATTTACATTAACGGGAAATATACCCAAAGATGATCTGTTGTAATTGACTAGCTAGTGCCAGGAAATTAAGTGCATTGCTTTATGCTTTCCAGACTGGGGTTTAGGACTTCAGATAAGGAGTGATACTCTTTACGGAAGAACATGAAATTTCTCATTTCCCATTCCTCTTGAGATTTTTGTTTCCTTTTTTCCAGTGCTCCAGTGTTGCTGTTTTTCCTGTTCAACCATTCCATCACATCAAAACATATTAGCATTCTTTTGAGAAATTATAAACAGACTGAGAAGACCTACGCTTTCGGCATACTCATTAACTAGTTCAGTAACTCCATTCTGTTTCTCTCAGATTTTTATTTCTGGAGTACAGTAGGCTAACCATTGTCTTCTACTTCCCTACCTGCTGCATCTGGAAAAGGCAAAATTCTGAGTAAAAATATTGAGTAAAACAGTTTTTGCAACCAGCACAATAGTATAATATTTTTAATCATTTACGCAGCAAAGATTATCTAAGAAGCCCTGTGCTCATTTCTGGTTTACATTAATTTCTCTTAAAAGAATTATTTCATGTTTTCTAACTGTAATTTTTTTTTTTTTTAAAACTTCCATAGCTCTTGAACCTACAGGACTAGAACATCAGTTCAGAGGGTTACACATGGTAGTTTCAAAACTTGGTGCTTCTGCTACATTACCCTTCCAATCTGCCTGCTAGTTTTTAATGACACAGCAATGTGCCTAGTGTCTACTTCTGAACACCCCAATATAGAACAGACATGGACACACTGATGGAAGCCCAGAGAAGGGCCACAAAGCTTACAACGGTACTGGAGCATTTTTGATATGAGAAGTGTCTGAAAGAGCTGGGACTGTTTAACCTGCAGAAGCAGCTCAGGCAGATCTTATCCATGTGGAGATAATAGATTTTAGAGTTTAATAATTTTAGAGTTTCAGAATCTCATCGGAAATTGCAAAATGTTAGGAATAAGGAAAGAGGACTGAAGACAGCTGTGGAAATAAATATCCTCTCTACAAATAATTTTTTTAATGTTATCTTACAATTCTTTTATGTATGGCAGTATCTGCTTGAGGCAGTGCAGAAGAGTGCAGCTGAATACACTCCCAGTATACCAGCTGTTGCTCTACAGTTAGATGCGCTATTTTATGTCAGGCAGTAGTTAGGTTTATAAGAAACCTTCACACAGTTTTTTGGAATAGGTGGCTCAATGGGATTCCATTGCCAGAAGCAGCAAGATCAAATGTACTATCTCCGATTATAATTACCAACTTATATTGCAGAAGCAGGAATTAAACTCACAGTCAAGAGCAATAGGATACAGAGGCAATAATCCCACCCTGTGCAGCCACCATGCTGACTCTTCTTAGCCAAAATTAAATGGGTAGATATTCATTAAACTGTTTGGCATGTGGTAACCGGCTATGTCCACTGACCACACTTGATTTGAGGGAGTGGGCACCTTGGTGAGAAATCTGATTAGTAGGAGATAGCTCAAAACTGTCAATGAAATGTTTTGTTAAATAAGCCAACCCTGCTGTGCAATATTATTCTATCTCAGTCATGCCCTGTTGGGATTGCAAATAAAGCAAGAGTAGTTATAGCTATAAAAATTTACCATATAATTACAATGCAACAAAAGAATTAAACTTCTTTTAATGACAACACTCAATTTGAATCATAATAGCATCACCATAAGGGGGAAAAACTATAGTGTTCCCTATAGAACCATAAGATTCATGTTTTTCAACATGGCTACTAAACATGGGAATGCGCTCAGGCAAAGCCAAGTTACTGGCCAATTTGAATGTGCAACAAATAGTTTCCCAGATTTTGACATTAAGATGGCCATCCAATTGGCATGAGTATGGCAACATTCAGACTGCAAAAACATAAGGACTTTTGAATATACAAGCTAGCATACTGATGTAAAACCATATGTCTTACATGCATATGTGTTTATTGTCCTAAGGGTTTACTAGGGTACGGATGAACAACTTCACTCATTTTTTTGCCAAGTGTTTTGGCTCAATATCTTTGAACAATGCCACTTGTGCTCTTGCATTGTCAAATCTTAGGGCTTTTGGCACTCATATTTGAAAAAAGTTTTGACAACACAAAAATACCTATGTGAAAAGCTATTCTAAAGGCTCACGTCCCTTCATGCTCTGCTATTGCAGATATGTTGATACGAAAGCTTGTCAGGGAGATTAAATCAAATGTGTTTATGCCTTCTACACGTACATCTGATACTAGACTGGTAGGAGCCTATGGCTCCTATTTTCCCCATGTCTCGAGCTAGTGATCTGGTAGCTTGTATCTAAATATAACCTAAACTTTTATACATAAATAAAGTAAGATTTGAGTTCACCACTGAGCTGGCAATCAGCATAGTCAACAGGGAAACTCTGCTCTATTGTTCTCAATTCTGGAGGTGGACAACAGAAAGGCTTCAAATATAAGAACTGTAGAGAGAAAATTATCACAGGCTGAAGAGCAGTAGGAACAACTAAAGCACTTTGTCTCCGTCCATGCCAGCATCTTCTTAAGACTCTTCAAATTCATACCTATGCAATAACAGATTCAGTAGAAGATTCAGCTATACATATGCACAGGCAGTCACCTGCAAGACCAAGGCCCTACTATTCTCTTCCTCACCTACGCTTTGTTGTGCACACAAGAAGATACATGGCCCTTTCCACAGAAAACAGAAAGAACATTATACTACACAGTAGTGAAAGAAGTGTGGTACATTTCTTCCCTTCTCTTTCAACAGCATGAATTGCACTGCATCTATGACTTGTACACTCAAAATACTCCCTTTAAAAGCTGAAGACAAGTTATGTTTCCACTCAGTGGAATCAAGAAACAATTTGATTTTTCTTGTGGAGAATAACTCTGATACTGTTCACAGGGATACAGTAGCTGTTCTGTCTGTTTATGGGATCTGAGGGATCACAGTAAAAATCATTCTGTTTTATGGTAACTTATTTTTGTGATAATACTTGTTTAAGTCTACTCCTCATGTTGTATTTCTTATGTCAAGCTTAGCTCACATGTTACTAATTATACTTCTTAATTAAGTTAAGTTTTAAACCATGTCATCAATCAATTCTGAGAAATCTAATTTCCTGTAACAATGGCTTTAGGAAACTGGTACCATATACAGACAGAATAGCCATTAGCATATGTAAATGGAACAACATGGAAAAGAAGATGAGACCTGTCTGTGGCTCTGAAATTATCAATCTCCAAGACAAGATAAAAGAACAACTTCCCTGTGGGAGACAATGACTTACTTCTTCATGACAGTTATTTAATGTCGATGCACTTCATTCAGATAATAAATAAGAGGAGTTCCCCTGAGCCTGATTACTTGTATAATGTTCTCTCTCATATAATTATAAGAGAATGAGAAGCTTAGCTGGTGTGTGAGGAAGCAAAGTAACTTCACCACCCACCAGTTCTTCCCATATGGTTGGCTGCTCACCTAGGCAATTGGCAATGGTTCTGTGGCTGATACAAAGCTTTTCACTTGCAGACTGCTCAACAAACACAAATTGCACAGCTGGCTACTCCTTCCAAAATGTATGACATTGAATAATGACCATTTATATTACAGTGAATATTAGCTTGAGTATCTTCTCAGAATTATTAATATCTCTAATCATCTGCCAGATTTGCTTGAAATTTTGTTAACAAGACCCTGGAGTGGACAGAGACTACAAGACAGGCAGAAATACAGCCTGCATACTTTGTTTCCTTAAGAAATCATACTTAAAAAATCCATCTTGACATTTTTGGAAGAATTATCTGTTCCTCACCAGAGTTTTATTTCATTTCTTCAGAATATTAATTTGCCTATTTAGTCAGTAAGATACTGAGCCCACTGCTATCCTGCCCATACCAGATATGAAGGAGCACACAGTGCCGTCCCGTGGTTTGATCTCTCCTCTCCCACACACTTCTGGATATGAAAGGCAGTAACGGTTCTAACAAAGAGCTCACTACACATTATGAATTCTCATGCATCACACAAAAAAAATAATGAAATTCCTTCTCAAACAGAAATATATATGAAAGTGCGCATTCATTACTAATGAACATGACAACAGATGGTCATTTAAGATGACTGAGTGGACATAACTATGTATACTCAATGTTCAAGTCAGAAAAGATTTCATACACTGAGAAGTATATAGTCATATACAAATAAATCAGGAGTCAAGAAAGATGTTTCATTTTACTTTTTAACTCAAAATCAGAGGGAGAAGTTCTGACTGTACAGAGACAAAAGAAAACTTGACAATTACTTCTAGCCCTGAAGCACTTCAGATCCGTTATTATTCATCAGAAGACTTTAGCTCTGTTCTAAGACCTGCCACTCCTGTATACAACTTCGGATAAGTCAATATCATGGTTTTCAGGAAAAAATGTGACTGTCCTGTTAAAACATCATTACTCGCTTTAAACTAGCTAACATGGAGAAACAAGGACAGCATGTATAATTACACACATTCCTTATGGACCCGAAATACGTGTTTGGACTAAGAGGAAACCTGTGTTAGTACTTTTCACCACAATTTTAACAGCACTAAAACTGTAATTAGAGGTATCATCTCATTAAGTATAATACTCAGAGACAATAAACGGGGAAGAAGACTTCAGCATTTGCTGGGTAGCTGAATACTTTTGATAACATTCGCAAAAATATCTTAACAGTGTGGTTTAGTACTAATACCCTTCCAAACACAAAACATCTACTCTTGTTCTCACTGAAGGTACTATCAAAATTGCTGTTAATTTCTGCAGAAACAGAAGTGTTTCAAGTAATGGAGAAGTCATGGGGGGCATTCACAGCATGACTCAGCCAAGATACTACAAGAATTAAAAACAAAACAGTTTACACATCCTGCATCCTCCTTGGCTTTTGTTCTTCAATTTAACATCATTTATTCATAAATAAATAAAGAATGTGCTAATGTAAGCATAAAAGCTTATAAGCTTAGGACATACTTTCCTTCATCTAGAATTGTGCTTTAAAGTCTCTTTTTTCTGTCTTACATCCAACAGTTGGAAAACAATAAATACTTTCTATAATATCAAAGCATGTAAGAACTTTCACACTTAGTTACGAGCAGAAGTTTATAATTTCCTAAGTTTTCCCTGAAACTACAAGCTAATTACAGCCCAAAAACCTCAATATTGAAATTGTTCAGTGTGGCACAATAATAAGTTAAAGACTACTCCCAAGAGCTCAGTCCTTCCTGGAAGATATCAAGTAGGCATTAGCTAGCTAAGCTTTTTATACCAAGGTGACAAGGAGCCCCTCAGCTACTTCCAATTACACCCTAAAGCCAGTTTTTCCCACATAAGAGATTTGCATGAAGTAATCTTCATCTTTACTTTTTCTTATATGTATGTTTATGTGATTGTACCTCTTCTCACATACATACTTTTTTATGTATGGATAGCAGATGAAAGACTTGATTTGCTCACTGATATTTCTAAGATTATACTTGCTGAAAGATTAAAATTAAGCCTGTGAAGTCTATGAATGGCACAATAGAATAGCAATCTTCTGCCTTTGATTTAGTCAAGAAAAGCTGATTCGAAAGCTATCATTATTGTCTGAACATCATCATTAGAGCTGTTTCTTAAATAACATCTTAACACTACAACACAATGGAAAGCACAGCAATGGCAGCATAGTAGCAAAGTCCCAGGCTGCAGCAAGCAAGGATATACTCAAATGCAGCAGCTACAGAAGCAGAAACAAAGGAAAAAATCTGTTTACCCTGATAAAACCTCAGGTAGGCAGGGATCTCCAGTGCCATACTCTCACCTTCACTGCCAATCCTTAAATGAGGTCTGGAAAGGGGTGGATTCTGGTCCCACACCTTCTGGTCACTCAAGTATATTGCATGCACCTGAGCTCCCCTGGGTTGGAGCTGCCTTCCCACCAGATGCTCAATCACTGGTTCAAGCTCTGACTTAGCATTTCTGCTACAACATCCTTCACAAGCAGCTCTAAAACCTCGTGCTCTAAAACCTTACAGCATTTTGTGCCTTCTGCATTTCTACTTAGTCCTATTTAGAAAGAGCTTTTCAGAGACGGAAAACGTTGCCAAAGAGTGTTTTGATGTGGTTAAATACTGACATCTAAGTAAAGAATGCTACCCATATTAAAGAATGGTTTTCATATTTACAAAATATTTGGACTTTTATCAAAGTTAATTTGGACTATAGCAACTTAGCACATTTTTGTTTTCTAGGAAAATGAAATCATTGCACACTGTCACCTCTTTGCCCACTTTTAACTAAGTCTGGCTTAGAAATTCACAAAAAAAATAAGAGATATTCCTATATAAGTAACATAAAAGGTCTAGTCTGATGGCGATAAAAAAGTCTTTAAACTGAATTGAAATTAAAAAAAAAAAATGCTCCATTTCACATCTCATACATATCTGTCAAAGGGGGATTCACAGTCTTCAAGATTCTTCCAAATATCCTATTCTTTAAATGCCGATAATACTTTCCTCCATAATTGTTTATATGGAAATAATCTAAACATTAAGGTGGCAGCAGGGAATGAGTTCATTCAGCTCCAGATGTATGGCAGCCCTGATGAACCTCTAGTAAGATGTTCTTGGAAGGGAGGAAGAATTATTTCATGTCAGGGCGCTGCTGTAGGTCTGTAAGCACAATTAACATGAACTGGAAAGTTTTTACAAAAAATGTATGTTCTTACATTTTTGTAGAATTTTGGCCCAAAGCTGTCTCTCTGCTTGAGAAAATACAACAGATTTTGGCCTTGAGATATTTTGTTTGCAACTAGTCCTAGAGGCAACTAAGCTTTCCATCTGAAAGGTTCTCTTCTCTTCTAATTTTTTACAAAGAAATAAACATTTTAATAAGAGAAAAACCTAATCCTATCAATAATAGAAATGTAGCTTTTATTTTGTTATCATACTGCTATGAGAAATGGCATACTTCCAGTTCTTTGGTTTGTATTTTTGTTGCTGTTGTTGATTTTCTGGAGTGTGTATTTGAAAAACCCACAATGTTAGAGCTTTCTAAAAAAAAAAAAACAAAACGTGTTTTTATCTTCTAGACCAAATGGATCGCAATGTCTTTCAGCTGTCTCATCAATCCTTTTTTTTTAATGGCTTTAATGTTTACTCACCAAGCTTTTGTGGCACTTTTTTTTTAATTGAAAATTGCCTTAAGAGCTACCACAGAAATGACCACAAATGTCTATGCACACATGCACGCGCGCGCAGCCCTCTCTGTAGACTCCTAGTGGGTAATGTCTTCAGTCACATCCACTGAGCCAAATGGTGATGCTACTGAGTACTGGGTGACATAGAGCCAAGGTCAGAGAGCATCTCTGCCTCCTGAATTGCTGCCAAAACACATCCTTCACAACAGCTGAGAAATGCACCTCTAAACAGTTTTGGCGATTGTTATTAATCAGTTGACTCCTCTTGAGCCTGTGGGTTACAAACATTTAAAAAATGTCAAGAAAAAGAAAACCACAATATTCCCTGGCAGAATATTAGTGAAAATCTACAAAACTTATCTTCTGATTTATGATGGGATTCCTTAGAAGCAAACATTTTGCAGGCATATTCCAGTACTTTGTCTTCATTTATGGAGATATGTCTAGACTGCTATTACTATTCTGCACGCTATATGAAAAAGATCAATCAAATTTATAAATATTGTTAAAACTACTGAATTTGGATTTATACATTAAGCTCAAAGCAAACTGCAAGCAGTTGCTAGCATTCATTGAAAGATGTGAATTTTGCCTTGGAACATGGCACAAGGTTTCATGTGAAACTTAGTTATTGCACTTGTGCACAGAAACATTTTTCACAATTTCAAGTCACTAATATTCCACATCAGACTGACCATATCATGTTAGCTATGGTTTTACTTAGACCTACTTCCACAGAATGGAGATGTAGCCTTCACATTTAATTTAGAGAGAATAGCTCTAAAGTGAAATCACAGCTGAAAGAAAGGGCCTCTGGATCAGAAGATCTACCGCTTTTATTCCCAGTGGACAACACATTTGCAATATTTGAAACTTGATATTTTTCTAGAATATTAGCCAGATTATCTAGCAATAACTGATAATCTTTTACTCAGATACTGAAGGGTCCAAAAACAACTACAGAAAGTATTAAATATGCTAATTTTTCAAAATCTAACAAATAAAGCCAAGCAAATAGTTAAATAATTTGAAATGAACTCTGTTGTAGAGCAAGATCAGATTAGAGAAAATCTAAACAAATTGGACGTACACAAATCTATGGGACCTGGTGAGATACAGTCTCATGTGCTGAGGGAGTTGGCCAATGCCTCAATTATCTTTGAGAGGTTCTGGCCACCACGGCAGAGTTCTGAGGACAGGAAGAATGCAAGTGTCTTTCCTGTCCTTGAGAAGGGTAAGAAGGATGAGATGGGAACTACAGGCCAGCACTCCCTTGATTCCTGTGAAGGTGATGAAGCCAGCTATTCTGGAAACCATTTCTAAATTCATCAAGGACAACGTGACTGAGCACAGTCAGCAGGGATTTGTGTCACAGATATCTTCAGTCAGGCAAGATGAACATCATGTCAAGTGGCATAGCAACTCATCTTTGACTTCTACAGTGGCCTTCAGTTGAGCATTATTCACTTCAAAGATGGCAAGGAAAAGAAGAATGAACTGGTTCCATAGTCCTAGCTCTGTTTCACATTAAGAGTGAGAACTGAAATGCTGGATTAACACTGCCAGAGCTAATGATGTAACTATTTTATGACTCACAAAAGCTACAAAGAAGTACAATTTTCTTTATGGAGGGCTCTGTATTTGCAGAGAGTTGATAGTATCAGTTGACATACATCACAAATATAAAAAGCAATGTGTTAAAATTTGTTGCCTGCAATGTGACTACACCAAACACAAAATTGCATGACATCATGCAGTAAAAATTCTACTTAAGTGCTTTAGGCAGATTAACAGTTTAAGCCACAGGACTAAAAATAAACCTCCTATATCAATATGTATGCTTTATATGTGAAAGGCAAACACACACATGTATGTGTGTGTACTTCATATATATTTGTATACATAAGTCATAAGAACTACTTCAGACCATAAAGCATTGGAGGGAGTCTCAGAGAAGTGAAGATAAAATGTAATATCAGGAAAATAAAAGGAAAATTCCTGAGTTTAACTGTTTTCTAGTTTGCACACTAAATGGTGTTCAGTGGTCTGCAATATTCAAAATTGCCCTGCCCTCTGTTAGGCAGAGAGCAGGGAAACAGTGGGCAACTTACAGAGCAGGCCAGAAGACAAAATATTTTAAAATGCACACAACACGGGTGACAAATAATATCTGACAATTCCTTCTCCTGCTTCCTCCCACCCCACCCCACACCAAGTGCATTCTTGCCATTACCATGTCTACTTATTTAAGTGCATGAGTACACACATACACACTAAAGAGATTAGATCACTGAAACAAGATGAGAAATCCCAGATGCAAGCCATGGATGCTCTCCATTTATACATAAAAGACAACCCCTTGGGGAATCTAACAGCTTTTCAATTGCAAAACGTTTAATGGTTCACAGAGGATGAGGATCTTAATCCTGCAAACACTTAAAAGTGCTGCAGTGTAAGCTGTTAAATAGTCCAAAGAAGTCAAGTGTGTAAAACTAAGTATATAATTTAGTTGCAAATTAAAGATCTTAAAACACTACACAATGCTTAAAAAAAAAGAAAAACAAAAACAACAACAAAAAGAAAACCAACTTTCAGTATATTTTTTTCCTTAGCAATACCACACAAAGCAGGAAGAGATAATCACAGCTTGAAAATCTTTTAGCAGAATTCTTGTAAAACCTAAGATTACACTCAGAAGGGACAACTGTCATAACCTTTATGTCCACAGATGCCGAAAAGATGCTGGTGGTCTATGGATTATCTTCAAATACAAAATGCTCCAGTTGAACAGCAGGACATTCATTCTTAACACAGCAGCAAGGCAGGGAACAGAGGTAAGAACATCACTAACAGTCATAGGTCCATAGAAGAGGAATTCCTAGTTTTACAAACCAGCAGATGCATGTAATACATGTACCCTTAATCTGTATAATCAAAGGGAAAAGATGTCAGATAAGGACTAGCTGATTACATTGCCTTTCCAGAGGGCTCAGACACTGGATGTTTTAAATTCAGTAAGCCTGCTCTTAATGGGTTGTGGAGTTTGAAATGACCCTTCATCTTCAAAATACAGAAAAACTGGCTCCTGTATATGCAGGGGTGCTTTGAGAAGAGAAGCCAAGGAGATTATCAAGTACTGAGTGGGAAAGAAAAGCTACAAAGAACACCCCCTACTTAAAAATCTATCTTTAGTTCTAAGACTTACACACAAGTCAAATAATCATCTCCTCTACAGTATTGTCATTCTTCTTAAGTAAGACTCCCTGTTTCTGTGAATAAGTCTAAATTACTATGTAGACAAAAATGAAGAGATCTTAAATGACCTGCTCCTTTGTCATGTACGTCTAGATACAGCAGAAAGAAAGACAGGAAGTGTTTAATTATATGGGTCACTTTAATTCTAACTATATTAAGTTTTGAGCAAGTCACTTTAGGTTAATAAATAATCAAATCACATCTGCTTTCAGATGAAGCTAAGGAACAACACTGAACAGGACAATTGTTCTTTTCATTTGATCACAGAGGGCATCCACTAGGAATAGTCTTAGTGGGAGACAGTAGATGTGTTTGAGATACATGCTATGTGTCGATCTGTACATGAAGCTATAAACTGTGATATTTTATGTTCTCACAAGGTATTCATAAGCATTAATTCCCATTACATTTCAGGGCAGGCTACAAAACAAAATTTTAAGAGGTGTTTGAGGACTTTTGGAAGATAGGAGAATTTTTATTATCCACTGTTTTTCATTAGATTCTGTTTTTATATCTGTAACCATATTTGAAATTCATGAGTAGATTCTGCAAAAAGGAAAGAATTATGTGCAGAGGAAAACTAAGAACATCCAAGCAGGACTGCAAGAAAACCCATTTAAATATGAAGCTTTCTCTTCCTAATTACTGCAACTGTATAAAATCCTGTCTTCCTGCCCTAAGTCAGTTTCTATCAGCACAAAGCCATACAGTTCAGTGGGACCAAATCAGTGGGACTGCCACAAAGCTGAGCATTTACCATTCTCCTTGAACTTTCTTCTCACTTTCTTTTCTCAACTTGTCTTTAGACATTGCTGTATTATAATAGTATAATTTGGCACTGCTTCTTACGGTATTTCTGGTATCTTTTACTATTATTTCATCTGACAATTTCAGCAATGGCTTGCTGAATGCATTCTCTAAGCCCATGAATGGTCCCTGAACCATAAAAATTGAAGGAGTTGAAAACTGAATGCTAGCCTAACAGGAGATTATTAGTAATAATAAAATTATTTCATTTTAGTTTTCAAGGCTCATAAGTAAGTATATTTGGATTATAGACAGAAATAGAATGTTCTACTACTGACAGTAACACAGTATTTCTGTATCTCCTCAAAATAAAGCAGCTGATGAATTGCACTTAATGGAAAATCTGAGATACAGCAGGAAAGAGGACTTTGTTTCAGAAGCACTTAATCTTTCTCCTGCTAACAGAAAAGACACAGGTTCATGGCTTTGTTCTGTTCACCTGACAAAACCTGCAGATTTCTGTCAAAACCACATTTCTTCATCAGAAAAAGCATGAGCTGCTGACAAGTCTCCTGAACACTTTCAAGTTTGAAAGAATGCTGTATGCTACTAAGTAGATGAGAACATGAAGTTAGTGGTTATGTCAAGGACATCCATACTGTAAATAAAATACTGCCATTCCAACAATGACACTCAGTATCTTTATCAGTTACATATCCATTTACTCAATAATTAGTTTTACTTAAGTAATACATTGATATTTCTAGATATAAATACTTGATATACTGTTGTAAACTATTTGGTGCACTATAAATATAAAGTCTATGAAGTCTATAAAGATACTATCTTCATTATTATAGAGGAGATAAATAGCCCCAGCAGGTTGGAATAACAAGTCTTTGCTTAAGGAACATTAAGAAGGAGGTAATTGCCTGCTTACCAAATACAAATGATACCCTACCAAATGTAACAAGTTAATCAAGATTTCCCTTTATCAGGACTGAAGTCAAGAAAACCAACAAAGTAACCTGACATGCCAATGAGTTATTTCAAGCAGGTATTCCCTTTATTTACAGCGCTGGGTGCATGGGGATCACTCACCAAATATGCACACCGAAGAGAGTAA
>JANHGO010000053.1:61928045-61956354 GCA_024606505.1 Aquila spilogaster
CACAGGAGGTGTCTCTGCTGCCCTCCAGCACCAGTGATAGACTCAGGCACTCCCTGCAGCCAGAGACATGGACAGCTGCACATTTACATGGGAGCTCTGTCTGCATCACCACATTTTTCCTAGCAATGGCTTTCACCCAAATGGCAACCATACCTGGGTCTCCTTCTGGGCCAATGCCCACCGCTTGAGTAGCCTTCTCGAGTTGGGAAGAGGGGGGCTGCGCCCTACCTGCACTCCCTGCCTGCACAAATCCATATGATATGCAATCCAAGAGGCTTGCATGCTCCATATACTTGCTCCATATACGTGCTACGTACCACTTCACCACTGGTTAGATACTTTCTGCATACCTGCTATATAACCAACAAAAGATATAACTTTCAAGTCCACTAGGTAGGCATCAGCCTCTCATCCTGCGACACAGAGCCACTCCTCCCAGCAGATCCATTCTTCGTTCCCAACCCAAATGACATCTTACTATTTTTCAATCTTTCCTCTCCACACCACAGACAGTCACCATCTTGCATAGTCCAGCACACCCCACACTTGTAAGTAATGCAAGAGCTACCATCCATTCAGACCTTTTCTCTGTTCTTTTACCTCTGAAACCTTTACTTCAGTTAACCAAGGACTTCTTCTGTCTGTTAGTAGGGATCTATTCACAAAATCTTGCAGAAAGCATGGAAATTAGGATTTTTTAAAAGCATTCAGTCCTGGCATTCAGTCCTGTCCCTACTGCAATCTATGGTAAAACTCACTTGGATTTCAATGCGCCCAAATTTATTTTGCCATAGTTTGAGAGATGTATAAGAAAAAAACAGGAGGGGCTGAAGTGATCCAGGATTTCAGAAAACTGAAAAGTCATGCAGAGTGGTAGAGATAAGGGGTACTGGAACCGATGTTCTCCCTAAATATGAGCCCATCATTGCACGCAACTGTGAATAACCACAAGTAGCAACTTCTCCCATGAATTTTAGAAAAGCCTTGTGCTGTTTTTACTATTGCTGCAAGAAATTGCCTAGCCAACAAAAGAGATTGTGACAGAAATCTTATGCTTAAAGAGATTATAGATGAGGTATTTAACATGCATAGCACCTGGGATCCAGTTAAATGAGGAATGTAGACTGCAAATGCTCGAGGGGATCTATTAGCAACAATGTCCTGCAGTGAGAGTACACAGCAAGGTAACAAAATCATTTGTAATAAGGATATTCCCCAGAAAAAATAAATCATTAATGTGTTCCTGCTGTGCTAAGAGTATTCATGACTTATGGAGAGACAGCAGTGGTAACTGGGCTGGAAGAGGAAAACAAGGGGTCCTTTTTACAAGATTGATGGTGTTATTTTATACGAAGCAGGTATACAGGGGGAGTAAAACCAATATGTATAATGACAGCTCACTAGAGAGGTTATTTATGCTGTGCCAAAAGATTTCAGATGCTGAATTTAAACAGCCAACCACCAAGGAAAGGTGGAGTAAGAAAAATAAGTTATAAGACTTCAGACCTAGTTTTGTTTCCAGGCTAAAAAAGATGTTTCTTGATTTTGTATAAACAGTGAGATTTGATGGGTGTTTGATCTTTGAGTTTCTTTCTTAACCAGTAGCTTAAGATCATGGTGTAAAGACCAGAGTTCAGCAGAGGCTTGGCACATAACCCAGACACTGCAAAATTTTGGAAGGCTTCTACCTCACAGTCACTATTCCACTGTACATGACCAAGGGTGAGATTCCAGTTCTAGATTAAAAAAATGGCACCATTTCAGATGCTCTTATTGTATCGGTCAGACCAAATTTCAGAACTCTTTCTGAATGTGGGAGTCAAGTCCCATGAAAATGAGTGAGAGAATTCCTATCAACACTAATGAGCACTTAATCAGAACCTAAAAGGAAAGGAAACTAACTGCATACATCAGCTCTTTCTCAAGTTATACTCTTTTGACAGTAAGAGTCTGTGTAATCTGTGACTGACTTTCTTCTAACATACTCTATTTTTCACTGGCTTACTCTGGGATGCCCTTTGATAATAGAGAGTTAATGGATTTCCTGGCACTTACAGGCTTTTGAAAATTCTGACTATCTGCTTCACAGAGAATTACTTAGATTCCCTGATGTTTACTGAATGTTTTTGAATCCTCTGAAGGAAAGGATTCCTTTAGATAAGAGATGGTATTTGTTTTTTTCATCTCTGATAGTTTAACTTGGGATTTGCCTTGACGCTGAACAGAACATTCAGCATATAGCTATAAAGCTTCCGGACTTCGGAAAGATTCAATCTTACTTCTTAAGCAACAGAAGGAAAAAATGTTGGTATTCATTATTTTTAACCCCCTGATGATATATGCAGTTTAATCTTAAAGTTCTGAGAAACCAAACACTGATATTTGACAGCATCTCTCAATAGTGTCCTTTGAAAATGGTCCTGGGAGGGGGGACAAAATATTATTGATTTATCCCAGAAGCTCAGCATTTACATGAACAGGAAATATACCCCATGATGGTCTCTTATAAGCAACTACTTAGAGCCAGGAAATTGAATGCATTACTTTATGCTTTTCAACATGGGCTTTAGGAATTTAGATAAAGAGTGATTCTCTTTATGGAAGAACATGAAAATTTGTCATTTCCCATTCTTCTTGAGAATTTATTTTCCTTTTTTTCCAGTGCACTAGTGTTGTTGTTTTTCCTATTCATCCATTCTGTCATGTCAAAATATATTAGCATTCTTTTGAAAAATTATAAAAAAAATGAAAAGACAGATGCTTTTAGCATACTCATTAACTAGTTCAAGAACTCATTTTATTCCTCTCTCAGGTTTTGCTTCCTGGGGTACAGTAGGTTAGCCATTGTCTTCTCCCCCCAGCCACTGCATCTGGAAAAGGGAAAATATTGAGTAAAAATGTTGATTAATTTTTTTTTTTTCAGCACCA
The DNA here is from genome assembly GCA_024606505.1 of Aquila spilogaster. Taxonomy (NCBI): domain Eukaryota; kingdom Metazoa; phylum Chordata; class Aves; order Accipitriformes; family Accipitridae; genus Aquila; species Aquila spilogaster. The sequence goes on from JANHGO010000053.1 coordinate 61,930,974, forward strand.
CAGCAGTATAATATAATTTCTAAACCTTTCTGTTGCAAAGATGATCCAAAATGTCCAATGCAGATTTCTGGTTTGCATTGATTTCTCTTAAAGAAAACAGTTATTTCACATTTTCTAACAGTCACTTTTGTTTAAGTTTTGCAGCCCTTGTAACCCACAGCTCTGGTACAGTAATTCAGGTGGTCACACATGATCATTTTGAAAAGTTGCTTTGGAGCTTCTGCTATATTTTCTTTCCTATCTGCCTTCTAGTTGTTAGTGATATAACAATACAGTGTCCACTTCTGACCTCCTCAATACAGGAGAGACAGGGACACACTGGAACAAACCCACTGAAGGGTCGTGAAGATGATTAAGGGGATGGAGCATCCTTGATGTGAGAAGCAGCTGAGAGCTGGGACTGTTTAGCCTGGAGAAAAAGCTCAGGCAGATCTTACCAGTGTGTAGATTATAGACTTGTTCTCCATGCAGCTTCAATGTTTCTTGCATCAGTGCTTCAGGGCTGCTTGTGGCAGTTAAAAGGTAAATGTTTAGTGTAGCTCTGATGTTTCTAAAGTAGTATCCCATCAACACCTTCTATTTTTTGACACTTCTGTGTTTAAGCGACTCTTCCATTCTGAAAAGTCCAAGACCCTGTGTCAGGATAGCCACATTGAAAAATTTAATCTAATCATTTAGCCACAAACAAAGCAAACTCTGTCTCCATGAGACAATGTGTTAAGGAATGCCTGTGAGCTGTGTGTGTAAAGTAATGTCCTGCAAATACCACAATAAGAGGCAGAGTGGAGACAAACGTAATTGAACCATATAGACTGGGGAAAAAAAGAAAGAAAGGAAGAAAGGAAGCAAGAAAAAGGAAGAAAGGAAGAAAGGAAGAAAGAAAGAGAAAGAAAGAAAGAAAGAAAGAAAGAAAGAAAAAGAAAGAAAAGAAAGAAAAGAAAGAAAGAAAGAAAGAAAGAAAAACTACTGGTTAAGCTTTCATTTTCTGTCTTACGGATTCACTTCATTTTAGAGTAAACATAACTGTCTTCCAGACAGCTATATCTTTCTTATTGTATTACAGGAACATGTGATCAGATGAAAACCTGTAGGCTAAGTGTCTTCTTTTGTATGACACTTTTAGCAACCCACTTGTTTATAGCTGTATTTGCAATCATATTTCTACAGACCATTTTTTCCCTTCTGTAATCTGAATGCATGTTCAGGGACTTAAATGGGAATTCTGTTCACAAGCAATTGCAGAATAAAGTCTCTAATGATAAAGTTGGAACACAGCTATCAAAAAAATTTCAAGTATATACAGAGCTGAGACTGAACTCTGGGCTGCCTTGTACTGTGTAAGGCATAAACCAGAGAGCAAAATAATGGATATTTCAGAACCTATCCAAGTTATCTGCTATTTGGTTTTCATCTGCTTTTGGTTTAATTTCTTAATCCTTTGGACCAGAAAGCTGTCTGATAATATGCCTAAGAGGTAAGTAACGCTCTGTATTGTAACAGTTATAAAACAAATTACAATTCTACATGGAAGGTTCTGCAAAGAATATTGTTTACTAAATTTTCAAAATTGCATCACAGGTACCACCAGAGAAACAAGAATAAGAAGGAAATGGCAAAATGTTAGGAACAAGAAAAGAGGACTGAAAACAGCTGTGGAAACAAATACCATCTCTACAAATAATATTTTTAATGTCATCTTCCAATTCTTTTATGTATAGCAATATCTGCTTGAGGCAGTGCAGAAGGGTGCAAATGAATATATCCTCAGCATGCCAGCTGTTGCTCCACAGTTAGATATGCTATTTTATGTCAGGCAATATTTAGGTTTATAAGAAACCTCCATGCGTTGTTTTGGAGTAGGTGGCTCAATGGGATTCCATTGCCAGGAGCAGCAAGATCAAATGTACTATCTTGGATTACAATTACCAACTCATATTGCAGAAGCAGGAATTAAACCCACAGTCAAGAATATTAGGATGCAAAGGCAATAATCCCACCCTATGAAGCCACCCTACTGTTCTTTTTAAGCAAAATTAAATGGGCAGATATTCATTAAACTGTTCAGAACGTGGTAACCTGCCAGGTCCACTGACCACACTTGATTTGGGTGGGTGGGCACCTCGGTGAGAAATCTGATTAGTAGGAGATAGCTCAAAAGCCTCAATGAAATGTTTTGTGAAAAGAGACAGCCCTGCTGTGCAATATTGTTATATCTCAGCCATGCCCTGCTGGGATAACAAATAAAACAGGAGTAGTTATAGCTATAAAAATTTACCATATGACTACAATGCAGCAAAAGGATTAAACTTCTTTCAGTGACGGCACTCAACTTTAATTTTACTAACATCACCAGAAGGGGGAAAGACTGCTGAACAGTGAAAAGAGCCATAGTTTTCACACAGTTTTCAACATGGCTACCAAATATGTGGCCCAACTCTGGTGTAACCAAGTTCTTGGCCATTTTGAGTTTTTATATCTGGGAAATTATTTGTTGCACATCAAGACAGTTATCCAATTGGTATGAATATGGCAGAATTCAGACTGTAAAAGAGTATAAACTTTTGAATATACACACTAACATGCTGATGTAAAAGTATGTCTTGCATACTTTCACCTGCAATGTGCTTTTTGTCCTAGGATAGGGTATATTAGGGTGCATATCAACAACTTTAACTCATCTCATCAAGTGCTTTGGCTTGATCTGTTTGAACAATGTCACTTGTAGTCCTGCACTGTCAAACCTCAGGGCTTTTGACACTCATTTTTGAAAATTTTTGAAGAAAACAATACAAAAATACCTCTGTGAAAAGCTATTTTAAAAGCTAGTGTCCCTTAGTGTCCCTCCTGCTACTGCTGATATGTCATTAAGAAAGATAAAGGCATAACCAAGAAAGAAAGTGCCTTAAGCTCCTAAAACCAATTTTACCTGTTGACACACAGCATCTGGGAGTATCAGTAACTCAGTGGGCCCTGTCCGAGTTCCGTCCTCCTTTAACTGACAATGTAGTCTGACATTTACTCTCAGATTAGATCCAGACTAGATAGGGCCAATTTTATATTCATTGCTTTGTTAGGTTCACTCTGAAGGAAATCACAGCAGTGATGAAAGCTTGAGTGAACATTACTTTATTATTGAAATCCAAACAGCTGCATCAAGGCAAAAAACACAGCAACCAGAAAATACTCTTACATATGTCTGTACTTCACTACAGACAAAAGAAAATTTTTCATGCATTGAAGTGTTGGAGCTTTAATTGCCTTAAGTTGCACAAGCAAAGCTGCTGAGAAAAATCAGGTTCTATAGAAGTACTGTTGGAATTTGACCCCCCCAAATGTCCCATTTAACAGCTTTTCTACATAATTTGTGCTATAGGATTCTAAACCTCAGCCCCTGAGGGTTAGCTTTTTTGTCTGTAGTTTCTTCCTGCAGGAAATGAAAGTACAGACTTTTTTTAGCAAGGTACACAATACACTTGCAGACCTAGACACAGAGGAGAAATGTTAGAAATGTTGTCTTTAATAAGACGTGGAAAGTGACCTTAAGATCTGGGAACTCACTTTCCTCCTGAAGAGCTAGGATAAATCAGCAATGAAGAAAAAGTCCAAGACAGTAATCCCTAGGGAGACTGCTGAGTTTTCTTTATCTCTAGTTTGGCAACCTAATGAAGTATTTAAGCCACACTTTCCCTGCAGCAATTAATTAAGGGAACTCTATTCTAAAGAAAGAAGCCTACCCTATGAGCACTAAAACCTACATGTTCTAAATACTGCAAGTCTGTAAGCCATAACCACAAGGAACCCAAATGTATTTGGTTGATGCACCAGGTGAAGTAATGTCCTCATTTCATATTTAATGTCCATAAGAAATGTTTTCATGCTTCTTCAAACAACCAGAATCAATAATGTCGTATCTATTATGTATGCAGTCAAAGAAAGCATACAGAATATTGTATTAAAACCTACAGACATCCTCCTTTGGAACATGAAGACCAGCCGACCAGCCTATTAAGAACCTTGTCTGGGAGACTCCGTTTCAGGACTGACTAATTCAAACGTGTTTATGCCATTTACATGTAGATGTAATGTTAGATTGGTAGAAGCCCTAGGCATAAGTTAAAACCTGTCCCCTTTTCCTCCAAGCCACATTGCAGACGTCATACACAGTGCTATCTAGTTGTTCCTGAGAACCTTCTCTTCTTCCCTGTGTCTTGTGATTTGGTAGTTTGCTTCTAAATGCAACCTCAGCTTTTGTACATAAATAAAATAAGACTGTGGTTGCCACTGAGTTGGCAATCTGCAAAGTCAACAGGGAAACTGCTGAATCTTTCATTGACCCCTTCTCCTCAACTGTAGAGCTGGGCAACTTGCAACACCTTCTTGGGACTCTGGAAATTCAAGTATGTGCAATATGAGTTTCAGTAGAAGATTCAACTGTACCCACAGGAAATTCCTTGTAAAAGTGAGACTCTACTTTCCTCTTTCCCCCCTCTTTGATGTGTACATGAGAAGGTTAAACCCTAATGCATGGCACTTTCCACAGAAAACAGATGCGACATTAAATTACACAGTAGTGGAGGAGGTATTTCTGTGTGGTATGTTTCTTTCCTCCTCATTCAACAACATGAGCTGTATTGGCATCTATGACTAGTGCACTAGAAGGCTTAAAATACTCTTATAGAGTTATGTTTCCACTTATGAGAATCAAGAAGTAATTTTATTTTCCTTGAGGAGAGTAACTCTGATACTGTTTATAGTGATAAAATAGCTGTTCTGTTCATCCAGTACGGGAACTGAGGGATTATAATAAATGTCATTCTATGTATTATATCAGCTTATTTTTGTGATAGTACTTGTTTAAGTCTACTCCTCATGCTCTATTTTTTCTGTCAAGGTTAGCTTACATGCTACTAATTATACTTTTTAATTAAGTTAAATTTTTAACTGTGTCATCAATCAATTCTGAGAAATTTAATTTTCTGTAACAATGGCTTTAGGAAACTGGTACCATCTACAGACAGAATAGCCATTAGCATATGTAAATGGAAAAACATGGAAAAGAAGATGAGACCTGTCTGTGGGCTCTGAAATTATCAATCTCCAAGACAAGATAAAAGAACAGCTTCCCTGTGGGAGACAATGACTTACTTCTTCATGATAGTTATTTAATGTCAATGTACGTTATTCAGATAATAAATAAGAGGAGTTCCCCTGAGCCTGATTGCTTGTATAATGTGTTCTCATATATAATTATAAAAAGAATGAAAAGCCAAGCTTATGTGTGAGGAAGCAGACTAACTTCACCACCCACCAGCTCTTCCCATGTCATTGGCTGCTCACCTGGGCAATTAGCAATGTGTCTGTAGCTGATATAGAGTTTTTCATCTGCAGGCTGTATTTGTGACACATTTGTGAACTTCATTTCTCTAACAAAACAATCTTTAAAAAAAAAATCCATTAATTTGTCCTTAATAGAAGACATTATTAGTACATACCTGAAAAGCATGCAATAACCCCTAATTCAGGAAACTAAAAGAACATTTAAGGAATGACCCTATAGGACAATTAACAACAAGTTAGATAACCACTATTGCCTTCAGCAGATTTCAAGTGGGATTGATTCTGCTTTAAGATAAGAATACAATAATCTTAGCATCCCAATTCTGAAAGCCACATAGTAACAGATGTTTAAGACATACCAAAATAAATAAGATGCTAACATCCTCAAAAGCTGTTTAACTTCCAGTGAACAGCTAGGTGTTTATATTTAGCTAGAGATTCAAAATTTTAAGAGTCTGGCCCACAGTCCACAATGTGTGAAAGTCAGTACAAAGCTAGTGCATCATTTAAGTCCTATTAAACCATCCATCTGTAACTTTAATGATACACAAGCCTCATGCTGACTTCTGCAGAAATGATTCTCATGCTGCATTCCTTCCCTTTCTACACTACCAAGTTATGCAGGTACACATCAACTATACAGAAAAGGGGGTTGGAAACTCAGGCAGGGGAAAAATAGTGAATAGCATACAATAGCTAAACCTAAAAGCTGTAAATATAGGATAGTTTTCTTAACTTCTACCTTTTTGGAAAACATGCATGAGAAGGAGAAGTTACAACTAACAAACAGGTTATTTGCAAATATGAAGCTTTTACTGTTGCAAGCAATCACCATTTCCTAGTGAAAACTGGGGAAATTGGCAAAAGTGTTTTGATGTAATATCCTAGTATTTTCCTAGGGAGTTAGGGTGTTAGTACAGAACAAAAGTACTCTGTCTCCCCTAGAAAACAGTTACAACTGACACAGCACTTTTTTGTGGAATGCAGGGCCAAACACTTTTCAAAAATCTTGTTGTACAGGGGGTCATGAGGATGGAGTTAATTTTCTTCGTAGCAGCCTGTATGGTGCTGTGTTTTAGATTTGTGACCAAAACAGTGTTGTTAACACATCAGTGGTTTTTGGCTGTTGCTGAATAGTGCTTGCATAGTGTCAAGGCTCTCTTTCCAACTACCCCAGCAAAGGCCAGTAGGCTTGGGGTGGACAAGAGGTTGGGAGGGGACACAGCTGGGACAGCCAACCCCAACTGGCCAGAGGGTCCATACAACGTCATGTTCAGCAATAAAACTTCAGGATAGTTTTTCCAAAGTAGCTTTTGCTCAGAGACTGTCTGGACTTCAGTCAGCTGGTGATGAGTGATTGCTTTTGCATCACTTGGTTTTTTTCCTCTTTTTCCCCTTCACTTATTAAACTGTCTTTATCTCAACCCACAAATTTTCTCACTTTTGTTCTTCTGATTCTCTCTCCCATCCCACTGGGGGAGGACTGAGTGATCAAGTGGGTAGGGGCTTAGCTGCCAGCTGGGGTCAACCCACCACACTTAGCTAAAAGTCTTCTGTACTTCTAGCTTCCCTGTTTTATTGTTTGAGATTCTCAGCCTCAGAAGAAGTCATGATGAAGCTGTCAGGGACCACAGACTTAGGAAATCCGGTCTCCTAAGCAGCCGTGCCAGGCAAAGAACCAGATTATTGCTTCACTGAAATTTCACAGGAATTAAGGTATTTTTCATCAGGACAAACTGTTTTCTTGGAAGTTTTGCCAACCTGCTCTAATGTGGACTAGATTTTTCTTGTACCATGCATTCACAGACCTCCTGCTAGGAAAAGGAAAGAGCTGAAAATAGGCACAGTTGGGGACCTAATTACAGCATAATTGCAGACCTGTCCATGTTGATATTTTGGGGAGCCTTAGGATGAATACAGCATAGTTATCTGTACTTCACTGGAATTTTATGTCATTCCCTCAGAATATTTCATCTGGCTTTTTGGCAAATAAAATCCTGAGCCCACTGCTATCCCACCCACACCAGATAGGAAGGAGCACACAGTGCTGTCCTGTGGTCTGATTTTTCCCCTTCCATACATTTCTGGATATGAAAGGCAGTAACAGTTCTAACAAAGGAGTCAGTACATATTATGCATCTCCTCATGAATCACATACAGCAACAATTAATGAAGCTCCTTTTCAAACAGAAATACACATGAGAATATGCATTCATTACTAATGAACAGATACAAGTTTAAGACGATTGAGTGGAATTAAAACATGTATATCCAAAGTTGAAGTCAGGGATATAACCAAAAGATTTCATAGACAAAGAAGTATCTATCTATCTACAAACAAAGGTACAAATCAGGTTTCAACAAAGATATTTTATTTTACCACACAACTCAAAATCAGAGAGAGACATTTTGACTGAGTAGAGACAAGAGAAAACTCTACAGTTGCTTCTAGCCTCAAAGCACTTCAGATGCAGTAATACTCACTGGAAGATTTGAGCTTTATTCTTAGATCTGCTAGATGTGCTATCATCTCATAAGTACAATACTTAGAGACAATAACCATGGGAGGACCATGACCATGACTTAGAGACAATGACCTCAGGGTTTGCTGGGGAGATAAATTCTTGTGATAATGTTTGTCAGTGTGGTTTACTACTAATACTTTTCAAAAGGCAAAAATATACTCTTGCTCTCATCAAAGGTAATACCAAAATTACCATTAATTTTAGCATAGATGGAAGTGTATTTAAGTAATGGAGAAGTCAGTGGTACATTCACAGTACGGCTCAACCAAGACACTACAAGAATAATCAATTACAAAAAGAAGTAACAGTTTACAAATCTTGAATCCTCTTAGACTTTTGTTGTTCAATTTAAAATAATTCCTTCATAAATAAGAATATGTCAAACTAGACATAAAAATGTATAAGACTGTAAGTTTAGGATATACTTTTCTTCATCTAGAAGAGCCCTTTAAAATCTTTTTTTCTGTCTTTCATCCAACAACTGGAGAATTGCAAATATTTTCTGTAACATCAAAGCATTTAAAAATTTTCACACTAAATTGTGAGTTTTTAAATCAATATTTTAGACTTTCCCTGAAAGCCCAACTTAAATGCAACCCAAAACTTCAATAACGAAACTGTTTGGCGTGGCATAATACAAGTTAAAGAAAATACACCAGGTCAATCCTTTCTGGAAGATATCTATGTTAGCTAGCTGTCCATTTTATCCCAAAGGGACAGTGAGCCCTTCAGCTATTTCCAGTTTCACTGCAAAGCCAATTTTTTGCATATATAATAAATGTGAAGATGTATTTTATAAAACTTTGCAGATAAAGGATTTAACTTGCCCATTGATATTTCCAAGGTTTTATTTGCTGCAATATTCAAATTAAGCCTATCATGTCCATAAATGGCATAACAGGGGAACAGTTCTCTTCTCTTCTATGGGGACTCCATAAAAGGTACAGGCAAAGATCACTACAGTATGTAGAATCCTTTTACAGGGGCACCAGAGGCTGAACAAAGTTTTGTCCCCAGTAAATTCTGTTGCTGCTGGTGTTGTCGTAAAGGCAAGCAGTAACTAGGATATGCACTTCTTTTTGAGTAATAAGAGCTGAATGCCAAGATAAGCTGTGAAGTACCGCATTGCTTCATTCAGTAAGCAGGTTTGCCCATTTGCTGAGCCACGTGTTAGAATCCTTCACAAACACACTGTTTTTCATTAGTGCTGGAAGCAAACCACCACTCAGTCTGTCTGTACTCATGGCCGAAAGAAAAGACCATCAGGAAAGCGTGTGCCCTGGAGCAACATTCTGCATTTGACTTGGTCGAGAAAAGAAGCCAGTTTCAAAGCCATCATTATTGTCTAAAGAAGATCATCATTAAAGCTGTTTTTTAAATTGCATCCTTCACAAGAAGCTACTTATGCTCCAAATCCTTACAGCATTCTTCATGCCTTCTGCATTTCTACTTAGTCCTGTCCAGAAAGAGCTTTTGAGATATGTGAAAAGTTGTCATAGAATTTTGATTTTTTTTTTTTTAAGTATAACGTCCTCAACTAGTTAAATACTGACATCTAAGTAAAAGAATGCTATAATATGTAAGGAATGGTTTTCATGTCTATCAAGTATTCAGACTTTTATTAAAACCAATTCCAGTTATAGCAATTCAGCATATTACGGTTTTGCTTTCTAGGAAAATGAAGTTACTATAGGGGGTGACCTCCACGCCCAGTCACTGCTTTCACCTAGATCTAGTTTAGAAAGTCACACAAAATTAGAGATATTGCTATACATATAATAAAAGAGGTCTTGTCTGAGTGACTTTAAAAAAACCTGTCTTTAAACTGAGTCATAATATTAAAAAAAAAAAAGTGTTGTCTCACATCTCATATTTCATATGGGATTTTTATTGAACAGGATTTGTAGTCTTCCAAGATTCTTTCAAATATCCCATTCTTTAAATGATGGTAATACTTTACTCCATAAATGCTTAAAGTGAAGTAATCTAAATACCAAGGTGTGTGGGGGAAACATGTTGATACTGTTCCAGATTTGTGGCAGCTCTTTAAAGAGCCTGAGGATCCTCCAGGAGATGGTGTTTAGAAGGGAGGAAGAATTATTTCATGGCAGGATGCTGCTGGAGCTCTGTACACATGATTTGCATGAATTGGAAAGTTTGTAATCAAAATGTTTGTTCTTACATTTCTGTAGAATCTGGGCCTAAAGTGCTCTGTCTACTTGAGAAAACATGACAGAATTTGTCCTTGAGATATTTTGTTTGCAACTACTTCTAGAGACAACTAACCTTTCTGTCTGAAAGGTTCTCTTCTCTTCTACATTTTTACAGAGGAATATACATAAGAGACAAACATTTTAATAGGGGGAAAATCCTATCCTACTGATAACAAAAATGTAGCTTTTATTTCATTACCATGCTGCTATGAGTAATGGCATACATCCAGGTTTTTTTTGGTTTCTATTGTTTTGCTTTGGTTTTCTGAAGCGTATGTTTGAAAAACCCATGATAGCAGAGCTTTTAAAAAAATAAACATATGCTTTTATTTTCTAGTGCAAATGACTCTCAGTGGCTTACAGCTATCTCTTCTAGGGTTTTTAAAATGGCTTTAATGTTTATTCAGTAAGCTTTTATGGAACTATTTTTACTGAAAACTACCTGTAGAACTACCACTGAAACAACCACAAACACACATGCACACACGCACGCATGCAGCCCCCTCAGTCCTGCAGAGTTATGGTGTGGGACATCTTCAATCATGTCTACAGCACCAAAAGGTCATGCTACACAGTGTAAGGTTAATGCAGAGCCAAGGTCAGAGAGCACGTCTTTGTACTGAACTGCTGACAAAACACACCATTCTCAAGCAGCTGAGAAATGTTTCTCTAAATAGTTTTAATGATATCTATTAATCATTTGACCCCTCTAGAGCCCATGGGTTACAGTTACAAAAACTTCATGAGCAGGTAAAACAGTACATTCTTTGTGCTTATATTAGTGAAAATCTGTAAAACCTATCTACTTATTTATGATCAGTTTATTTAAAAACAAGCACTTTGCAGGTATATTCCAGTACTTTGTCTTCATTCATGGAGATATGACTAGACAGTTATTGCTATTCTGCAAGCTTTAAGAAAAATCAATCAAATTTATAAATAGTGTTAAAACTAATGAATTTGCACTTTTACATTAAACTTACAGTAAACTGTAAGCAATTTCTTGTGTTCATTTAAAGATGTGAATTTTGCCATGGAACAAGACAGAAGGTCTCATACATGAAGCTTGATTATTGTATTTACACATAGCAATGTTTTTCACCATTTTAAGTCACTACTATGCCCTATTAGACTGACAATATCTTGTTAGCTATATTTTGTTTTTACTTAGATAAATTTCCAAAGATTGGAAAAGCAGCCTTAATATTTACTGCACCAACCTGATGGCCTTGTGTAGCAAAATGACTATGGGAGAGCAGTGGATTTTGTGTATCTCACCTTTAGCAAAGCTTTCAACACTGTCTCCTTTTACCTCCTCATAGACAAGCTGACGAAGTATGAGCTAGATAAACAGACAGTGACATGGACTTAAAACTGTCTGGACTGCTGGGCTCAAAGTGTTGTGATCAGTGGCACAAAGTCCAGCTGGAGGCCAGTGATTAGTGGTGTATTCCAGGGCTCAATACTGGGGCCAATACTGTTTAATACCTTCATTCATGACCTGGATGATGGGACAGAGTGCACTGTCAGCAACTTTGCCATTGGGAAGAGTTCTTGATGAACCAGATGCTTGTGCTGTCATTCAAAGGGACCTCAGCAGGCTGAGAAAAATGGGCAAACAGGAATCTCATGTTCAACAAAGGGAAATGCAAAAGTCCTGCCCCTGGAAAGAATAATCCCATGTAGGGGGTGTAGGGTGGGGAGCACCTGGCTGAAAAGCAGCTTTGCAGAAAGGACCTGGAGGGTCCTGGTGGACAAAGTTTGGACATGAGCCAGCAATGTGCCCTGGAGGCAAAGGCAGCCAACAACCCCTGGGCTGCACTAGGCAAAGCGCCACCAGCAGGTCGAGAGAGATGATCCTTCCCTGCTACTTAGCACTGGTGAGACGTGGCTGGAGTGCTGGGTCCAGTTCTGGGCTCACTGGTGCAACAGAGACATGGACATACTGGATTGAGTCCAGTGAAAGGACAGGAAGATGACTAAGGGATTGGTGCATCTAACATATGAGGAGAGGCTGAGAGCTGGGACAGTTCAGTCTGGAGAAGGGAAGACTCTGTGGGGATCTCCATGTGTACAGATACCCAACGGAGGGGGAGTAAAGAAGACAGAACCAGACTCTTTTCAGTGGTGCTCATTTAAAGGACAACAAGAAATGGGCACAAATTGAAATACAGGAAGTTGACAGTGTTCAAACACTGAAATAGTACTGAAGGACTTACTTCTCTCCTTTGCTTAGTGTGGCCACTTCAGAAGTCTTTCAGTCTTTGGTTTCTGTAGAGGCATTCAACTGAGTATTATCCCCTTCAAACCCCAGGATCTGGGAATCTTTCCAGAGAAGGCAACCTGCAGGACTGCAGGTAACAAGGAGAGGAAGACTGAACTGGTTCCGTGGTGCTACCACTGTTCTGTGATAAGGGCAAGGACTGAAACACTGGACAATACTTCCAGAGCTATCAATGTAACCTTTTTGTGATTCACAAAGCCTACACAAAGAAAAAGCTACAATTTTCTTACAGGGGGCTTAAAACATCTTTGCAGAGAATTGATAGTATCAGGTGATATATGTCATGAACACAACCCCCCTCCCCCCCATATATTAAAATTTGGTGTCTGTAATGTGACTTACACTCAACACAAAATTTCATGGCATCATGCAGTAAAAATTGTGCATAGATGCTTTAGGCAGATTTACAGTTTAAACCATAGGACAAAACAATAAACCTCTTATATCCACCAATATCATTATGTATCCTCTGTATGTGAAAGGCACATGTGTATATATTTACACACACACACACACACACACACACAGACACACACACATGTATATTCTTCATATGCATCTATAAACACATATATATACACACACACAAATATAAGTTATGACAAACTGCTTCAGACCAGCACTGGGGGGAGGCCCAAAGAAGTAAAGATGAAATTTCAGAAGAAAACAGAAAAGGAATATTTGGTGGGTTTGGTGTGTTGTTTTCTAGTTTGTACATTAAATGCTAATAAATGGTCCGGAATATTGAAAATTGCCCTGAGCTTTGCTAGGCAGACAAAATACAGGGAAGCAGTGGATAATTTATAGAGCTGGCCAGAAACCAAAATGTTTTAAAATTTCCACAAAATGTGGAGAAATATTTTAAGGAATATTTGGCAATTCCTTCCCCTGCTTGCTTTTTTCCCTCAGCAAGCTTATTCTGGTCATTACCTTGTCTACATATTTAAGTGCCTGAGTACACACATACACACTAAGGAGATTAGATCACTTAAACAAGATGAGAAATCCCAGATGCAAGCCATGGATATTCTCCATTTATACATAAAAGACAACCCCTTGGGGAATCTAACCACTCTTCAATTGCAAATGGTGCAGAGAAGATGTGGATCTTGATCCTGCAAACACTTAAACATGTGCTGCAGTGTAAGCTGTTCAATAGTCCAAAGAAGTCAAGTGTGTAAAGCTAAGTACATAATTTAGTTGCAAATTGAAGGTCTTAAAACACTGCAGAATGTATTGCTTTTAAAACTTCCAGTATTTTTTTCCTTTAGCAATACCACACAGAGCAGGAAGAGATAATCACAGCTTCAAAATCTTTTAGCAGAATTCTTGTAAACCCAAAGATTACACTCAGAAGGGGCAACTGTCATAACCTTTATGTTCACAGATGCCGAAAAGATGCTGGTGGTCTAGGGATTATCTTCAAATACACAAAGCTAAGGCTCCAGTCAAACAGCAGGACGCTTGTTCTTAGCGTAGCAGCAAGTCTTGAAACAGAGAGGTAAAAGCATCACTAAGAGTCACAGAGCTGTAGAAGGGGAATTCCTAGTTTTACAAATCAGCAAATGCAGTATCTCTAGGTTAAATCTGCATCATCAAAGAGGAAAGATGTGAAATAAGGTCTGGCTGATTATACTGGCTTTGCAGAGGGCTTAGAGACTGAATGTTCTAACTTCAGTAAACCTGCTGTTAATGGCTTGTGGACTTTAAAATGACCCTTCATCCTCAAAATACAGATGAGAGGGCTTCTACATATGCAGGGGTACTCTGAAAAGAGAAGCCAAGGAGGTTATGAGGGACTGAGTGGGAAAGAAATGCTATAGAGGACATCTCCTGCTTAAAAATATGTTTTTAGTTCTAAGACTGTCATTACACACAAGGCAAATAATCATCTTTTTGCCTCCCCTACATTATCTTTCTTCTTCTTGATTGACAGTCCCTTTTCCTATGAAGAAGTCTATATCACTATGAGGACAAAAATGAACAGATTTTAAACAGCCTGTTCCTTTGTAACATATGTAAGCTCAGACCAGTCTAAATGCAGCAGAATGAAGCAAAGGAAATGTTTCATTGTATTGATCACTTTTAACTCTGAATATCTTCACTTCTGAGCAATAATCACTTTAGGTTAGTAACTAAGCAGATCACATTTGCTTTCCGACAGTTAAAGAACAGCATTGACCAGGATTATTAATCTTTTCACCTAAATGTAGAGGGCATCAGCTTGGAATAGTCCTGGTGGGACACAGTAGATGTGTTTGAGATACATGTTACCTGTCAATCTGTATGTGAAGCTTTAAACTGTGATATTTTACATTTTCACAAGGGACTCATAAGCATTAATCTCCATCACATTTCAGGGCAGGTTACAAAACAAATTTCTGACAGGTGTTTGAGGACTGCTGAAGATATGAGAAGTTTTGTTATCTAGTGTTTTTCATTAGCTCCTGTTTTGATTTTATACTTGTGGACTGTATTTTGAATTCATGACAGTAGAACCTGCAGAAGTATTATATGCAATGGAAAACTAAAAACACACAGGCAGGGCTGAAAGAAAACCCACTTAAATGCAAAGTCTTCTCTCCCTAATTACTGGAACTGTATTAAAATTGTGTAAATCCTATGACCAACTTTTACCAGCACAAAGTCATGTAGTTCAGTGGGGCCCCACCAGTGTAACTGGGCCTACTACAACACCCAACCTTTTCCATTCTTTTCAAGATTTCTCCCCCAACTTGCATTCAGACATTGCTGTAGTATAACAGCATAATTTGCTTTTTACAGTTTTTTCTGGTATCTTTTGTGTTGATTTCATCTGACACTTTCAGCAATGACCTGCTGAAAGCATTCTCCAAGACCATGGGTGGTCTTTGAACCACACAGCAAAGGAGTTGAAACCTAAACAGTATTACAGACCAACAGGCCTAACAGGAGATTATTAGTAATAAGATACATTTATTTAATTTTATATTTTCATACCTCAGGCTCATAAAGAAGGACACTTAGAATACCAATAGTAGTAGGATGCTCTGCTACTGACAGTAACAGAATATTTCTGTAGCTCCTTAAAGCACAGTAGCTCAAAGCTCTTCCAGCTGATGAATTTCACTTAATTGAAAAATGAGATACAGCAGGAAATAGGACTGTGTTTTACCTGCACTAGCCTTTCTACTGCTGACAGAAAAGACACAGAGATTCATGGCTTTGTTCTGTTTACCTATCAAAATTGTCAGGCATTTGTCAAAACCGTATTTCTTCATCAGAAAGAGCATGAGCTGCTGACATGTCTTCTGAATATTTTCAAGTTTGAAGGAGTGTTGTATGATACTAATTAGATGAGGACTTGACTTTAGTAATTATGTCAAGGACATCCATACTGTAAAATAAAGTATTACAATTCTAGCAATGGCGTTCAATATCTTCCTCTTTATCAGTTTTATATCCACACACGTACATTGTTTAATACATCCATTTATTTAATAATTAGTTTTATTGAACTAATACTTTGTTAATTCTAGATAGAAATCAGAGTTTTATATATCCTTATAAAATATTTGGTGCATTATAAAAATACCACCTATGACATCAGTTTAAAGATAATATCTTCTTTACTGCAAAGGAGGTAAGTTGCACCAACAGGTTGGAATAATGAGTCTTTGCTTAAGGGATGTGAAGAAGGTGTTCACCCTTAACTCACCCACTTACATGTTTTCTCAAACACAAACAATACCCTACCAAATGTAACAAGTTAATCATCATTTCCCTTTGTCCGGACCATAGATGTAAACATAGCAACTCTGAAGCCAGACAGCTACGATACAGCAAGAGTGCATTTTTAACTGGAAAATATAAGAAATTGTGTTATAATCATGGGTTTTGGGGAAGGATTAAGGCAGGGACAAATGTCTACAGATTGTGTAGGAGAGGCAACTTGGGGGAAGCTGATGCACTACAGCCTTGAGCTAGCTGGAGAAATGAAGTAGCTGGTTTCTTTGTTTTTTTCAGTAATAGTACCATCTCTGCCTAAATTGTATTGCAGAAGTTACCATTTTATTCATTCTTGACCTATGTAGTCATTGGAACAAAACTTGTATCATAAAGAAAGATGCCACAAGGATTTATTTTTTACCCACTGACCATTTGGCTTTCATTCTCAGATCTACTTACAATCTATTTCTAAAATGACAAAACTGAGATGATTAACAGTATTAAACATCAGAATACAGAAGTTACATTTTCTTTATCTTTACCCAAAGCACTGTCTCCATAAGCCGTCTCATTATCCCATACAGTTCATATCAGAACTCCTAACCACAGAGGAAGAAAGGTAATGGAACAGAAACTTCAAATTATAGTAAAACTGAAGAGAGTACTTAAATCAACATTATGCCAGAAAGACGTTCAATTAAAAAAATTACATAGCATTTTCCACAGTTCCTTATACTACCAATAAAATGTGAATTAATCTTTTAAACTACTCTAATTGAATTAGATTAGTTTCTCCCTTCCATTTCCAGCTGTCATCTGTAGGAAACTGAAGCTTACGTATCTGTACTGTTATCAATATACCTGTGCTATTTTGCATAGGTTTAGATTTGATCCATTACCTATAAAGCAGATTGCCTTCTGGCACTTAATTCATACAAATGTTGACACCTCATTACGAAAAGCTACCTTTTAAAATTTTATTTATAAAATTTTACATCACATAGGGAAACCACTTAATAAACTCTTCCTTTTTCCAGAATAAGATTTTCCTTGAAACAGATTCTTGACTGCATTTTCAGACCTCTATTTAAATGACTTAAATAAGGCTTTTGCAATTCTATGCTGAGATTTTTCTAGATTTATTTTTGCTCTCCCTTTCAGAACCTCTCTGTAGAGTTTTCCTTTCTCAACATTTCTGTTTCTTCCTACTGTTAGCTTCAAAACCTGAGGTTCTTTTGAAATGTAATGTTAAATGTAATGTTAAATGTTAAATTCAGATCTACTCACTTCAGTTGTTGAAATAGGTGTGCAAAAAATAAAGCCACTGCCTTGAACAAACTTGCTGACAGGAAGATCGGGCAACCACATAAAAGAGTTTTAGTCCAGAGGAATCCATTGAACGCTCAAGGGACTCTTTCCAATCTCCACTAACAAACTTATGATCTGTAGTGATAGCCGAAACTATAATGTTCCACAGGAAGGTACGAGGAGAGAATGAGGGACAGAGAGAAACCAAACCAAACCAAACAATAGCAGTTCATGATTCCTTGCAGTAGGGGATTGGTTGAGATCATTGCCTTCTATTTCTCTATTGTTTGAGTCATGTCTATATCCTAGGGTATCTCATTAACAATGTGACTCAAAGAAAAATCTTTCCTAACCTCAAATCTTGTGATTTGTTTAATACTGAAATTATGAGCAAAACACCCCAAGCCTGATCTTGGAGACATCAGTACCACCTTGCCTCTTTATCATCGGTTTCTACAGAGATTCTAGTAAATAAATTTTCTGTTTATGGAATCTACATCTTGTAAATTTGTTTTAATTAAGAAACACTTTGCGCTAGTAAACTTATCCAGTTTAGCCAGAAAATTTGGGAAAGTAAATAAAGTATAAATCTGACAAACTTGTAAAATGATAAACAGACCTGAGGCTGGAAGCTTTGCTGTGATTTCAGTGCCTGGCAGTTGAATGGTCCTCCTTTCCTTGGATACAGAAGTGTGAATATACACATGCATATACTTTGGAAAGATCTGGATGTTAGAATCAAATTCAGTCTCGGGTAAAGCCTATGCAAAGACTGTCACCTCTCCCAGGGGCACTGAAACAAACCATAGGAACTACTAATGTTGATCCCAACCTGCATTGGTTTGATTGGGGATTTTGTTAGTAGCTTGGCTTTGTTTTTCTTTTTCTCTCTTCAGATGCCCATGACTGATCTGATTCAGAAATACTAATTTGAAATTTTCAGGCTGACCCTCACTTTAGCTGAGGTTGGCTTGTAACTTCTCTCCTTTCCCGCCCTGTAATACTTCCTAGTATTACCTGGGCAGACTTCTCTTCCCACTCCATTTAGATCACAGTTTCTCCAGCCTCGCAGTTTTATACCCTTTCCATTTTAAGACACATTTTTACAACTCCAAAGTAGTAAGTGTCCAGTAGTAAGGATCCATATGCACGTTTAATCTTAAACTCAAAGTCTGCCAGATGTCAATTAAATTATGTATCTGTCAACTAGGGAGAGAGAAAAGGTATAGATTCACAAGCCATCTAAGGTTTCCCACATAAATCTGGCAATGGTTAGGTAGCTGCTTGCCTTGTTATTTTATGTATCCCTATTTCTGTACTTCCACCCCTTGCTAAAGATTAAGAACATAAGAAAAGTCAAACCGTATAGCTCAGTACCAGTGCCTGAGAGTGACGAATACCACATTGCTAAGAGAAAACAGAACATACAAGTTAAGTAATTCCTTGTCCTGTTCTCAATTTTCTCCAGTCTGATGCTTAGCGCTTCCAGAGCCAGACACCGTAGCTGCATCATGTTTAACACCTCTTGAAATTAATAGCCCTCAAAAGAGTTCAGTGTAATTAATTTAGCACCAGGCTTTTAAATCTGGTGTACTGAAATAGTATGGTAGTGGATTTTCACATTGTTTGATTTTTTAGAAATCCAACTAGCAACACTACCTTGTACAGTTTTGTAAAATAGTTTTTGAACATTTTGTTTATTACTGCTTCAAAACAAGGTCTGTGCTTTGTTCCTGTGCCAAGAGATTTCTGTCAGATCAAGTCATGCTCTGTTCTTTTAACCATTGTAAAAACCAATGATCTTAACCTAAAAATTCAAATGGCCAAACTTCAGAGAGGAAAGTTAACAGGGCACCAGACAGAGATTGTCCTTCCAGTTTCTTCAAACTACAGATGATAAAAAACATTTTCATAATTCGTTGTGCCAAGAAAGTAGTATCTGCAGTGAGATATCTTACTCCTATCCAAGAAAAATACATAATTTTATCTGGGGAACAGACAGGAAACCTATTTTCCATTAGCGTGAGGCAGGGGGAATCTGTATTCCTCTAAATACTTGTTTAAAGCCTCAACAAAGCCCAATGAGAATTGGGAGGGGAAAAAAAAAATCACATCTGCTTTTCTCTGTGAGAATGCTTCTCAGTTTCTTCTTAGTGTTTAAAGATATACATGAAAACAGGAATTCTGGGTGAAATCCTCAGCAAAAATCAGTGCAACTCCACCGAGCTAAAGCTAATTGATGATCGTTTTAGTCTTTAGACTAAATCCGAGAATTTGAGAAAAAAATTTAATTATTTGTTCATCATCTGAATAGGTTATATATTTTAAGAATATTTTTTCTCACCTGCTTTTTAGTAGAGCACATAATTTAGTCAAGACTTTTACCCAGTAATGTTAATTTTTATTTGACAAATAACAAAAATAGTAGTGCAAATACAAACAGGCTAAGGACAGTAAGACTATGAGTATGAAGTACATGGTTACCTACAATATCAATGCTTTGGACTTTACTCAAGTAAACTTTATTCTATATAGGCTAAAGAATTAATTCCATGGTTTTTCTACTTTTTTAAAATTACAACTTACTAAGTTGTACACACACAAAAACAAACCATGGGAGACAGAAAGAGAAGAAATAATATGTGACAGTTGTATCACATGCAAGTGATCAATGTAATTACATGTCAGTGCCACAGTTCAGTATGGGTAAACCCAAGATTACTCCATTAATATTCCACCAGCCAAGGGACATTCCAGACTTCAAAATATTCTGGCACTTTCTGAGTAAATACAGCTGATAGACCTTTGAGTTAAGTTTCAAGCCATTATGTAATAAAGGATATAAAAACACTTGAGAACCATAGAAGAGTAAGGGGCTGATCCAAAGACAACTGAAGTTAATGGAAAGCCTACCACTGATTTTATTTGGCTCTTAATAACACCTGGAGATAGACTTCCTGTGATTTATATTAAACGTCATACTGCTTATCCAAGCCAAGTTACATTAGATTTTTATACTGAAGTCATTTACTACATAAGTTGAATATAGTATATACAAGAGGTCAAATATGAAAGAGAATTAGGAGCTAAAACCTACTAAAGATGTCATTACTTCTGAAAGCTAAACAGACTGTCAAGACTGAGTACATTTACATGGCAGTTTAAAAAATACCCTCTACAAATTTTAAAAGCATTTTGAAAAACAAATGCCACTCAAAAGCCATGCAGTTTTCAGAAAAAGCTGCCAGCAGAGTAAACATGAGCAAATGTAACCTCTTGTAATGCTGTGATGTTAGCCACAGAATGACCAAAATAAATAAATGCATATGACCAATATTGATTCTCTGTTTCTATTTATTTGGTGGCAAAGATAGGGATGGGGGATGCCCCATCCCACTCAGTGGGCTCGGGGAGGTGATCCTTTAGATAGTCTGTTGCTGCACACAGGAGTCATGACAATGACTCAGGATGGACAGGGAAAATTTCAACACCCTGTTTCACTCGGTGAATCCCAGGGCAGGATTCATGACAATGGCTCCTAAATGCTCAAAATATGTTTTATTTAACATTGACTTATAACACCAGTGTGGCTAAATTTGGCATAGCAGACACTTGACACCTAACAGCTGTAGCAAAATATTCCTAACAACGAGGTAGGAGGAAGAGAAGAGAGAAGAAGGAGAAAAAAGGAGAGGTAAGTATCACCACCCTTGGATCCAGTGAGGAAAGGGTCTCGGTAGTAATTGTCCTGATTCCTCAGGTGGTGGGCCTGTGCCTCTCGGTCCCTCACAGGGGATAGAACCAAATATCTCATTCTGAACTGGAACTGGTAATGTGTCTTAGTGTGTCTTCCTGTCTTAGTGACGTTTCAGGACATTAGTTTCAGAGCTGTTAAACCATGTTTTTAAATAAATGAACCTCAGCTAAGTTAAAAGTCACACAACCCACAATTTGAAGGGAAGATTGGAATTTGACTTTATGGACAAAATTCATTAGATTAGACAAAGAATGTTAACAATTTATTGATCAGAAAGGACAAGTTCACTTACCATTCACATACGTGAACTGGCACAATCAAAAAGAAATTATTATTACAAACAGAAAAAACTAAAAACATTAAAGGGCAACTGCAAGAGAACTCACCCCTCTCTGATGCTTTTGGATCTGCCCAGAGCTGTGGGCTATCTCTCAGCCATCTGTACCTTACAGGAGGGGTGTTATCTGCTGAAGGCAACTCTTCCCAAACATTCAGCACTTGGCATTACTACAATAAACCTTTGAAGCTCTGCAGGGAAATTTCTCCCAGCTTCCAAGTTCTGCTCACAGCTTCATTCAGAGTTATCATCCATGCTCTATCTCTGCACTGATAACAAATACAGCAACATAGGTTTAAAGGGCTTTTTCAGATTTACCATGCCTACAATAGAGACAGGCTTAATGGTACAGCACAGAGGATTCATTTAAGAAAGACTTCCATTCATACTCTTAGCTACACAGTTTCAAAGAAAAGGCTTATAATAAATCAGATATAGTGGGCAATTTTAGTTTAAACTCAATCAGATTCTTCTCTAATTGTTTTCCTTAGTTTAAAAAATATCGCTAAGAATCTCTAAGTGTCAAAGCTGGGGATTCATTGTTCAGGACAGCATCTATCCACCCAGCTGCTGCCCTCAGCTCTCAACCTCTGCTTCCCCTCTCTCTGCACCCACATTCACACTAATTACTTGTTATTCCAAGTAGCCTACCACAAGCACTGCCTTTGTTCTAGGTGATCCCCTTATTTATCTTTAAGTTTAGGGCTTAGGTATGACTACAAAAAACATTTGTGGCTTTGTCTGGAGCCAAATACTTTTAAAACTCAAAGGTGATTTCTTATTTCCAGTTCACACCTGAACAGCTATGCGCACTTATTTGTGAATGTACGTATTTTGGCTAACACTGCTAATTGTTCTTCCTGACTTAGTTACCTAAAATACTAAGGCTATTACTGCTTTATCTTTAATCAGCCTGCTATCCGCTTGCCTGCTGCCCACTCTGGACTGTTTCCCCAAATGCAATTTGAGATAACGTCATCTTGTTAAATACTGTATAAGATGTGTATATCATATATATTAAGTTAATGATCTAAGGTGCACTGTTACAGAGATCACACTAGCATGTTGGCAATAGAAGTGACAGATGAAGTCAGAAGTTGCTATGTTGGCTGCATTTATGGGAAAGTTCCCTTTTTTCTCTTTCACATTTATTTTAGGATTCCTGTTATGCATAGACATACACTGGAGCTGCACAGTCACAAACTTATGCAGATAACCATTAAACCAGAACAATCTAGTAGCAGCAGCAAGGACTTAGCATCAGCAGAGCCACCTTGTTTTTCATTTGAATTTTTAAACTGCTGCAATGACTCTATTTTCAGCATTGTCCAAGTCCCTGCTCCTTGTCATCCAACACGTCTGTTTTCTCCGATTTATCACTATGCTCTTCCCTCCCTAATAAGTCAGTCCTCAGTCAGCAAAAGCACTTCTAGTCAGGCTTCGTTCAAAAAATAATTTATTTCATTCATAGACGAAACTTAAGAATCCACCTTAAATTAAATACATATTTAAAAGCTTTACTGAACAGACTGAGATTACTAAACTGGAATTTAGCCTTGGAATAATTTTCAAAACCAACCCTACATCTCTCTTTCTTTATTGTTATTCATAAAATCCACTCTGGGATATACTGCTCTGTGCTGCAATGTCTAAATGCTCCCTAGCATTGATACCATTGCTCCCTGTATTGTGTTTTCAGTTGAACTTTAAACTGTTTACAGTGGTAATGACTTGGACTAAATAATCATTTATAGTATCTTAAATTCTTCCTCCATTCGACAGTCTTGGTTTTTCCTCCCAAACACCCTGCTACTTAATAATATGTACATACAAAATTGTAATTTGACTTCATATTCCATTGTAAGTGAAAGAGGTATTTTCAGTCATGCAAACTGATTTTACATTGCCTGTGATTTACTTAACTAAAACTATGTAAATTACTGTCTAAAACTTTCTGGAATTGTAACCTGCTGGAAAGACCTAAACTCCTATTATAAGCATGAGGCTGCCCTAGAATTATTTTCATTTTTCATAAATTCACTGTCACTGACAAAACCCTGTGACCGACACAACCCTGTCACCATGAGCGCCAAGTACTACTTTTGGCAAGTTGTCAGCTCTTTTAACCACAATATGCTCTTGCTCTGCTGTCACTGTAAGAGGCTACAAGGCTGATAGTAGCAGAGGGAGCTGGCAGAGGAAAACCAGTGCAGAAAAGATGAAAGGTATCTTTACTCCAGCAGCCCATATTGCCACCTCTTTTGGTCTCCTGCATGATCCGTGATGAAAGGTGTTAATCCTCCTGTAAATACCACTCCGTCATAACTAGCAGGGGTCAAAGAAGTAGCTCGATATTTAAATTTTGTCAAGGCTTCTCTCATCTCTCTTTCTAGGTCTTTATTTTGTAACTTGTTTTGTAAAATACACCTTTCCTTAGTTTTGTCTTCTTTACAAACATGCAGTTTGGGAAAAAAATAAAAATAAAACCCAAACTAATTTCAGTTGTATGCAGCTTTTCAGGACAAAAGTTCATCAGGTCCGGTAACAAATAACCCAGATAGTTGACTAAACAATTAAGACAACTCATTGTTAAAACTTCCCTGAATGCTTAGGAGAAAAGTAACTGCCTCAGAGAACTGACAGGAATCCAAGACTCTGAATTCAACTCTCAGGCTGTGCCAGCGATTCCTTTTAAAAACTCGCTGCTGTCATGGAGCTGAACTGCTTCTTGCAATGAAGAGGCTCAGGGTGTGTGAGCAAAAGAGGACTGAAGTTACCCACACAGCGCTGCTGTGTCTCTGCCTCGACTCCAAGCTCTGATAACGTCCTTCTGCAGGGAAACCTGCTCTGCAAAGAGCCACCCAGGTCAGTACCTCCTGGAAGCAGTCCTCACTGAACATTTTACGCTTGCAGATGTTCAGTGGATGGCAGTAAGCTGTGTTTTAGTGTCAGCAACATTTATTTGTTTGATTTAGGTCTACATATCCTACAGAGAATGTGAAACATTTCTGTGGACTGCTGTGCACCCTGGTGTGTGCGAAGTAGTTCAGTGCCTGCACAACCTCAGGCCTACAAAGAAAAATACCAGCATTACCAAATCTTAAATGCTGAGATTTGTCCTCTGCCAGCCATTTCTGAAGAGGAGCATGTCCCAGCAAGCCTTGAAACTTGGGTGCTTGAAACTGTTAAATATTTGCTAAACTCATTCTGCATTAATGGTATCAAACACAGCAGGTTGCAATTACTGCTAAAGCAGAAGTATAAAACACTCTTGGGTGACCTAAGGAAACGGCCAAAGGATTCACAGCAAACCGTTTGAAACTGGCTCTTTTTCAGCATTTTACTGCACATTAGAAAATAAATGCGACTAGGGGTCAGAGGACAGTAGGACGTTGCTCCTTCATGACGTCGACCAGCTTTGGGTCTCTCCGGGATCCAGAAAAGGATCTTCACAAAGCCCCCGACAAGAATCACTGCGTGTTTCAGTTGTTTTCTTGCTGAAAATCTCCCCCACGGAGCACCCGCCCAGAGGATGCCCAGGCGCACATAGGAACCGCTGCCGCCCAGGGCCCACGCCCCCCGCGCCGTGCCCGGGCGCAAGCCGTGGTCGCCCGCCGCCGCCCAAGCGCCGGGAGCGGACACCCCCACGGCGACCCCCGGCGGGGCCGAGCCGAAGCCGGCAGGGAGGCGGGCAGAGGGCCGGGCCCCGCCGCGCACCCCCCGAGGGAGGGGCTGCACTAAGGCGCGGGGTGGCCGCACGGAGCCGCCAGAAGAGCGCGGCGGCGGGGCGAGCGGGGCGGCGGAGGGGAGCCGAGCCGAGCCGAGCCGGGCGGCCCTAGATGATGTGTTTGTTGCATCTCTGGCACTATCTTCAGGTTTTAGTTGATGATAAGTTTGAGAAACTTCAGGGTA
>JANHGO010000053.1:61956454-62018235 GCA_024606505.1 Aquila spilogaster
GGTATAGCACATACATATTCATTATATTCCAAGGACATGGGCAGAAATTCCAAGAAATGACTGACATCTCTGATGGTTGTGGGATTAAAGCTAATAGTCGTTTTCACTGGAAATTTACAACCTTAAGGGGGGTAGCCCAAACTGGTTCCCACTGATGTTACGTTGAGCTGAGGCATCTGTTTTGCCATTTTATCTTCAACAACAGGACATCTATTCTACTTTCATATCTTCACTTGACAACAAGTTTCGTGGCCTCCACATTTCGTCCTTAAGCTTGCATTTATGCAAGCCTCCTGTCCTTCAGCTTATATCTGCTCAAGTTGCTCTCACAATATTCTCATGATTCAGGACCATAGGTATAAACACAGCAGCTCTGAAACCAGAGAGCTGATTCAGAAAGGGCGTGTTTTTAATTGGAAAAAAAAAAAAAAAAGTGTTACAACGATGGGTTTTGGAGAAAGATTAAAGCAGAGATGAATGTCTACAGACAGTTCATGTAGAAGAGGCAACTTGGCAGAAACCAACAGACTACACCCTTTCTCTACCTGGAGATAGAATTTACATTGGTTTTTGTTTAAGTAGTAGTACTATCTCTGTCTAAATTTCACTGCTGAATTTATTTATTCATTCCTGACCTATGTAGTCTTTGATATAAAAAATGTACTATAAGGAAAGATGCCAGAAGAATTTCTTTTTCCCCACAGATCATCTGACTTTCATTCTCAGATCTACTTACTATCTATTTCAAAAATGACAAAACAGAGCTTATTAACAGTACTGAATGTCTGAATACAGTAGTTAAATTTTCTTTATCCTTACTCAGATCTTCATCTCCATAAGTCACCTCATTATCTCATGCAGTTCATATCAAAATTCCTAACCAAAGGGAGGAAGGTAAAGGAACAGAAACTTCAAATTACAATGAAAGAGAAGAAAATTTTAAAAATTACATAACCTTCATCATAATTCCTTATAGTGCCAATAAAACGAGAATTAATCTCCCAACCAGAATCTCTCCCTATAGCTTTCCTTCCTCAAACTTCCTGTTGCTTCTCATTGTTAGCTTCACAGCTTTAAGGCTCTTTTGAATGTCAAATGCACATTGCCAATTCAGACTTCAGCAGGTGAAACAGGTGTACAAAAAATTAAGGGCACTGCCCTAAACATACCTGCCAACAAGATGATCATGGAATAGAGTTTTAGTTTGGAGGAATCCACTGAACATTCAAGGGATGCCTTCCAAACTTCCTTAATAAACTGATCTGCAGCAAAAGCAAAAACTACAATGTTCCACAGGAAAAGAACAGAGAGACATATTGAAAACAAACCAAAACCAGCACCAGGAGTTATGGTTACAATCCCTTCAGCAGTAGGGAATTGGTAGAGGCATTTAATTCTCTATTCTCCATTGTGTGTGGGTCACAACTATACCCTAAAATATCTTATTAGCAATGTGATTCAGAGAAGAAAATCTTTTCAACTTCAAATATTGTGATTCATTTCATCCTGAGAGTATTAGCAAAACCCATGCCAGCTCTCAAAGAGATTAGCACCACTTTGCTTCTTTATCATCCGTTTCCAAAGAATCTAGTACATAAGTCCTCTATGCAGAGTGTTTATGGAATCTACACCTTGTAGAATTTTTTAATTGGGAAACTGTTTGCACTGGTAAACATATCCAGTTTAGTCAGAAAACACAAGAAAAGTAAATAAGGTATAAACACAACAAACTTGTAAACTAATAAACAAACATGGCAAAAGAAGAGAGGGTAGCAGACCTGATGGTAGAGGCTTTGCGGCCCAGCAGTTGAAGGATCCTCTTATCTTCAGATACAAAATTAGCAGCAATTTCAGTCTTTGACAAAGCCTGTACAAAGACTACAAATGTTGATCCCAAGATGCACTGGTTTGACTGGGGATTTTGTTAGTAGCTTTACTTTGTTTTTCTCCCTTCAGATTCTGAAAAATTGATTTGGTTTAAAACTCCTCCTCTTCCTTTTCCCTCTGTAATACTTTCTAGTGTGCCACATACACTTCAGCTCACAAGGAAGAATCTAACTAGCAACATTACCTGGCACAACTCTGTAAAATAGTTTTTGAACATATTGTTTACTGCTACTTTGATATGAAGTCTGTGCCTTGCTCTTCTCTCAATATATTTCTGTCAGTTCTAGTCATGCTTTTTTTTCGAAGCATTAAAAAAAAAAAAACAATGGTGTTAACCTAAAAATTCAGACAGCCAAACCATCAGAGGGAATTTAACAGAGCACCAGAGATTGTGTTTCCAGTTTCTTTAAACAACAGATGATTAAAAAAAAAAGTTTCGTAATTTTCTGTGCCAAAAAAGTGCCATCTGTAGTCAGATATCTTACTCCTATTCAAGGAAAACAAATAATTTTATCCTACAGACAGGAAATGTTATCGCGAAGCAGGGAGAATACATACATACACTGACTAGAACAGCTCAGAAGTTTTTCAAAAACATTTTTCAAAAATCAAAATATACTGTTTTGTTGAAAGTGAGATTTCTATGAGATATGTATAAATTTCATTACAAATCCAACTTGGAAATTTTTTACTTATTAATATCTCCGGTTTTACAGCTGAGCCTGAGCATTTGGGAGATATTTCCTTTATCTACAGTGCAGGAAAGGCTTAACACAAGACACAAGCTAACAGCATAGCACCAAAGGCTGAGGAAACCTTACTTATCTGTCTCCTTTCTTTCACGATCTTCAGCTGTGCACTCTCTCCTCAAAACAGGAATCAGACCTTTTCATAACACAAAGCGAAAGAATGTATTTTCTCTGCTTTGGTGAATGTATCCTTTCCTTGCTAAGCTAGCCACACTTTATTTATTTGTATATTCAGTGTTATTAGATAACCACCAAGTTTGCATGTATCACTACCATTGGGGCTGTATTGGTGTTTGGCCACAGCTAGAGCTGCCTGCTCTGTGACCTTCCTGACACATAACCAAGTAAACCAGTTCTACATACAAGGTAAAAACTAGGACAAGGAATGATAGGCTCAGAAAGAACGAAGAGAGCTGCTAACAATGCAGCGTGGGAGGTTTGGTTTTAAATCCCCCTTCTTGAGAGATTTCACTAAAACGCATTTTAGTGTTTGTAGAACCAAAGTCTTTGATACTAACAAATGTAATTGGAGAATTTGAGAAAAATATTTCATTGTTTGTTCATCATCATTCATGAATAGGTTATACAGTTCAAGAATATTTTTTCTCACATTTTAGAAAAACACATACTTTAGTCAAGACTTTTATACACTAATATTATTTTTTATTCAACAAATATCAAATATAGTAGTGCAAAAATAAACATGCTAAGTCAGTAAGACTAAGGGTATGAAGTATACAGTTACAAAATCAGTTCTTTGGTCATATTCACACAGTGTTTATTCTGTACAGGGTAAAGAACTAATTCTGTTTTCTCTACTTTTTTAAAACTACAGCTTATTAGGTTGTATGCACACAAACACATCATGTGAGATAGAGAGAAAAGAAATAATAGTTGAGAACTGTATCACATCTATGCAATTAATATAATTACATCATTGCTACAGATCAGTATGGGTAAAACAAAGATTAATCCATTAACATTCCACCAGTGTAGGGACTTCTCAGACTTCAAACTATTCAGTACATTCTGAAAAAATACAGCTGATAGACCTTTGAGTTAAGTTTCAAGCCATTTTGTTACCAAAAAAAAAAAAAAAAGAAAACATAAAAGTACTTGAGAACCATAAAAGAGTAAGGGACTGATTCAAAGGAAGTTGAAGTTAATAGAAAGCCTACCACTGATTTTATTTGGCACTCAATAGCCTCTCAAAGTACTGGAGACAGATTTCCCTTAAGTTATATTAAACCTCATACTGCTTATCCAAACCAAATTACATTAGATTTTTATACTGGAGCCCTTTACTGCATTAGTCAAATGTAGTACATGCAGGAGGTCAAATATGAAAGAGAATGAGGAGCTAAAACATACTGAATATGTCATTACTTCTGAAAGCTAAACAGACTGTCAACACTGAGTACATTTACATGGCAGATTGAAAAATCTCCTCTCTAATTTTTAAATGCATTTAGAAAAACAAATGCCTCTCAAAAGCCATGCAGTTTTCAGGAAACAAAAACAAAAACAAAAACAAAAACCACACACTGGTGGAATTAATATAAGCAGGTTTAACCTCTTGCAAAGATGTAAAGTTTGCTGCAGAGTGATCGAAATAAATAAATGCATATGACTCTTACTGACTCTCTCTTTCTATTTATTTGATGTCGAATACAGAAATAGGAGGCAGAACCAAACATCTCATTCTGAACTAGAACTGCCAGTTAACGTGTCTTAGTGATATTTTGGGACATTTGTTTCAGAACTGTTAGACTCTGCTCTTAAATCAAATGAATCTTAGCTAAGTTAAGTCACACAACCCACAGTTTGAAGGGAAGACTGGAATTTGACTTTAATGACAGAATTGATTAGATTAGACAAAGAATGTTAGCAATTTATTGTTTCTGAAAGGATAAGTTCACTTTCCATTCACTTATATAAACTGGCCCAATTGAAAAATAAATTATTTTTACAAACAGAAAGAACTAAAAACACGAAAGGGCAAATGCAAGAAAACTCATCATTCTCAGATGCTTTTGGATCTGGCCAGAGCTGTTGGATATCTCTCAGCCATCTGCTCCTTACAGGAGGGACGTTCATTATCTGCTGAAGGCAACTCTTCCCAAACATCCAGCGACCCTTTGAAGCTTTGCAGGGAGATATCTCCCAGCTTCCAATTTCTGCTCACAGCTTTATTTGGAGTTACTATCCATGTTCTGTCTCTGCACAGATAACAAATATGGCAACATGGGCTTAAAGGGCTTATTCAGATTTACTTTGCCTACCATAGCAGACAAGATTAATGGTATAGCACAAAGATTTGTTTAAGACAGACTTCCATTCGTGCTCACAATTTGAAAGAAAAGGCTTATATTAAATCAGAGGGCAATTTTAGCTTAAACCTAATTGGATTCTTCTGTAATTGTTCACCTTTATTTACAAAACACCTCAAAGAACCTCTAAGTGTCAGAGCAGGGCGCTCATCACTCAAGACACCACCTACTCCACCTACATCCACCTACTCAACTGCTGCCCTCAGCTCTCAGCCTGTGTCCCCCACATGTGCACCAGCATTCCTACTAATCTCTTGTTCTTCCACCTACCCTATAACAAGCGCTGCCTTTGTTCTACATGAACCCCTTATTTACCTTGGAATTTAGGGCTTGGATGTATCTATGAATAACATTAATGACTTAGCCTGTAGTCAAATACTTTTAAAACTCACAGATGAGTTTTCATTTCCAGTTCACACCTGAACATCTTTCACAAGTATTTGTGTCTGTACACAAACTGGCAAATACTGCTGATTGGTATTCCTAGCAGGTTTACCTAAAATGCTTAAGGCTATTGCAAATGCAAGTAGAGATAATATAATCTTGTTAAATACTTTATAAGATGTGTATTTTGCATATATTGATGATGTAAGGTGCACGGTTAGCTCACACTAGCACGTTGCCAATAGAAGTGGCAGATACAGTAAGAAGTTGCTATGCTAGCTGTATTAAGAGAAAGTCTGTTTTTTCTTTCATGTTTTGTGAAGGGTTCCGTTACATGCATACATACATAGGAGCTGCACAGTCATGTACTTATGCAGACAACCATTAAATCAGTCCAACCTAACTGCAGTGCCTAAGACTTAGTATAAGCAGAGCCACCTTCTTTTTAACTGAATTTTTAAACTTCTACAATGACTCTGTATTCAGCATTGCCTAAGTCCCTGCTCCTTGTCACCCAACACATCCACTTTCTCCAGTTTATCACCATCCCATTCCCTCTTTAATAAATCAGTCCTCTGCCAGTGAAAGCACTTCTGCTCCAGCTTTGTTCCAAGCAGAGTGCAGCTCATTCATAGACAGAAATGAAGAGTCCACCTTAAATTAAATATGTATTTAAAGGCGTCAAGGAGCACTTTTACATTGCTGGAAATTAGCCCTGGGATAATTTTCAGAGCTAACCTTACCTCTCTCTACAATTACTTATGCAATGCATTTTTGGAAAATGCTGCTTTGTGTCACAATATCTAAGTGCTCCTTTACATCAATACTATTGTTGCCAACTTTGTGTTTTTAGAAAAATGTAAACTGTCTACAATAGCGATGTTCTGGACTACATAATCATGCACATCACCTTAAATTGTTCCTCCGTTCTACAATCTTGTTTTATCCTCCCAAACACCGTTACTTAATAGTATGCTGCAAAATTGTAATGTGACTTCATAGCACATTTTGAGTTCTCTCAAGTTTTCCATAGTGCAAATCTGTTTTACACTGCATTTGATATGCTTTAATAAAACAATGTAAATGTATTACTGTCTAAAGCATTTTGAAATTCCAGCCTGCTGGAAAGATCTATACTGCTGCAAGCCTGATCTAGAATTACTTTCTTTTTTTCAGACATTCACTGTCACTGACACAACTCTGTCCCCATGATAGTTGAATACCATCATCTTTGGCAAGTTGTCAGCTCTTTCAGCCCCAATATACTCTTGCTCTGCTGTTGCTGCTGCAAGAGTCTGCAAGATGGATAGTGGTCGAGGGATCTGGTAGAGGAAAACCAGGCAGAAAAGATGAAAGGTTTCTTTACTCCAGCCATTATTGCCACCTCTTTTGTCTCCTGCATGATCCATGACTAAAGGTGTTAATCCTTCTCTAAATACCACTCCATCATGATTAGCAGTGGTCAAAGAAGCAGCTCAATGTTTAAATTTTGTCAAAGCTTCACAGTGTCTCTATTTCTAGTTCTTTATTTTGTAACTTGTTTGGTAAAATACCTCTTGCTTTCCTTTTGTCTTCTTTATAAATACACACTTTGGGAAAATTTCAGACAAATACAAACTTCTAAGATAAAAGTTTATCATATTTGGTAACAATCCAGAAAGTCATCGGGACAGTTATGAAAACTAATCATTAAAATTGCCTGAATGCTTAAGAGAAATTCTGCCTCAGAGAACTGACAGAAATGCGAAACAGGATTCAACAGTCAGACTGTACTAGTAGCACCTTTTAAAAGGTTGCTGGGCTTCTTACAGAGCAGAGGATGGAGACAGCCTATCCCACAGTGCTGTACCTCTGTTCTGTTCCTGCCCCGGGGCCTTCTGAAGGGACACTGCTCTACAAAGGGCACCCACACTTCTTGCAGAGTTTCAGTGGCTTGTAGTATGATGTGGGCGTGCAGGGCTTGCATGTACTCTTCTGTGTCAACATCATTTATTTGTCTGAGTGAGGTCTATGCCTACCATTAGAGATCACCCAAAGATGGGCTACAAAGATGGGGAAGGATCTAGAGGACAAGATGTATGAGGAGTGGCTGAAGTCCCTGGGTTGCTCAGCCCAGAGCAGAGGAGCTGAGGGAAGGCCTCATGGCCTGAGGGCACAGCATGGAGCTGTGTCAGGGGAGGGGCAGGTGAGGGTTTGGGAAAGGTTCTTCACCAGTGGGTGGTGGGCATGGAACAGGCTGCCTTGGGTCACAGCCTCAAGCTGCTGGAGCTCAAGGAGCATTTGAACAATGCTCTCAAACATAGGGTCTGATTTTTGGGTGGTCCTGTGTGGAGCCTGGAGTTGGACTTGGTGATCCTCATCAGTCCTTCCCAACTCGGGATATTCTATTATCCTATGGTTCAAAAGAGAAAGTGAACCATCTCTACGGCCTGCTGTGTGACCTTGTGTGTGCGAAATACTTCAATGCCTGCACAGCCTGGAGACTAGAAAGAAAAATACCAAAAAACTTACCAAATGTTAAACATGGAGCTCTCTGGTTTCCAAAAAGAAGCATCTCCCAGCAAGCCTTGAAACTTGGCTGCTTGAAGCCATGGGCTTCATTCTGAGTGAATGGTGTCCAACACAGGAGTTTGGAGTTATGAAGGACCATTGTAAAGCGCTCTTGGTGACCTGTGGAAATGATCACAGCATTAAGAGCAAACAATTTGAAACATGCTCTTTTCCAGCTGCACTTTGGAAGACAAACAGAGTTGTGTGTTGCAGGAGATGAGGATGCTGACCAGCTCCACGGGGCCCTGACCAGAACCACGGAGCACGGCAGCCCCAACACAGCCCGCCCGGGGCCGGCATGGAGGCGGGCTAAGGGCCGGGCCCCCCGAGGACCCCCGAGGGAGGGGCCGCATTAAAGCGGGAGTGGGCGCCCGCGGCCGTCAGAGCCGCGACGGCAGCGGAGGGGGAGCGGTGGGCGATGGCGGGGGGCGCCCGCCTGTGGCTGTGCGCGGCCGTGCTGGGCTGCCTGGCGGCGGCGAGGCCCCGCCGGAGAGGTAAGCGGGGCCGGGGGGGGGGGCACGGCCAAGAGGGAGCGCCGGGTGTGCGGATGCTCCGCGCTTCTCAGCGCGGGGATTGCAGAGAAATAAAACGGCCCTTACACAGTCCCCTCGTCGGCTCAGGTCCTTCCTCCGTGCCTGAGTTACCTGTAGCGCGTTTCTCTGGAGCAGGCATAACTTCACGAACTGATCAACTGCCCGTTGCCTGCCGTATAGTGCGTACCTGCGGGAGAACCCGCACAGTGAGGCTGCCTGGGCTTTGGCTTTAGCTCTCCCACTCCCTGTTCCTTGTTCACTTTTCTAGTAGTGCTGATAGTTCTTTTTTTTTTTATAATTGTTGTGCAGCTACTTACAAACTTTACAAAGCAGCTTCTGAGGTGTAGACATGAGTGGTGAAAAGTGTTTTAACACCCTTTCTGATAATGCAGTATTAACGTGTGCATGCTGGTTGTTTCCTTCATCGTTCCTTGTACGCAAGTATTTCTGTTCCTCAGCACTGCAGGTATTCTCATTGCTGAAACGTTTGTAATCATGCTTTTCTTACGTTTCTCATCCAAACCAAGGGTGTGCTCTTGGTAATTACATTTAATTTTATATTTCACTTTAAGAATGTTACCCTAAATAAGTATTTCAAAATAACTCATTTCAAAAAGTAAGTCACCTTCTTTCTAATCTAAACAATCCCAGCTCCGTCAACCTTTCTTCATAGGAGAGGTGCTCCAGTCCTCGGATCATCTTAGTGTCCCCCCTCTGGGCCCACTCCAGCTGTTCCGCATCCTTCTTGCGCTGGGGGTCCCAGGCCTGGGCATGGTACTCCAGGTGGGGCCTCATGAGGGCAGAGAGTGACAGTGATCTCTCTCTCTCTGCTGGCCACCCCTCTTTTGATGTAGCCCAGGATACAGTTGGCCTCCTGGGCTGCAAGAGCATGCTCCTGGCTCGTGCCAATCTTCTCATCTACCAGGACCCCAAAGATCTGCCAGTGACACTCAGCCCAGAGTCCCGTCTAAAAATCTGTGTCTAGATTGTGTTTAGAAGATAGTGCCCCAGAAGACAGTTGGCAGAGACTTGATCTCTGTCTCTCAAAAATACTTGCATTGTAATCTATTCAGACAGGTAACTGGAAAAATCTGCCCAATATGGAAAGCAACCAGGAAAATCTCAGAATAACCCAATGTAACATAGTTTAGGACCAAACAGCAGAGATGCATTAACTAAAACAATCCATTGTGAGTTGAGGTTTTATTTAGAGCTCAGGTTTTCATAACTCAGGACTTGATTTAATAACGAGGTGTCATCTTTCAGTTGAGAGTAGTAGCCTAGATTCAGCAAAACACTTCCTGTTCCTCATCTTCCAGCATGATGCTAGCCTTCTCTTTAAGATGTGGTGAAAGTTAAAGTCTATTCTGGGCTAGGGTCACATTTCTCAGTATGTGGCAGGACCAGTTAGATCTGGGATGGATGCAGGCAACGCTCTCTGTATTAACAATCAGGAAACAGTTAATAGGCAATCAGATTCTTCCTGGCATGCAGGGACCTCTGTTAAAGAGCAACAGAGAACTGTAAGACTCCACCATACGATGATGGTGGGAAGTAGCAATAGGTATGATAAATAAACTCAAATTCTAGGGAAACGGCTACACATTTTTCTCAAGATAGATTGCTTTTTCAGCAGACAGTATGTAGTATCTGAACCTCCAAACTAGGGGAGTTTGACTTCCTAGAAATAAGTGTATCCTCATAGCCTATGATGTATGTCACCTTAGGTTAAGTTAAAGTAACAGT
Organism: Aquila spilogaster; assembly: GCA_024606505.1. Lineage (NCBI taxonomy): Eukaryota > Metazoa > Chordata > Aves > Accipitriformes > Accipitridae > Aquila > Aquila spilogaster. The sequence continues at coordinate 61,966,634 of JANHGO010000053.1, forward strand.
GCAGAGCCTGCAAAGAAGAATAACTTTCACAGTCTTCTTAAGTACCCATTTGTGTACTTTGTAACAAACCAGAATTTTGAATTCATTGTTCTAAAAAAAGAAAAAAAATATTTGAGTTAATAGATGTATAAATCACTGATATATTTGAAGGTCCTAAAAGAAATAATGGGGAATATTCCATATATATGGGAAGATTTTGTTCAAGAATAATCATTTTTAAATGACAAATTCTGTTAAAGCAAACTAACATGAGTTTTTCATTTTGTGACATGTCAGAATATTTTGTTACTGAAGATGTTGCAAGTCAGCAGTGGCATCTATGACATTACATTCCACACCTTAATGCTCCTCTCATACTAGACAGAGCTGGTAGATAAGCTTGTCCTACAAGTAAACTTCCTTATCACTGCATGTATCAGACTGTTTTCAGTTCTTTATTATTTAGTCAGATTTGACTTACTGGGCTGAAAACTTATGGGTGTAATGTTTCATAGGCAAAACTTTTCTGGAACATTACAGTGAGATTGGTATTAATCATTCTGAGACTGCAGTTTGAAAAAAAGAAAAAAATCTGCTTATATCAATATTATTTTTTATGAATCCTGAATAAGGAAGTGAAGATTTCAGTGGAAAATTTAGCCAGCTCTCCCCTTAAATGTCTGTGATATGAGCGGGTCTGGTCTACAGAGGTTACTTTCTCACAGTAAAAATCATGTTGTTATTTTTGTATTTATGTGCCCATAAATACAACAGTTGTACTTGCATCTACTGTTGGTAGAGTTAGGCAACACAGCAGTTATGCACTCAGATAGGAATATTTCAGTCTGTATTACTGATGATGGCAGCTATTTTCAGTTGTTTTGCAGAAAAGGTGAGGAAAAAGAAAAGGAAAAGAAATGAAGCAGTGCTAGACAACATGAGGTTTCAAAAGAAATAGCTATGGAAATACTAGCATACTTCTAAAAAGGGAGAAAAAATATATGAAGAGCTGTGTGACATTTTAAAGTGATGTGCATAATAATAAAATACGTATAATTTGATCTTTAGTAAGATTTATAACCCTATTACAAGTGAGTACAGTCAGCTGTTTTAGAGATCTATCAAACGATGATCTAATTAAACTGCAGCGGAAAAAAAATAAAGACTTGTCTCATGTCTAGCTTGATTTATTAATGGAAGACATAAGAGATATTAATTGTTTCAGGAGTGTTTCAGTTACAGGGAAGAAAACTAATGAGGGTGCTGTATGGAAGGTGGAATTCCAATAAAAAATAGAAGACAGGAAGAAACTTTCACCATGGTTCGTAAACTGCTTGAGCTGAAGCTTGCTTGGAAAAACACTTCAATAACACACATGACTGACCTTTGATTCTTCAAGGGCTTTTCTTCAAATTCCAGTGAGGGATAAATTCTCAATAAGGTCAACTTGTATGGACATGAATTGCCTACAGGCTACGACAAGCAACTCAGAAGCGCAGTGGTGGCACAGTCAATCACATTGACTTCCATTTGCCCTTAGAGGGTAGAAGATAAAGCTATTGTTACCTGCTTGGGTAGCCTAAAGCCATATCAGATTAAATCTTTAGTCTTTGAAAGTCTATAGGAACCTCATACTGTGCGTGAAAGAAATGAGATCTGTTGTTTTGCTAGGGCATTTTCTACATTCAGAGGGGGATATTGTTTGATTTAGAAACTATCTTAAAATTGTGGTTATCTGAACAGTGATATGAAAGAATGTGCAGTAATGCATCTAGCATAATTTGAAACAAAATATTTTTCTGATCAGTGACACACCATGCAAAATGTGGGGCAAATATAAAAAACCCTGGGTGTGAGAACTGAGAAGTAGAGTAATAATATTCAAAATGTAATATCATAGAGCTTTATTTACAACTGTATTTTTTTAATTCATCCCTACTTTGACTTCCCAAGCAGATTTCTGAACAAGAATGACCATTACAATTATGTTACATGTAAAAGCACCATTAGCTGGAACTTCTACTGTCACTATCTTCAGCAGGAGTAATCTGATTCCAAAGACTGATCTTAAAAACTGTAGGGTTCAGTTTTATTTCTTCACTTAGATGTCCAAAAATCTGTTCGTCAGTTGTATTTAGTGCATGCCAGACATGCAAATTGACTTAAAATCTATGGTTAAGTATCTATCAATTTCCATACTTTTACTATAATCTGCTTTTATACATGCAAACTATATGCAACTGTAGCATCCATCCATTTGAGGGAATTCTTCATTTAATACATAGGAACCCTGTGAAGTGTTAGCCTATTTGCGAAAGGAAGACCTTTGAACAGACCTTTCTCCTCATGAAGTCAGATTTTGTTCCTCTCATGTATCAGACATGCCATTTTTCTTCAGGTTGTTAGGTTTCATAAACACCAGAGAAAAGTCAAAATCCAGAGGAAAAAATGCACACTGTTTAAATTATAAATAATTAATGTGCATATAAATTTTTCATGTATTGTCCACTTAAACAAGGGAATATTACTATGTGATGAATTTATTAAATTTTAGTGTTAACATAGTTATTTGTTGTTAAGTTTTCAATATGTTGCTCAGTAGAAGTGATCTCATAGTATGTCATCCTATCTCCATATTGTCTGGTAAAAAAAGAAACACCCTTAATGTCTGACATAATTGTTAAACATTTTGTTTTAATGCTCTTGCTCCACAGTTCTTGAATGCCATCCTGGTGGACATCAGATCCTGCGGAATCCTTACCGAAGTGTTGATTTTGATTCATCCCACCTCCAGCAGTCAGCTATTCAGGATTTAATATGCGACCATTCCCTAGCAGCGGGATGGTATCGCTTTATGATTTTTGATAAGCCTGCTGAGATGCCGACCAAGTGTGTGGAGGTATTATTACAGATTTGACTGTATTATTACAGCTGACAAGAGATTGATTCAAATATTATTCAGCAAATGAAATGTATGCCCTGATGTTTACTTCTTTGTAACTGTTAGGAGAAACAAGGCCATCATTTTGAAATATCAAAATCAAAACATTGAAACTGAACTAAAATGAATATCTTGTTTAGGAAGTTTCCTTCCTATGTGTATTTTATAGCTATACTTAATCCTTGTCAAATGTTTGGGCTCTGTTTAAACAATACATCATCCTTCTCGTGGATTCTGTCTGCCCGATGGATTTATATAGGGCTCAGATACCCTAGATGTCCAATCTTTTGGCTTGCCTGGTTTGCATTGAGTGAAGAAGAATTATCTCGGGCCACAAATAAAATAAATAATATAGTTAATGTATATGAGTAATAAAACTTTTTAAAAATATCTTTTTAGCTAAAACATAAGAAAAGCAGCAAAAACATGAAATGAGTAGATTGGAGACATATGCTCTGGATTAAGAAAAAAGTGTGCTTTGGAGATGAATAATTGCTCAGTGAGCATGCAGTAGTATTTAAATTTCAGACCAAGAGGTGTAAAGATTACATTATTTGAGACCTTGTTTTACTGCCTGGGCTGTCTTGACCTACACAGCAGGTGTCAGGAGGATGGGGGGCTATTCTACAGGACTGTTCTCTTCACACCTTAACAAAAAACACTGAGCAAGACTTTTATATGGGAGGGAGGGAGCAATGGCTCTCCTACATCACCTGTTGTGTTGGCATCTGAACCACAGACCTTGTGAAGTCCTCTGCTTCATAAACACAGATTTATGGTTGCAGAAGGTGTGGTGGCTCCTGGTTAAGTTCTTCAGGCACTAAATTGTATTCTGCATATAGAAAGAGATTTCATGACACTCATGTAAGGACTTAAGTCTCTTTTATGTGTATTTGTATTCATATTTAAGGGTGTTTAAAAAGCAAGCCCCCAATTACATCATCTGAACTTTGCTAAAAGCTAATGAAGGAACATGAGGATTAAATATATATGTACATTAACTATTTTCTGTCATTTTTTCTCTGGTGCTTCAGATGAATCACTGTGGTACTCAAGCCCCTGTCTGGTTGTCTCTGAAGGAGTCAGAATCCATGCCTCGTCCCGGTGAGATCAAACAGCTCTCAGCCTGTGCGACATGGAAGTTTTTCTTCAGCACTTCCAAAGACTGCTGTCTTTTTCAAATCCCTGTCAGTGTGAGGAACTGTGGAGATTTCTTTGTTTACTTACTACAGCCCACTCAAGGATGCATGGGTTATTGTGCAGAAGGTGAGAAAGTATGTACTCAGACTCAATTAAGAGCATATATTTATTAGTAAGTGGGTTTTTCAACTGAACGGCAGCATAACTTTCTTTCATTTTAACCTTCTTGAAAAGAAGTCTGATAGGTCTTCAGATGCCTGACATATCACCAGATGTTCTCTGGTGTTTGATCATTTTATAGTTATTCAAAAATAGCTGAAAATAACATAGAAACAGTAACTGATGTTTCTGTGAAAATATGGTATTTTGTAAGATATTTTGCTGATTGTGTCTGGCAATAGTTACAAATACTAACATTTTCTGCACTCTTAATTTTTTTGTGATAAAACAATGATTTCCCAGGGTAAGGTGAATTCACGCTACCCCTTTGTAATTTTCAGTTGACACTCTATTATTGTTCAAAGCCCCAAAAAGAAGGATTTTTTTTCCATATAGTCAGATGGGGATGTAAGATGCATCTAGGAGTCAAAATTCAGGCTGCCTACGTTGGCACTCGTATTGTGTTTATCGCCATTACTGAATGTCTGTAGAGTTATACGTAAGCACAAATTTTGTTTAATAAACTGACCAAAATAAATTTATATCAGTTATTGTTTATTTTCATTAGGAATATTTTTCTTACTCTAATTCTGAAGAAGTTACAGATATTGTTAGTGACAAGTCAGTGTACTAGGAGATTCTTATAGCATACTGTTGGTGAAAAAACTTGCAATACTTTTATACATTATATATTGTCGTGCTCCAATTCATGCTCTCTATTACCAACTGCTTGCAAAATCTTAATAGCAAAACTGCTGGTAGTTTTTATGGTGCTTTATGGCCCATCATTATCCCTTTGGGATCAATTGTTAAGTACTTCTCCGAGAGGTTATTGGCAGAAGGAAAAAAAAAAAAGCCAGAAATAGGACATTTCAGAATGCAAGTGGCTGAAGCAATGAAGAAATCCTGCAGAATGTGACTTTGCATTTGCTTTGGGTGATGCATTCATGAAAAGAAAGAGAATAAAAATGATAGACAGCAGGCTAGCAAACTTTTACTGCTTCAAAACAAAATAGGCAAGAAACAAAACTCTGGGTTGGCTCTGGTGACTACTCTTAAGTTTGAAGCCATTTATTTAAGATGGTGATTTTCACACTAAGTGTTTTGTATTTTTGTGCTTCTTTTTATATCTATGTTACCGTATGTACTGTATTTTCTCTTTAATGCTTAATAGCTCTGAACACTTGATGCAGATTTTGAAGGAGTCATTCCTGGGCAATACCAAAGTGTAGAACATCAAAATCTACTTTTAATTCTTTTTAATGAACAAAATTTTCAGTTTTGCTGCTTTTAACTTAATTTCTTTTTATCCCTGTTCAAAGTATACAGATATTTTCTTGTTTAATCAAAGTTCCACTGGTGGTGGTTGTTTTGTTTGTTTATTTGAATGATGTTCAAAGTAGCACAAAATGACAGTATGCAAGTACAGACATTGCTGAGTCCCATGTTAGAAAGACATTTTTTTTCCTCCTAAGTAGATTTGCACTGATTTTGACTGTCCATGCTTACAGTTAATAAATAAGTATTCAAATGTGGATTCTGAGAGAGAAAGTATGCATTTGAGAGAATAGCTTAATTCTTTTCTATTCATTAGTAACATCTCTAGGTATCTTCTGTATACGTCTGCATTAATGATGTAGAAGTGGTAAAACGTTCTGTACTCTTGCTCTTAGATACAGTCATTCAAATTGTGTTTTCTGGCTTATGGTTTTCTACTGACTGCTACTGTGATTCTATATGAATCAGATCACAACATTTTTTCTGCTCTGGTAGATTATACTTTTATTAGTGTCTTGTAATATTTTATGTTTTTTTTCTTGTTGTTATTGTTAATTTTTTTAATAAGTTTTTTTTTTTTTTAACATGGGGCAATATTTTAAGAGCATTGGTATGGGAATAGTCTGTATGTGTGTTAATATACGAGTTAGGAACAATTTATAGTTGTTGCAGATGCAAACCCACAGACCTGTGATCCCAAGGGAATGGAAATTCAAGGGATCAGTAGCAATAATTATTTTCTTTTATTTTTTTTTTGAGATTTTTCTTTGCATCCATGACCCAGTAATGTCAACTTTTAGTTATATGTTGTCTAATAAAAAAGAAGTTTGTGTTATCGGCTTGGTCTAATGTAAGAAGAGCAGTTTGGTGATAACAGAACTGCAATTGCAAAAGTAGTTTTTCAGCAGAATGTTCAGAATAAGTACCAAAATTTTAGAAATAATTTTGATCACTTTGATTTGCAGATGAATTTTTTATCTGACTCGCAGTGAATCGTGGTGTTGCTTATTCTTTCCCTTCTTACATAGCCCATTCTATTTTTTTCTTTGTAAGTAGAGGAAATATTTCTGTATGTCAGCCAAATTCCTTTGGTTGTTGCTCTCTCCTGTCTGTTAAAATGATTCATTGCATTTAATTCCCTTTGTATTTTTCTTCTTCGGTACCTTTGTATGGTCTAGAATGTAGTCAGTTTTACTCATTTTAAACATAAATGCAATATACATATTTTCTTTGATTCACTAAACAACTACTTAAAATTTCCATATGTCAAAAGAGGTAAATATTATTACTATAAGGGTTGTAATTGATAAAGTATATGTCAACGTTGTTTTATCCAATGTTGTTTTTGCATAGAATAAAAAGCACAAAAGACATTTTTGTTTAACTAGGTAAGGTGGCTCCTTCAACATCTCCATCTGTGTCACCACCACTACCAGCCATTCCTGAGGTTGCAGCGGAGTTGATCAAAGGCAGTATTTACCTAAGGTGTAGCTTTGGCATTCCTTTTGCAAACAGCTCAGTCGGATTCATTGTGACTTGGTCAAGACTTTCTCCTGAAGGCATCAAAGAAGAACTGAAACATGAGACAACAGTTCATACATTCTCACTCTTAGAGTTAGATGGGATAAACGTCAGACTTGGAGACAGAGTATGTTAAAAATTATTATAATCTCTTCTTATAGCTGTTTTGTCTAAAAGCTTATGGTTTCATAAATGCTTAGTAGATAATAACAGTTGTTAGAAATGGAGTGCCAGCATCTTACTGTATAATTTCTCTTGGCAGAAATGTACTGCCTCTAGTTTTTGTTTACATCAACACTGCCCCTACAAATGTGGAAATGTCACGTAATATGTCAGTAATTATCACTGCTATTAACGTTTTGAGACTGTCTCAGTACACTTTACCATGCCTCCAACAGATGTTTATTCAAGTTGAATCTTTTTCACTTTCTACTAGAATTTTGTTTGATATTGTAAATTAAGAGGATTTGGAATGTAACAATCTTGAGTGGCAAAATGAGTTGTGAGAAACTGTGCTGTTGGCTCAGTGGATAGTTTTTTCAGAATCAGTAATGAGCCACTACTTGATGGCTTTGTGTCTAGGATCAGATATAAATAGTTTCATCTCCACCATCGAAAGCAATATGAGTAATTGCATTAATTAATTGCAAAAGTCATTGGAAGCAGAATGAACATCTATGTTCACTGGGTAACTTTTTGAAAAGTTAAAGTATTGGAAAGTCAGTAAGCTTTCCAGGTGCATATACCAAAATACAGTTAAGCTTTCCTGGCCAGAATGAAAAACAAATAACCGTGTAGTGCGTGTATTAATACCCAAATGAGTAGTGTTTTCCCAAGCTGTTTTATGTTGATGGGGTAATGGGGTTCAAGAAAAAGCAGGCTGCTTGAATGGTTCACCAGACAGTAGTAATTGCTAATCCTCAAATATCCTTTGGAGAATTTGTGAATAGTTGACTGATAGTGTTAGGTCAGTGACAGTCAGAAGAAAAGGCACAGTTATAAACTATTGCTGTTGTGATTAATCCTTGGTTTTCTCAAGGTCTCAAATATTGCATGTGTCGTCATTATATCTCAAAGAAGAATAAAGCAAAACAAACAAACCAAACAAAAACAGCATGAAAAACAGTATCTAGCAGCCTGGAGCTGGTTCAGTGGAGGGAAATCACAATAAACTTAGCTTGAGAAAGATAATTCAGGCCCATAACACCAGGAAGAAATTACAGTGAGAAGAGAGGAAGAGGCTATGATTGTTCTGCATAATCTATGATTGAATGGGTATTCAACAAAATTAAAAGGCAACAAACATAGAACAGACAACAAGAAGTGAAAAATAAGGAAGTGTAGAATGCATGTCCACAGTATATCACGATGTGCAGAAATATTTCAGTTGGGATTAGTTAAATCTGTGGAAATTTAGATGCTTGTTAAACATGATGATTTGTATGCCATGAAGATATCTTAGAATATTTGGTCTAATTCAATCAATTAATTTCCATTGACAATTGGTAACTTTGGATGCAGACAGAAGCTTGGGCTTAATGAGTTCATCAAGCTGACACATCATGGCTGAGTTTTATATTCACTTGATAACTTCTTACCAAAAATATATTGTACTGTGTTGATTTTGGTCTACAGGTCTACTGTAGCAGTTCTTCTTTCCTCATGGAGAAGCCAAGCAAACAGAGCAGTCCATCTGAGAGTAAGGAATTTTTTGCTGGCATTAAGGTAATTTGAAAAGAAAACAATGTTTTACTTTTTTGTAGTAGGAGTCTTTCTGAGAATCAGTACTGGAATCTACTTTGGGTGTGCTAGAACATTTATTTGAGTAGGTAGTTGAACATTTATGTAATTATTGTATATTCCGTTCTGATAAGACCATGTAGGATGCTGAATAAAGCAAGTGAATCATAACAGCCGTAGCAGATAGTGAGTCCTCTGACTATAAGGTACTCAAAATATATTAATTATCAATTTAACAAAGCATGTTGTTAACTGTTGTAAACTTAGATTGGTCAAGTAGTGGAATAAACAAACGTGTTTCTGTGTTTCCCTTGAGATACCGGAAGACTGAATGAACAACTTGTTCAAGCTATAACAACCCAGTAAAAGCCTTGACCTCCAGCAACTAAAGTAGATTCCAGTACATCCTCTGTATTTGTAAACTTACCAGGGCCATGGTTCAGACTTGAGCTCTGACTTGCTTTTGACCATTTAGCTGCTTCTACCCTCTCTTGCTCAATTTTAGACTATGCCAACTGTTTCTCTGACAGCATGGCTGACAGAACCTAGGTCAGGGTCTGTTCCCATCTGGCCATGGGGATGAGGGAAGGGTCAGACCAACCTGCTTTGGGCTTAGACTGGGATGCTGGGAAAAGTTTATACCATGTAGGCATGAGCTGTGCCATGCCAGTTGGTTAAAGGTGGAGAACAGGTCCAAAAGGAAACTACCGTAGATTTAGCTGTAGGGAACACTTTATTTGTTGGCCAGGAATGGGACTCTGCACACAGATATTGTGAAAATTCCTGTTGACTTGAGTGAGGATTTACCTCTCATAAAATTAAGTGCATGCCTATGTTTCTGCAGATTCAGGGCTCAGATTTATCTCATATCAGTGGAAGTCATTTTACAGCACATGCTATAAAATCTGAATTTTCCTTTTTATGTGAAGCTCATAGGTAGCTTTTTTTCTTCCAGACAATAAACAAATTACTTATATGCTGGTGTCCAGAAGTTATCCAAAGAATGCATTTTTGTGGTGTTAATGTACTTGCTAACCCCTTACCTTTCTTACTAGCTTTACCTTATCCTAGCCTGTTACTGTCACACTCTCCACACTCTTTTTACAGTGTCCTCATCTTCTCCCAATATGCCAGTGCTCTTTAGACCATCTGGATAATGCTGATCAAGTAGAGTGGGCTGTGTACCACACCAGTCAGTGTCTTCAGCTTTTCATACTTTCCTCCTGCCTGATCAGTAGGGGTGCTGTAGTTCGCAAATGATGTTTGCATTTTAAGTATACTTTCTTCTGTGCTAGATACATCCAGAAGTGTATGATATATCAGAAGATGGCAAGGCATACAGACTGTCAATAGAAAGCAGAATCCCTATTCCTTGTCCTGAATTTAACCAGGTTGAAAGTGACTGCAGAATATCACTAAGATTGAATACTGTTGATGAAGGCAAGTATTATCCTTATTTTTATGTGTGAGTGTGTTGCATTTTGTATGTTTATTGTGCTTTTCTAAATATCCCCCCTGATTTGCTTCTTTGGAGAATTTGATATATCGTAAAATACTTTCTAAAATATTACAATACTCAAAGGCTGTACATACTGCTGTTGAAAGTATGGAAGAATATAGCCATAATCCATTACTTGTTGAGGTTAGAAGGTTGCTTTGGCTGCTGTGGGTATTAGAGCCATATTCGTTGACTTAAATAGATAGAATACCATAATGTTTATGAAGTTTATAATTTTGTTCCTTTTTTTTTTTTTTTTTACTTACTATGTTTTAAGTATTGAATGTACAGTCATGAAGTACTCAGATTTTACTGTCTTTTTCTGTAGTACTTTGCTATGCCCAAGTCGCATGAACATCAAGGGGATCCTTGCCTATTCAGACGGCCATCTACAGGATTACCATGATTTTCATTTGGCTATCAATGTAGAAAATTAAAACAATTTTCTTGGGTGTGTGTAGGGAGGGAGTTTTCCATGATCGAACTCAAGGAAAATGCTCAGTTACTTTCATTTATGAAAATAAAAATCTTTGCTATTTGTAACTAAATTTATATTTATATTCACAGTAATATAAAAAATGCGTCTTGATTAGAGGAAAACTCACTAATGATGTGTTTTCATTAAAACAGGTAAAGAACAGTTAGGTTTAAACTTGGCTCTTTCTTCTTGTCATGTGGATCTTCTCCAGCAACCCTGCAGTAATGGAATCTGTAGTCAAGCTATAATTTATTTCACTGCTGTGACAGACTTTATGCAGGATGGAGACAGAATTACCAGAATTGAAGTTGAACCTATATCCAGTGAGAATTTCCTGTGGAATGGCTATGTTCCAGAAAGCATAAAGGTTGAAAATCTTCATGTTAAGCTCTGTAAAACCAACAAGCCAGGAATGTGGCTGATCTAAATTAAGTTTCTATTTCAGCTGTAACATGCTGATTCACACCAAGATTTCTAAGTAGTCAATTTTCCATTGGTTTATTTTCATTCAAATGCTGCATTTTCATTTGGATTTTCTTCTATTTGAATATTAACATAACTACTTAGATATAATATAACCTGTTTTATAAAGTAAATCAATAACATAAGATAAATAATGTGCCTAAGTCTAACCTCATATGATTCACTATGTGCTTTTTTGTTTTGAAGATTACAGTAAAGGATCTACCGACTGCCTACTGCTACTCATTTACTGACCCTCATATAATTACATTCGATGGAAGGTAATCACTGGATTGTTGCTTTTAATTTCAAGGGTTTTTGTTGCTGTTGTTGTTGTTTGTGTATTTTTTAATCTGTGCTAGTGATGCAAGTTGTAGTTCTCTACAGTTGTGCTATATATTTCACACTCTTTCTTGGATAATAGGGTAAACATGCTTCAGTTGATTAAAGCTTATTAGTCATATTTGCAGTGTTTATATTTGAAAATACAAATTTTAGGTTGTGGCAAAAGGAAGAAGCAAATGGACTATTAACCTTTTTAGGGGAATAGAATATGCCAAGAAGGGAATAATAGCTGTACAGTATGAGTATGAAAGATGGCAATATTATTAAATATGATCAATTATAAATGATTGAATAGACAAAACTGTTTTAATGCAGAAGTATTTCCAGTCTGCAGTATAGTTTCCATATTTCTGGTGTACCTATCTGAATCCCTGTAAGGATCAACTTGCTAGAAGCAGTCTTCTGTCAGTATGACATTGTGATGAGTTCATTAATGTCACTGACAGCAATTTATTCACTTCTGTCACTTGCAGCTCACTAAACCTTCTTTCCAAAGTGAAGACAGCTTCCTTAGCCACAGCTGGCATGGTTTTTGTATGCTTCTGTCTTTCAAAGTATTTCTAATTCAGGGAAGAGTTCAAAACAAATACAGGTTCCACTTACGGGACTTGTATATTCCCTGCTCAGCAGAAGCACATTTCTTTAAATGACAGGGTGAGAGGAAGAGGATGCATTGCCTCCAAATAAGTGTGTTCAACCCACATCATGGTTTTTCTTGTGAATTTGAAAGAAAAAAGACAGGTTGTAATGGATGCTCTGATAGCGCTGTGACTAATAATAGTAATAAAGTCACAGGAGTCACACTGATTTGCAATTCTTTCTTCAGTTGAAATTACAAGGATGCCTTCACTGGGTTTTTTAACCATCAGCACATTGTGATCAAGTTTTCTTATGATGAAGTGATTTACTGTGATATATACTTGCTGGAACATGGTGCTGCTGGGAAATAACTTTCTTTTTAAGGATAAATAGTGTTGGTAATTTATTTTACAAACTGGGGAAATAAACAGAAAGGGAACTGTCCCTGCTGAATCACAGGTGATCCCATGTAGTCCCAGCAGTTGGCCATCTGCAGTTTGTCTGCTAGTCCATTAAACAGAAGGCAAAATACCATTTTGCAATTAACTGTCAAATGCCATTTATAGCCAAGAGACTGTTAAACTTGCAGCAAAAGTTTGTATTTTTTCTTCCTCTTTTTTTTTTCCTCAACCTCCTTCTCACCACTGAATCATTAAATTGGCTATTCTAACCTTGCTTCAGGGAACAGATGGCTAACCCTTAGGGGAAAAAAAAATGAAGTCACTATTTATGGTTTTCATCTTAAATCATTTTCAAATCTTTGGGAATATGCATTCTCCGTCTTAATAAAGCAGACCTTTTTAAAAGTATCTGACTTTCTAAATCATTTTGTCAAGGGTACTTGTATAGTCTTCAGCACCTGCACCTCACATGCACACAGTTAAGCACCTTCTTGCTCTTGCTGGGTATTTGCATTGCAGTAGAAACACAAAGGCTAAGAGTCCCTTGATTGCCTGTTAGAGTACTCATAAACACAATTAAAATGCATCAAAGAATGGTAGTGGCTTCATGATTACCTTTCCATTCACAAACATTGTCTACATATTCCACTCGTAATTCTTCTCTTCTTCCTTCTTTTTCTGTTGTAGAACAAGTTTTAATTTTTTGTTTTAGAGTTGCACAAAAGAAGATACGATGGTGTTTGTTCAGAACAAAGTTGTGCATGTGTTTGTGATCTGAACTCCTGCTTTTTTTCCTAATGCATGGAAATGTACTGCAGTATCAAAGCTTACCAAATATTAGAAATCTGTTTTAAATTAAGTTGCCTACACCTGGTGATATTATAACCAAAGTGACATCACATGCTTTTCTTTTGATTCCAGACTCTATGACAATTTTAAAACAGGAACATTTGTTCTCTACAAGAGTACAGCTCGAGATTTTGAAGTTCATGTTCGCCAGTGGGATTGTGGAAGTCTTCAGTATCCAGCATCCTGTAACTGTGGCTTTGTTGCCAAAGAAGGAAGTGATATAATTGCATTTGACATGTGCAGCGGTCAGCTACATGAGTCACAGCCACAGTTATCCATAATAAGTAGGGACACAACAGGAAGCAATGTCAGAATCACTGAATCCTACCTAGGAAGAAAAGTAACAGTAAGTACATGTTACTTTTGGATATAGTAGTTATTTCAGTGATTATTTTTACCAATTCACACCAACTTCAGAACTAAAACATGCTTTATTTTCTGCGATTAAACAATGGCATAATGTTTATTTTGTGGTCGTAGTACTTTGGCCAGTGCTTTGCTTGTAAGTGATGTTTGAAATGAAGCAGAATTTTAAAATGAAACACTCTGCTGCTGTTGATCATTCTGTTGGTCTGAAACGCAGGCCATTTCATCTTGGGTTTGTCTATTAGTATAAGGTATTTAGGTTTTATCTGAATACTTCAGATATTAGATATTAAGAGAACATTATGCAGTAGAGAAGTGAAATTTCTCACTTTTAGAGGTAAGGATGCTAAGAAATAGAAAAAAATAAGTGACTTGTTTGGAGTTGTGCACCAAGTTAATAGAAACAGCATTTAAACTTGGAAGTGAAAATCTTGTGTTGTCACTTCAGCTTTTCAGTTGTCCATGAATTCTCATGTACGATTAGCTTTTCTTTCTTCTTTATATGCAGATGAGCTTATTCTTTGGCTCTGCCTTCTTCTTTTTCTTTTGAGTAAAAATGTAGCTGGATTGTATTCTTTAATTCTTCAGATTAGTAAACTAAAAATCTTAATTCTTCTCAGTTTATTTTTAAGAGGTCAGTATTTCTGCTGAGCATTGTGAGAGAAAATAGTGAATTTCTGAGACTACTCTGGGCTGTCTAGAATAATTTGGATCCCATTTGCAGGTAGAAAATTATTCCATATTAAGCTAGTAACACATAGAATCATGTAGCTGGCAAAAAGGTGCTCCCATATTACCAGAATTATCCCTTTCCATTTGGAGAGTAAGCGGCCTTTTTTCTTTGCCCACCTACTCTTTAATTCTCTGTGGTTTTGCAGTCATTGATCTTCCTCTCAATACCTGCCAATGATGGATGAAGCTTATTGGCCTCCACTGCACCATCTAGTTGCTTTCTGGAGTGCACAGGATTTGTATTTACAACACTACACCAAGAGAAATAACAAAGTTTGTCTGACTCAGAGTAGTTGGAACCAGAACTTAATGGGATGTCTTTATACTCCTGGCTTTGCAATCATTCCTTGTCAATGAACGTACCTGATTTTATTAGGGAAAATAAGAGCGATGTTTCTCACAATTATATCATCCATCTCTTTTTAGGTTTTGTTTTCTTCTGGAGCTTTCGTTCGTGCTGATGTGAGTGAATGGGGAATGAGCATAACACTTAGGGCGCCCAGTTCAGATTACAGAAATACAGTGGGGCTCTGTGGCACCTTTGATGGAAGTGCAGAGAATGACTATCACACTGCCAATGGGGTGGAAATCCCAAACAATTCTGATGCTCCTTTTTCTTTTATAAAGGAATGGAGGTAATAAAATACTTCTTTTTCCATCAAATGACATCATTTTTGGTTCAATCTTTCCTTTGCTCTCTTTAAAAATTTGTTGAAATAAAAAAGCTTTTTAAGTTAATACCTGAGTGAATCGAGACTGAAGAGCCAAATTTGTATTCAAGTACTAAGTATGATGTAAGATGAGTTTGAGAAGGTTTTGAACAAACCATCATCAGATCTTTTCTTAACTCTTTTTTTCTCTTAACTTTTTTTTTCTAGTATAGCTTATTATTATGTTTTTTTTTTTTTCAATTTAACTGAGATCTGTAACCATATGCTATAGATTCTGCAGTCTATGCTGTAGAAGTATTAAGTATGAAACATCAGGCAAAACAGGCACAGATTATTAAAACAACAAAAATATATAGACAAATTGAGATAGAATTTCTTCTTTTTCTTCTCTAGAATTCCTCCAGGAGGTAGCTTGTTTGACAAGACACCTGCTTCATTACTGTCTTCTAGGAAAACAGACTTCTGTGACTGCACACTTGAAGATGCTGGATTAGATCAATCAGTGAATAAACTAGAGACAGTTTCTAAATTGGAATTTCCCCTGTCTTGTAAAGACAGTGAAAATGGTAGATTTCTTTCTCTGATACCAGGACTGGATATTACTGCTGAGTATCTCAGTCCTGCTGATCTTGTCAAAGGCTTAAACAAACGTTCATCTGTATATGAAATGGATTCCTCTACGCTTCTGCAGAAGGAGGATAATCAAACCAAACTTCACAAATCATCATCAGTAAACACACATGTTTCTGCAACCTCAGAAATAAGTTCTGGTATAGAAAAAGAAGGAACTTCAAGCTCAGACATTAGAACAGTTTCTCACAGTTACAGTAATCTTCACAAAAGTCAGTCTGTTACAAGTAGAAGGAAGCGCCAAAGTTATTATGAATATCATCCAGTATTTCTATTCCAAAGTCTAAGCCAAATGGATTTAGAGGGGTATAGGTACTTTTTCCCAGAGGACCACTCCACTGACAAAGACAAGATGTTTCTTCCTTCGTGGCCCACACTTTCTGGCCTCACTGAGTCTAGCGCTCTGGGTCTGTGCCAGCAGGCAATAGCCAATTCCAGTATAGGAAGAGTTTGTGGTGGCCTTCTTGGCAGGAGAATGGAAGATGCAGTCAACATCTGTGTTAAAGATTTACTGTTGAAAGATGACCTCAGATGGGCAGAAGCTTCATTAGCTCTTTTAGAGAATGAATGTGAGAAGAGAGTTTTAGAAGAAATAAACTACAGTCAACAGGAACTTCAAGGGTTTGTTGAGAGCCTGCTTATTGCATTGAAATGTCCCAGTCTGTGCAGTGGTAATGGAGAATGTACAGAATGGGGTTGTGCATGCTTTCAAGGCTATGGTTCGTACGACTGCAGTATACAGTCTGGTAGGTGGAAAAAACAATGAGGTTTACTGAAATAACCGTCTCCATGTTTGTGCAGCGTAGGTTTTACTTCACTGTTCTTATCTTCTGCTTTTATTTTTTTCTCTCCCTGCACTGACAGGGATTCCCTGTGGTGGGCCTGTTCATTATCCAGCAGTCTAACTCCAATTTAATACAGACATTATTGTTTTCTATTTAGCCTTCTTGTTTCCCAAGGGGAAAATGTGGGTTCAATTTATGGTATGTCAGATTTTAAAAATTTACTGCTCGGTTTGCAATCCAGAGTACTGCCTCAAGAGTTTATTGTGTTTCCACATGCTGTCTTCTTCAGGGAGATCTGCCACATCCATACACTTCTGCAGCCCTGCTTATTATCTGGAAGTGGGATGTTTTTGGCAATGTTAATCTTTGTAAACTATTAAATGTGGAAGCAGAACTGATGGTGAAGAAAAAAGTTTACCAAATAGAGCTGAGCAAGTTGTTTTTTCATTAAGTAAGACATTGACTGAAAATGCAGATAAGCAGATTACACAATGAAAATATGAGAAGTACTAGAAAATTATTTCAAAACAAAAAATGGTTAAGATTTTATTTTGTAATAGTATTTTTGTCTTAGTGACCTATTTAAAATATATGGAAGAAGAAGTAAGAGAGTAATAAAAAAAAATTGCTTCCTCTTTAAATCAAATAGATGGGCTTTGCTTTCAGAGAAAATATCTGAGTATTCTGAACTTTGTCAGTTTATTTCTTGAACCACCCTCCATCTGTGATGTTTTTAGATAGTCTTTAAACAACAAATTTCCATCATAAATTGTTACAAATAACTTTCAATTTCCTATAACTAAAGCCTGAGCTTCATTTTCATTTACACTGGAAGTGTGATGTATAGAATCATAGACGAGAAAATAGATTGCATATTCACAAGAATTTCTTATCAAATGAATGTTTTGTCTGCTTTATAAAGCTGAAGTTCCAAGAGAAGACAAAAAGCCTAGCTTTGAAGGTAAAATTCATTTTAATGACACACAATGTTACTGTTTGTACCTTTTCTCTACTGACTCCAGATTTTGTTATTCACAGTTTTCTTCGTTGGGTAGAGAAATAAACGTATTGTCTAAAGTCAGTGCATATGAATGAGTTCACGATATTGACCTTTATTGTCTAATCTCTACTTCAAAGACCAAGCTCCAGAAATTACAGAGCTGGAAAATGCTGGGCTATGTGATATTCGTCAGTATGACTGCACATCAGTGAGGGCTTTTGGTTATGGCTTCAGGGAGTCATCAAATCTGAAGTGTGAAATTATCAGATTGCAGGTAGGTCTCCTTGTATAGTAATAATTCTGTTTAAATTTCTCTGTGAATGAGGAAAAACTATCTAATCATTTATGTTGGTACAACCCAGTGCTTTAGAAGAAGCTAAAAGCAGAGGCACTCAGCACTTTGCAGCAGACACTCAAGTCTTTGCAGGATTGCAATTTCCTCAATGATAAAAATATGAAACATAATGGGAATGTTCAGCTGCTGAGAGGGAGATAACAGCAAACAGCAGCTATCCATCTGGAAAGGGCAAAGGTAGCCCTATTGGTAACAACCAGTACATTGCTCGTTCTTTCTATTCCTTTTTTTTTTTTTTTAAGTGCTTATGGAGAGGAAGTGAAGTACCAGTTCTTTGAAAAGGGACAGCAAGGTTAAAGACATTACTAGATTTCTGTTTCAAACCCAATGCTCAAAATAGCCCTTTTATAAACATAATAAATCTGTTACAAAAAAGAAAAAAGGCATTTTTGAGATGTTGTCCATTTCCCAGGGGCAGAATACCATGGCTATTTAATAATATGTCAGCTCTATACCCTACGTTTGAACAGGAGATTAAAAGTACTACACTGTAATGTCAGAGTAGTCTGTACAGACAGAATGTTGTTATTCAGACCTAGAATTTGCCCAAAGCAAAACTAAAAGCTGTTTACAAGTGTTAGCCTGATATGAGCAATCTGTGATTACAAGTTTTGACATCATATTAGACATGAAAATAAAAAAAAAAAAAAACAGCTGACAAATGAAACTAGTTTTCACTCATGATGATTGGGGGCAGAGAATGACAAAAGGGAAAACATTCAATGGGAAACTTTTTTTCCTGAGACAAAAAAATGCTTTCCTTAGTTCTAGTGGATGCTAAGATTAAGCAATGTGGGTTACAGATTCTTTTTCTTGTGCACAATATTTATACACTCATCTGCTAGTTGGCTTGAAGTGGGAAAGTTAAGAGTATAGGTTAAAAGAATTTTAGACCATCTCACAGATGGGAGATTACTGGGAGTTTGATTCCAACAATTTCGGTTGTCTCACTCTTAACTCATGGCAAGATTCCCTGATACAACACTCTTTATGGTAGTATACATGGCCCTGAACTGCACAAACTTTCTAGATCATCACTTTTATTGATGATCTTACAGTCAAAAGCCAGGTTAGAAAATGAACACAACTGATATTATCTAAAGTCAAGGGGGAAGCTGAGAGGGTGGCTGGATGCTTTGGTTTTATTTTTTTCTTTTATCTTTTTTCTTTTTTTTTCTTTTAAATACATTTTCTTCCCTAAACTACCAAGGAGAGTAGGTTTGTTTCCTTTTAATTTTCTGACTGGAATAACAGTGGCTTTGTGCAAATGCCAGTGGAGTTACAACATTATAGAACTCCTTGTAGGCATTTTGAGATAAATTTAACTGATCAAAATTTCATAAAAGCATTTTGGCAGAATTTAGAGATAATACGCTCACAATTTCTTGTTTCTGATGTTTACACTTATGAAAGATTAAATCAAATTTGTTGTCCACAGTCCGTCCTACTATGCACAGTGCTATGAAAGATGATTCAGAGAATTCTGTATTGGAGTACTTCGCAGATGCATAACTAGTGCACATCTCTTGGTAGAGGTTTGGGCGGGACATGACCAAGGAGTTTATGATTACACAGTGCCAGAATTTACTTAGATTTTGTAAAAGATAGGAATGTGTACAAACCCCCAAAACTAAAATACAGTTTTAGTTGCTTTTCATTTGCATTGAACTACAGAAGTATTTTTTTTCTACGAACTTTGTTCTAGAAGATTTGGAGATTTAAAATTGATTTTTGAAAGAAAATATTTCTGAAAAAATATCTGAATTTGTCTGCAGCTGAGAACAAAAGGCTTTTGAAAAAATAGACTGCATCACATTTCAAAGCTTCAGTGATCTCAGAATCGCATATTTATAAATGCTTAGTTTTTACATTTTTACTCCCCCTTGCCGTTAATTTCTTAACTCAGTACAGGATGAAAGAACATCGAAAAAGTTTGGTTTGAATAAAGATAGTTAATTTGTCTTTGGAGCATTTTTTTTTAAGTGAAGTTATTTTTTTGTTTGAAAAAATCCAATGCCATGGTCCCTATATCAGGACTGGGATTAAATAAATGTTTCAGTTGGTTTCAGTAGCTGAAAAAATAGCCAACTCAGTAAAACTTAGTTAAGCTCAACATTATTTTGATGTTTCTGTTCTCTCAGTTCTTAATCTACCTGACTTTATTTTCAGTATGCTTAACCCTGCTTCCTATTGTGATCCATACTTCTACCACATAGTATTACGATCCCTATTCTGTTATCTTGAACTCTCAAGGCAGATCCTTGAGTGACTTGCCCTCACTGTAGTTTAGAAGAGAAATCTACAGGGTTAATGGTGTAATGTGTTCACTCGTGCAGGGATTTAGTAGCTAACTGCCAGTATCTGCTGGCACCCGAAGTCATAGCTGAGCATTGCCAGAACCTCATTTGACTAAAGCTTGTCCTCTTCTGGGAGCAGAGATAGAGAGGTATAAAAACACCGCTACATCAGATCAGTGCTATTTAGGGGATCACCCACTGTTTAACTCTCCAATCACTCTCCAGATGGAAGAATTCTTCTTGGTAATGCTGTGCTAAAGTGCCATGCACCAGGATAGACTTCTCATCTTTCACACTCCACAGGCTCAGGTAGAAATCCAAGTAGATGGCATTTACTATTTCCCGCAGCATTCTAATCCAGAGACAGCAGACACGCTGAAATGCTAAAGATTGCATGTTTTTTTTTTTTCTCTGATGTTTTCATATTCCATTTCACTTAAAAAAAAATTTACTTGTCCTCAAATTTAGTATAGTGATAGCCAGTGGATTCCTGGAGAGCCTCTGATTGTGTCAGCTGCCTTCCAAAATCTCAGGAGTGTTGACTGCGAGTTACCAAATAATGGCCCACAGTCTGATGTCATGGATCTGGTTGATGATAAACCCATTGCCTGGTGGCAAATAAAGGTACTTGCAGAAATTTAAATATTCACTTACAGATATTAAGATGAAAATACGTTGCATAGATACTACTCTTTTTTAATGGTAGTATGGGGATGGAACTCATCTCGCTTAATATGATATCTCATTTCATCTCTTAAGCTTAAATAGTGAGTGTGATTTTAGAGTGTTTCCTGCAAGGGACTGCCCCCTATATATATATATATATATATATGCCCCCTCCTTCAAGAGTAGAAGGTAAAGGCCAAGTAGTTACCCTAGTGCATTTCAAATGACATTAAATATGTTGACAGAAAAAATGAGTTGAGCTCAGTATACATGCATGAATGTTTGTGTGAGGTAGATATCTGAGATATCATGCAGTTGGAGTCAATAAGGTCAACAGACCCTAAAAACTGTTCGTTCTACCCTAGCATAGACACCTACATGTGATCAGCTGAATACCTGCCTAATCTTATTGATATAATTGATTAGATTTTTGCTGACTATTATGAGAGTTTAAACAGCTAACTGTAATGCCTGTCATTGATTTGAATCCCATGATAGCAATTAGTGCTGCTGAGATGTTGATACCTGTATTGGTTAAACTATTTTTACTCTATGTCTTGCAGATTTCTAATGACGGATTAATTTATAGCAATTCTAAAACAATGATAATATATGATGGAGCCTGTCAGATATGTGAACTACAGGAGTCTGGATTATGTGCACTAAAGGTATGTATTTCATTCTTCTATGTGTATTACAAAAGTATGCATCTCTTCAGGTAGAAAGAAATCAAGAAAAATCATCAGAACACATCCTGTTCTCATTTACAACAGGAATTTTTCACTCCCAGAAATGAAAAGCACCGAAAGAGAAGCTCAGAAAAGACAAATTTGAATAAAAAAACAAACAAATCAAAACCACTGTACATAATAAGTAAAGCCAAACATACTGTCACTTGTTTAGTTCTAAAATTAGAATGTAGAGCTAGATTTGATTAGGAATAGATTTATTAGATTTGGACACTTTACAATTATAAAATTTTATATGTGATTCTTTGCTTTACTATTTGACAACTGCCAATTAATGAATCATATCGTCATTTCTCTAAAAGGAGAAAACGTGCAACATAGATGGACTCTGTTATGGTGAAGGTGACACGAATCCAAGCAGCCCTTGCTTACTCTGTAGACCTGACACATCAAGGTTTACTTGGTCAGTTGCTGAAAGTAAGTTCTGAGTAGTTCTGATTTTTATCTGATTTTTTTTTAAAGTAGCAAGATGTTTAGGTTCTACTGAGTTTCAAAATGAAAAGATATATCAAATTTTTGAGTTTAGTTGAGTGTTTCAGCTAAAGCTTAGTGGGTACTATTTTAGTTTGTAATTCAGTCTTGTTTTTCATCTTGCATGTCTCCTAATTTCTCAAAAGGATCTTTTCTATTCCAGATTAGACATATGAAAGACAGACTTATTGATTTTTTTTTTCCCCTGTTCTCAGTAACTAACAAGAAAATACTGAAATAACAACTCTCTGAGCCTAATTAGCAGTTAAAAGTATTTTGATGTTTGGTACAACTATGTCCACAAGTGTTTGTTTTCAACATTTAGGAATAAAAGGTATTTCCCAACAATCAGATGCATGTTCTTAGGCTTTCTTTCACTTTTTTCAATGGGTAGTCTGTGTGTAAATATTGGATAGTCTGTATACACATAATTTCATCATTGGAAAATTCAGAGTGAAAGGGGTCTCAGGATGCCTGAGTCCATCCTCCTGCTTAAGGGTCAGCTGTGAGCTCTGTTCAACTCAATCATTAATTAACTTAGGGTGTTAGCAGTAGCATGTAAGTTACTGTTCTTTTTACATGACCCTTGTGATCAAAAAACAGTAGATTCAGCTACCTGTGAGTACACAACTGCAGGCAGAGCAATGAAAATCATATCTGAAATTGCAGTTGCAAAATTGTATGTTTATAATTTATCTAAGTTATAATGTCAGCAATGTAGCTCTGCAGAAGTTAGACAACAAGCAGCTTTTCTGTGTACATATATCTATGAAAATGCTCTGTAAAGAGTTTTGCATAAATGTTGGTAACACCTCATAGGCCTAGTAACGATATTTTATACAAGACTTTGTTTCAAAGACTCTTTGACTTATACCAAACGAGGTGAACACAAGAAAGTAGATTAAAAGGCAGGTCATGTTAACTAACCACTTCATATTTGAATATAACTTACATTGATTGCATAGATGCATGGCCAAAGCAAATACTTCAATGTATATTTAAGAATCTCATACTTCAGTTCAATTAGAAACCATACCATGAAAAGCGGACTGTCATCTAGAGTTTCCATTTTCTGTCTCTCTGTAGTACAAAGTTCTGGCCTAGAAGCTGTAGCTCTTTTGGTTCAGAGTTTGATCACTAGATAGATAAATCAAATTGATCCTGTTGTCAAATGGGATGTGGCTTGTGGCTTTACAAGTAGCCATCCAGCTTTCCCTATCAACCCAGGTCCATCATGTCTCAAATACAAGAATTCCATCAGTGTTTCATGGGGGAAGCGCTGACAAGACTCTGCCTGGATTAGTATTTCTCTTGTATTAATGGGACTTCTGGTGACTGTCTCACTCAATCTCTTCCTAGTTCTAACTCCTACCAAAAGCCAAGGTAGCTATCCCTGTTTCAGAAGAATGAAACCTGAACTCATCCAGCAGTTGCGGAGTGAAGAGATTTCTATGTTAGAGCCATAGACTAGAATTCAGTATTACTAAAGTCAGAAACAGAAGAATGTAAAACAGGAGCAATTCCCCAAAACCAAGAAACACAACCTTTTCTCCGGGCTGGATGACATCAGGAACAGGGTGTAAGAATCTAAGTACTGAAGTATTGATTACAAATTCTTCTCTCTTTGTGTTTCTTTTTTTGCCACAGTTGGTGGGTTCCTGCTTGGAGTGGTCACTTCACAGTAAACCTTAATTTAGCAATCTTAATCCCTGTCCTACATCCCAACTTCAAAGCTTGCACTCACCCCAGGGCTCCCATTTCTCTCTCTGCTTCCCATTGATCTCTCACTGAACTGGTGCTGGTGATTTTGCCTGTTTGTTTTCACCTGGTGTCTCTAGAGATCTAACAACTCCTGCCAAAGAAGGTAGAGTCCAGTAGTGCAGGAGTGTTAATAGACTTTTTCAGACTTAACAGTGAGTAGGCTGTATGGTTGAAATGCTTCCAAGGAACAGTGAGTACCTTACCTATTCCATCACCCCATGCTCAGTTTTGCTAAGATGCTCACTTCAGCTCATTCTCAACTAGTGCTTAACCATGTCTGTTCATTTCTTAAAGGGAGCACCAATAACTTTGGAGTCTTATGATTTTCTGTACTTCTATTTTTAAACTGCAACTCTTTATAAAAACAATGTTTAATTTCAATTTAATTTCAATTCTGAGGCATTTTTCTATGTAAATGTAATCAATCTTTACAAGCTCTTACATACTGTAAGTAATTTCTTGTCAGTATTGTTACAATTGTAATGAAAATAGCTATATTTTTTTCCTGTGCTGTTCAGATGATGTTAGAACGTAAAAGAAATAGTCACATATGTCTTCCTTACCAGAAAGATATGTTCCTTTTTAATTTTTATAAGTATATTGCAACTCTTGCTTAAAAGAGAAAATATCTCCTTTGTTGCAGACAACCAGCCTCCAGTGCTTGAAACTTTTCAGGGTATGCTACAGACTTTTTATGGAGAAGATTTTGTATATCAGTTTTTGGCTTCAGATCCAGAGGGCTCTGCTATTCTTTTCACATTGGAGTCTGGTCCTGAAGGTGCCAGTCTTTCCCCATCAGGTCTCCTTTTGTGGAAAGCTGTGTCAAAGAATCCCCATAAATTAACATTTTCTTTGACAGATGACTGCAATGCGGAGACTAAGGTAGAAATAGAGGTAATTAATATTACAGTAAAATGGCACATGCTAGTAAGATGTTTACAGTATCTAATTACAACATTCAGTGCTAGTTCATGGAAAGAGAAAACTG
Organism: Aquila spilogaster; assembly: GCA_024606505.1. Classification (NCBI taxonomy): domain Eukaryota; kingdom Metazoa; phylum Chordata; class Aves; order Accipitriformes; family Accipitridae; genus Aquila; species Aquila spilogaster. The sequence goes on from JANHGO010000053.1 coordinate 61,991,475, forward strand.
TCTTATTTGCCTTTTTTTGTAGGTCAGGGTAAATTCGTGTGATTGCCTAAATAATGGCTCGTGTGTGACAGACATTAATTTCCCACCTGGAAGTGGGAGATACCTTTGTGTGTGTGTGGCTGGATTTGAAGGTGATCTCTGTCAAGTGAATACTGATGACTGCAAACTCAACCAGTGTGGTAGTGGCAAATGTGTGGATGGAATCAACAGCTATTACTGTGAATGTCCACCTGAACTTCAAGGTAAACTACTGCATCATATATGCACATTTAGATTTTTTGTTTTCCTCTGGTGAATATGGTAAAGCAGGAATGATAGGCTTGGTCCCAGCATGGTTTCTCCCATGCCTGCAGATAAGTGTAGTCCACAGAGCCCATCCTCTTCATGTTCTGCAATAAGCAACATACTTGGCATATGGTAAAAAAAATGTATACAACAAGCATAGTCAGCTGTATTTATTAGATGTACTGAATATTTTGATGTACTTAATATATGCACTTCTTTGTATTTTAGCCCCTGCATTTATTCTACTTTTATTATTTATAAAAATACTGTCAAAGTCTGGTGACAACAGTATTATAAAAATCTGTATTTGAATGCAGGTGAAAACTGTCAAGATGACATAGATGAATGTATATCCAACCCTTGCTTCCCTGGAGTATTTTGCTTCAATACTTTTGGTTCTTACTATTGTGGTTCATGCCCAAATAATCTACGTGGAGATGGGAAGTCATGCTACGGTAATATGATCTGTTTTTCAGAAGAACGCTATTATCTTATTGTAATTAGACAAGATATCTCTGGATGTGCTACGTTTCTAACAGTAAATTAGAACTCTACAGTAGTCAGCAGAAAAGAACTCTCTGACTGTTGGCTACTGAGACAGAATCTCAGATTGTCACAATATCAGATTGTAGTGGATCACACAGTTGTAAACTCCTTTTTCAAATGGTTAGAAAAAAAAATAGCTACCAAATGCCCACATTCTTTTATTTAATACTAGGAATTTATGCAGTGTAGTTCTATGTTATTTTCATAATACAAGTAACTATTGACAAAATGCTTTGCTTTTAGGCTGCTTAACATAAAACTATTAATCCAAATCGAGGCACTTGAGAAATCAGGTGCCTAACATGAATTTATTGTGTCCTATTATGCCATTTCTGAATAACTTGTATTTTTAACATACTCTGTTGCAAATCGTTAAGAAACATTTTTTACTCTTCATCTGCTGTCTGAATTTTGAGGGTTTTTTTTGTATTGGAATTCTGTAATTTATTTGCTGTTGAAATAAAAGTAACAACTAATGTGCCTCTCATTTTTTGTTTTAGAAACCTCTGAAGACATTTCTGGTGAAAGAAAAGATTCCACAGGCGAAGTTGGAGAGAATAAAGGTGATTTAATTTCATGAAGACAGTGGAATTTCTGATTCATATACTGATAAGAATATAGGTGTGAAGTTAAAGGTTTTAGTCAGCTGTATGTTATTCACGTTAATTTTTCAGTTTAACTAAATTAAATTAATTACTTGGCTCGCATTTTTACTTCTGATCTTACAGTTGACACTGAAATGTCAATATCAACAAATCCCTTAGGTCAGTCAAGTCATTTCATTGACAGTGTGATAGATGACATTCTTACTGCTGCCTTTTGTTTTTGTGACTAACCACTGATGTGCAATAGGTAACATGGGGATAGTGACATCTGTTATATGAGATAAGCAAAAGTTTATGGCATTATGTTGAATGCCATTTTCATACTTTAATTCAAAGGAAAGGTGAAGAGTATGGCAAATGAAGGTTCTTAATTCCAAAACTCCTTAAACACTGTCACTGGCATTTCCAGCTCTGTGCCTGCTGGGGTGTTGTTCACAGCGAATTCTCCTTGGGTGTCTTTTTCTTCATCCATGAATTGTTAGCAGGGGAAGAAAATGCTCTCTCACTCAATTGCCAGTGCTGGATAATTCTTCATCAGCTGCTTCTAATGCTTTGTTTTTCAGCAGTGGGAAGCATAACACTTTGCAATAAGATTCAGGGAAGTTTAACCTTTTGTTTACGGTTTTCTAATACTGTCCCAAAGGACAGATCTTAAGTTAAGTTGAACGATCTCCTCCAACTTCATTCCTGCTCAAACCCATAATGCTAAAAGCCCATTGAAGTCCTTCTGCCATTCGTGGATTACAATGCCATATTCCTTTCTACAGTCCACCAGAACACCTGCTTTTCCTGGGCAGAATATGGAGCATTTCTCATTCATTTTGCATTACTGTCAGAGAGAAGGCTGAGTCCATCTTTGTCATTGAAAACACATATGTAATATTCCACTAATAAAAAACATACAGAAACTATGAAAATGAAGAAAAACGTTCAGAGAATTATCAGAAAGCTCTGAGATAACTGAAGTAATTAAGTAAACTAAAACGTGATAATACTTTTGCTACAAGGTGGTGAATTATTCATATAAAATACTTCATGTGATGCATCAGTAAGTGTAAGTGGGTAAGTATATATTGTGACTAAATATCTGCTTCCAGACTCTAGGCTTATTACCTACACTTAGACACATGGGTGAACAGTAAGCAGTATCTTCTGTTTAAATACCATTAAGGTTATCTACAGTTATATATTGGTACGGCACTAGTAATTTGCTCTGCCAATAAAGTTATTTGTTGACCCAGTATCTGAAAATCCCTGGCTGCCTGCTCCAAAAGGCCATGGTGAGGGTAGGAAAGGATGTAGCCAGAGTACCTTTGTCTACCAGTTGAGATTTATGTCCTACTGCAAACATTTATTCTGGTGTAGCACATGGGAGGAGAGGAAGAACTGAATGAATGGAACATACATTTTTCTGTTCAGAAGACATTTGCCATCCTTGGAAGAAAAAAATTCTTGTAACATTTCTGTATATTTTTTCTCCTTTTTCTCTTACGTTCCGTAGGTTTTGAACAGTCAGCATTTGACAAGGTCTTGAGCTCTGTTCCCAGTTCTACAGATGCCCCTGAAAGATTTATTTCTATAGAAATGGCCAATACCAGCACTCTGTCAGCCTCCAGTTCAAAAACAGTCACCGCTGAGAAGTCAAATAACTCTCATAGAAGTGCTTCTGTACAATCAGATGTTACTGAAAATGTTGCTCATGCTCTTGGTGGCCCCAGTGGACACCTTACTGACACGGAAGGGGCTTCTCCAGAAAACACAATGATGACAGCTTCTTCAAGGAGCCATACTGCATCAGCTGAGAAGAAAACAAGGGCACAAGTTGAGGCCTACAGTTATTGGGAGGCTAGCAAGAAGGCTTCTCTTAGCAGTAAAACAAATACAAGCAGAGGTCTTTCTTTGCCACACGAAGTATTTAAAGGTGGAAATGCTCACAGAGTCCAGCACTTGTTAGCTAAGCATAGAATGAGTCCTTTACCTTTTGCTCTTGTTGAAGTGACTGTCCCACCAGAAATGCTTCCTGAAGATTCAGATGAAACAGTGCTTCCTAAAGCAGTAACCTGTGCTGATCTACCTTGTTTTCCTGGAGTACCTTGTGAGCCAAGTCAGGATGATAAAGTCAAGTGTGGTCGTTGTCCTTATGGTTATTATGGAGATGGCTTCACTTGTAGAGGTATTACAAATGACTGTACTAAGTGCTTTGCTGAGAAGAATTCTTCGATAGATAGGTCGCTCTGAAAATAATGCCTCCTATTTATTTCCATGGAACATGGAAATTACAACAGATACAAAGAGCACAATAACACTGTTTGACAGAGCAAATTCTCAGCTACAAAACACTATTTTTCAGTGTAGTCACCACTATTACCTATGCATTTTTTCGCCAGTGATGAATAAGAGCCTGCGTGCCACGCTCATAAAAATCTGCACAAGTGCAGGTGACCCACTGTTTCACATCTGCTTTGAGGGCTTCGTTGCTAGGAAAATGTTGCCCATGCAGTTTGTCTTTCATTGGCCCGAACAGATGGAAGTTAGAAGGTGCCAATTCTGGACAATACAGTGGGTGTGATAAGCCAGTCCTGCCAAGAATGGCAATGTGCTCCATGGTCTTCAAACTGGTATGGGGCCTGGAGTTATCACTTTGCAAGAGAAAGGTTGTCCTCTTCTCTGGCCTGACTCTGGAATTTTGAGCCTTCAGCTCAGTTAGTATCATGATGTAGTGGTCAGAGTTGATGATTTGTCTGGGTTCCAGGAAGTGGAGAAGGATCACTCCTTTCCTATCCCAGAAGACAATGAACATCACTTTACCCACTGAGGGCTGCATCTTGAACATTTTCTTTGATGGGGAATTCATATATTGTCACTCTATGAACTGCTGGTTTGACTCTGGCTCATAGTGGTGACACCATGTCTTGTCATCGGTAATGATGCGCTGCAGGAAGCTGTCATCTTCAGCCTTGTATTGGTTCAGTAGGTCCTGACAAACTTGCATACGGTGTTCTTTCTGTTCTGTGTGAGCATTTGTGGGACCTACCTTGCACAAACTGCAATATTTTAATGTTGCCTCCATCATTTCCAACACATAGAAGCCAGCATTCAGCTTCATACACTGAACTTCATCCCTGGTTGCAGTCTGCCAATTCACATGGATGAGCTGATCGAGACACTCTTCATTTTGTAGAGTGACAGCTCTGCATGGACTTTCAGAACATGGCTTGTCTTTCACATCTCTGTAACACTACTGGGACTCATGACCCACCAATTCACTGTGCTCACATGTACTGTTTGGTCTCCATAAGCATTCAGCTTATTCAGTGGGTGCCATTTTTTCCATATGGAGGAATTCAGTGACACACCTTTGCTTAATATGCACTTCCATGTTAGATGCCATTATGTCAGACTGCCGCTCTGCTGCCATCTATCACTCAGCAACAAATTTAATGGAATATTGTTGGGAAGGTTCAGCCTTACTGCCTCACCACCAACATCTGCCTCTGACAGAGTGGAATAACATAATATAATAGGAGGCATTACTTTCAGAAGAGCTCTTGTAATTTTATAACTTGGGAGTACATTGTTAATGCGTGATTGGTAAAATGCATATAGTATTGAATTTCCTTATTAATATTTAGCTTCCAGGCTTTTAGTTGGGTGGATGCACTTAAAAACATTTTTTTCTGATGTATCTCAGGCTCCCCTCTTACGATCAGGGACCTGAATGATTCTTTGTCTTATGTTTATTGTGCTAAGCAGGACATACTTATGCTGAAATGTCTCTGTTGGTTTCTTTATTCCTTTCATTGTTTTCTTTGCCTTTCAGCAATATGTAGACAAACATGTGGCAAAAATATGGTGTGTGTGGCACCCAATATTTGCAAATGCAAGCCTGGTTATGCTGGTTATAACTGTCAGACAGGTGGGTATGGTATTTTGATTTAGCCCATGGTAACTCATATAAATGAGTTAATGATTAAGATGATTGTTGATTTTGCACAGCTTTATGCAGACCTGATTGCAAAAACCATGGAAAGTGCATTAAGCCCAATGTCTGTGAATGTCTACCAGGTTACAGTGGCTCCACTTGTGAAGAAGGTAAACAGAATATTTTCTGCTTTTGAATCCATAAATATCCAAAGGTTGCTGTCAGTGACTTTTGTAACTGTTCATTCTGACAGGAATGCATGTTTATTTTATTTTTACTTTAACAGAGATTCCTATGTTCATTAAGTTATGACAGCAAAATATCGTACTTTGATAACTTATTGCATCATCAATACACTGCACACTGATCTAAAAATCGTGAAAAAAATTGTTTGATGGGTTGGTGGCTTTATCAGATCTCCTGTGCTTTTTCCACTGGGCGTTTGTTCAGAGTTGCCCTTTTCCACTTCACCCCTTCAGCATCTTTTAGGAAAACAAAGGTCAGCAAATTGCAGTTCGCTTTCATGGGTGTGCATACACCTCCCCAGGAGACGGTGGCCCCTGGCTAGAATCCATTCCCTCTAACCTAGGTGCCTTTGCTTAGGTATTGCCATCCCTAAATTGATGCATACAAATCTCAGTCCCTTTGAGGAAGAGGGTAAGGATACAAAAGGATGTCTCAAACAACCCTCTGAATTCTCTGTAATTCAGTTTCTGAATATTTAATGTAAATACTTCCTTCTCTCCACTGACTGAATAGAGAATACAAGTTGTCTCCACATGGTGACCCAATTTGCTTACTCGTGATTTACTTCTTTGTAAGGACAGGAAACAACAGCTGTTAACTGTGTCCTCTTAGGAAGAGTTCCTAATGGCACGTTGTGGTGGCACCCAGCTCTGTGTCACAGTAAGGGCTGGGATGTTCTCAAGTGAAAGGGAGATCTGAATTCTAGACAAATCACCCCACAGCAGTTTCCCAGTCACCATGCATTAGGATATTCTTAGTAAGAGCACTTAGCAGTTCTGTTGAAGCAGGCAATATTCCCAAGGACAGGCAGCAGGAAAGTCTGGTTTAGCCCAGTGATTAGGGCTGCCAGCTGGAAAGACCCTGCTGCCATGACCCCTTCTCTGGATAAGTTTGGACCATTTGTGTGCTGACTCAAAGTGACTGACTGTTTTAACTGTAATTCTGGCCACATCTAATTTGTAGACCTCCCCAGTCTTCTCAGGTGGATTTATGGTGCATGTTTCTTTACACTTGTGTAATAATAAAGATACAGATGAGAGATAAGCATAGGTTTTCCTGCAGTATTTCTGATAATGTGAAATTATGTAAAGATGGTGGCCAGGGGAACTTTCACAGCAAATAGAGTTCACCAGTGACTGTATATGCCTCTAAGCTGAACATTCCTGAAAAGCTGGAAGATTGCATTCCTGTCTGGGAATTGTCTCACATTTCTGTTCTTTGGGGGAGGCCACCAATGTTGGAACTCTGTGTGCTCTGTTGAAATTAAGTTCTTGTTGTTTGTTCTTGTAAAAAAGGCATGGCATATGTTACTTCATTTTATTGCCAGTTCTTTCCCCGCTGTCAATTACTAACCTTGTTCTTTTGCTAAAGCATGACCAATCCACACATCTTCTTAGATGTGCTTTCTTGAACAACTTAGCTCTGTTTTCACAGCACACTGTAAACCACCCTGTAAAAATGGAGGCACGTGCTTGGCCAGAAATCTCTGTACCTGCCCCTATGGTTTTGTAGGACCAAGATGCGATACAAGTAAGTAAAAAATCATAAGCAAAAAATACAGAACATTTTCCCTGTTCTTTGGGAACAGCAAAGCAAGTTACAGTTTAAATTTCTGATGTGCTTTGTCTAAGACCCCTGCCTCTTTGAAGGATCTCATGCTTGGGCTTTATGACCATTAATGAGATAGTATTTGTGTATAACTTTTGAAAACATAATGGACTATAGAAGTTGCAAGTAGTTTTTAAGTTATGAATAAGAACATGGAAACATGGAGTTTGTTGAACATGAAATACTGCCTTCAGAACCAACATAGGTGATTAATGGCATTAATAGATCATTACATCAAATTGGTTAATGCTGAGGTATGTTCAGAAGCTGACATCAGTGAATGGTGGGCCAGAAAAATCGTGATACCAACAAAATGAATTCAGAAGCACATTGTGTGGCCTTTTTTTCTTTTTAACCTGGCATGGAAACAGGAGAACTTGCTGTGATCATAGCTGACAAACTGGCATTTGTCTCACATAAATCATCTGTTGTTTACCAAATTTCTCCATGCTGTAATTTGGCAGTTCCAGATTTGGGAAGGATATTTGTACTGGACATTTATACCACTCAGAAACTGCAAACAGACATGCTGCTTGTAAATCATTCATCTGAATGCAGCTGCATTATTGACCATTATTTGACAAGAGCTTTGTGTGTCTCCTCCTCAAATCCCAGGACTCTGCACTCTCAGTATTTCTTGTTTTGGTTTGAATTGTGGCACAAACAATTGCCGCTCTTAGTTACGTAAAGCTAAGGAGAATGAGATGTTGTCCTGAAAAAGCGATTCATGTTTTTTCATGGCCATCATATCTTATATGCCTTTGCTTGTTACTCTTGGGTCACTCTATCCGTGCAACTACGCTTGTTGAAGTGATGGATGCCTTACTGAACTTCTTTGGAGTCTATCAAACCTATCATGTAATCTGAACATACCATCTTGAATTTTGTTTTCCTCGATTTTATAGTTTGCTAATGTTAAATAAAACCACAGGTAATTACATGGAAGGATGTTTCATATACAAGTGCAAGCTCTTTCCGGGTTTGAGATAGACTCAATCTATTCAGCAATTCCTCTTGCACTAGTGAAATTGTGTGTAATTTCCAGTGTTAATATCTGAGAAAGAACTGAAAAATGGATTAAGGATAATCTGGAACGTATTTTTTTTCCCTCTTTGATGGATGGTAGTGATTTGCAACAGGCACTGTGAAAATGGCGGTGAATGTCTCACTCCAGACATCTGCCAGTGTAAATCTGGATGGTACGGACCTACATGCAGTACAGGTAACAGGGGATAGACCCCACTGCAGACTCCTGCAAGTTCCACATCCCTGGGAGGCCTCTCATAATCTGCAATTTGGAACCGTGTGGTTCAGACAGCAGCACTGGGTGGCTGTTTAATGCTGTGGATCCCCCACACCCCCTCTTGTCTCTTTGTGCTAGTTCTGATGCCAAGTAGCAGCTCTAGAATACCAATCTCAGATTTTTGGGTGGAGATTTTAAGTGAATAGTGTAACCCAAACAGTCCTTGCAACAGAAGCAGATATTTTATGGATTTCATTTTGTTGTCATGGTTCTCACTTTTCCTCACCCTGTTTGTGCAGCGATGTGTGACCCTGTGTGTCTCAATGGTGGTTCCTGTACTAAGCCGGGTGTTTGCCTCTGCCCATATGGATTTTTTGGAGCCCAGTGTCAGAATGGTAATCTTTTTTCTCCTATTTCCTGCCATTATGAGGTAATCAGTAAGAAAGCATTGTTAAGCTTAAGACACGGATTCTGTAGTCAAGTCATCAGAGAAGTAGTGTACAACATAAATATATATATATGCAAAGATTTTATGTCTGATGAGGATTTTAGTGTTGCACTAATTACCTGGAAGTATGTTGCAAAAGCAAACAAAAAACAAACAACAATTTTTCTCCTTTGTATCTTCTAGCTGTCTGCAACCCACCTTGCAAGAATGGTGGCCACTGCATGAGAAACAACGTTTGTACTTGTCCTGATGGTTACATAGGCAGAAGATGTGAAAAAAGTAAGCCAGTGTGGAAATTCTTACACAATATGAAAGTAACCAATCTGTAAACCATTAGAAGTATTAAACAGCAAATGTTTTCATTTTAAGGTGTCTGTGAGCCAAGGTGCATGAATGGAGGAAGGTGTGTAGGGCACAATGTTTGCTCTTGTCCTTCAGGGTGGGGTGGAAAAAGATGTAACACACGTAAGTATCATGTAGTTAACAGGAGAATCGTACCTTAAAAGTAACATATGGTTAAAGGACAGCTCTGTCAACAGATGATAATATGAAGTTAGTGCCAAAGAACTCTCTAAATATATACACACTGACAAACAGTGATCTGTAACTTGGCAGCAAAATGTTGAATGGGGAACTAATACCGTAGAGTTCAGGCTAAATCATGAGACCAAAATATCCTTTTAATTCTTGAATGACGTATGTTTCTGTTTCTTTCTCCATTCTTGTTTAAATAAGATGCATCTGTATTTTTGAATACGTACAGCTGCAAAGAACTGGGTCAGTGAAATGAAAGAATTTCAGTTTATACTATAGGACATAAAAAAGAGATCACAGAAAGAGAACTACAGTGAAACATCGGAAAGCTGTGGAAACAGTGGGAAATGATTGGAGTAGAAAATGCAATGGGCATAAATCCTCTAGGGAAGATAAAAATAGGAGTGTGATGGTAGCACAGCTGTGGATTGCATTGTATCTTGATGAAGTTATAGATGACACGTAAATAAAATGTGGCAGCTTGGATAAAGGCACAGTTTGTGTAAAAAAAATCAGCATGAGCGTGGATGGTAGAAATACTATAGATAAAATGTGAGTGTCTGTCATATCGCCCCACCTGAGGCTCAGATACTGATATGGACAGTGAGGTCTCTGATGGCATGGATGAAAAACAATTTTCCCTGTGTTATTTTCTGTAATTATTGGAAAGTTCTATTGAGAAAAAAATATCACCCATATTGACAGGGGTTAGATATTTTCGGACTCTATGGAAAAGAGATTTCATCATCATAAAATCAGTTATCAGTGAGAAATAATAGCATTTTAGAGTATGGTTTAATAAACAGAGAATGTGCAGAAAAATGGTTCATAGAAAATAAGGGAAGATGGTGTAACTCTTATGTGTAGAGAGCAGTCAACATCTAGTGAGCATCCTGAAATGTAAATAAAAAGTAAAAGTAATTATGTGGGCTATAACTAAACTTTGTGGTGATGATTTTTGTGCAGCAATCTGTCTTCAGGAATGTAGGAATGGTGGGGAGTGCATTGGACCAAGTACGTGTCATTGCCCTCCGCAGTGGGAAGGAATCCAGTGTCAGACACGTAAGAATGATGTGGCCTGCAATGTAAACTTTTTGTTTCTGCACAGTTTAGAACGCTTCAGAAATGCACAATACCTGCAAGTCTTGTACCGTGGCTGTATTTTAACACAAATCTGTTTTAAAGGCAGGACACAGTACAAGTTCCTGTGCCCATTCTGAAGCTCTCTAGAATACAAAGATAGTCTGAGACCATGGCTGTATGCAATGGATAGATGATATGCTGCAGCAACAGCCGTGAGAGACCATTGCTATGTACTTCTTTAAAACACACCTTACTCATATCTCTCTCTCCATCTTATTTATGCCGTCAGTGTGTTCCCATATTACATCTACATCTTTGTATACGGAGATGGGATAGGAAAAGAATATTGTATGGCTCCTCATGATGGTGTAGCTTTTGTTAGATAACTAAAGCCACATATCCCTCTCTCTTGGTCTAGCTGTGTGCAATGAGAAGTGTCTGTTTGGAGGCAAGTGTGTGTCACCTAATGTGTGCTCCTGTCGTCCTGGTTACACTGGAGTCCTCTGTGGGAAGAAAGTTCAGGTAACTGCAGTGTCGAGATGCCATTACAGATGTGGCAATTTGGGAGTCATTATTTAGTCCACTTGTCCAGAAAGCAGCACCAAATATAGCAGGAGTGTTCTTATTTCTTCATTTCAGTCTCCAGTGAGGGAAACGTCCTAAAATTCCTGACTTATTCTATTATTTTACCCATTCCAGTACTTTGAGAATTCTTCCCAACACCTGAAGTAAATTTCCTTTGTTTCTAATTAAGTTATTTCTTTTCCTGCTGCAGCCATTTTGGGAATGACTTCAACCATTACTCTTCTCTAGAGCGTAGCCCCATTTTGGGGAGCAGTATCCCACTGTTGATTTTCTCAGCTGTTGTCAGGTCAAGCCCTAGTATTCTTTTAACTACCTACCTACCTACCCCGTCACTCAGTGCATCCTCATTTCATGCCAACATTTATTATCACCAAGTATAACTTTGGGCATAGATTTATTTTTTTGCATGGTAGTGAACAATGACCACTTCTCTGTCATGCTGTATTCCTTTGTTTGGGCACTATCTTTCACTGAAGTTACTTAATTAAATGTTATTACAACTGTTTTGTGACTTCTGAAGTAGACAGCGTTCTACTTTTGTCTGCATCATCTATGAATCTCCTTTTAATTTCAGCAGATTTTGATATTTTTATGATACTTATTTTTATTCACTTGGAGGAGCTGGAACATACCTAATTTTTGCACTGCTTGCTGGTACTACTCCACTACATTCGTGTTTAATTACATGCTGCTGTTCATGCTTACACTGTTTTCTTGTAAAAACCATTCAGCTCTTTGGCCTCCTGCAGCAACCAAAACAATATAGTCTTCCCATTTCCTTTCTTTTTAGCACTTTGCCACAGTCTTTTAATATAAAATCTATACTGTGACTCCTAGCTACACAGGTATTTCTTTTCTGAGGAATAGTTAAAAAACAGGGAAAACAGCAGCAGGTCTTTACTTTCATCCAAGCGTTAATTTCTCCCACTTGAAACTACTAGGAGTTCAGGAGTTCAGATCTTTCTTCTTTTTGCTTTATCGTGTACAATATACAGTGCCATTAACATCTCTGGTCAGATATCAGATAATTGGCCAGAGATGGGGTAAATATGTTTAAGAAATCAAAGCAGTAAATAACTGTTCATATACACCTTGAAAATATAAAACTATACATCATGATCACCGTAAAGATAAAACTGTAATGCTTGTGGCATGGATTTCCAAAATGCACAATAAAAATGAAATAATTTAGATTGAAGTATTTGTATAAATACATCCTTGAAATCATCAGCACTTTTTTCTTACTCTGGGAAATACAGTGCTGATCAGTTGGACAGTGCTATACCTCTCACTGACGAAAATGGCACATTTTCTTTCTCAAATGAATGAATGAGCTTTATGCACAACCTGAACTCCGTGTTTCTCTATATCAGGAAAGCAGAGATTCATTAAAATTGTTTCTTAAACAAATAAGTTCATCTATTATATTTATTTATTTTTCTTTCCAAGGTACAAAGACATCGTGACTGAAGAAAGGAAGTGCATCAATTAAATGCTGCATGGATCTATGACTCTTGAAAATAGCAAGAACTTTGGAAGGCATTCACAAATCTTATTTAAAAGAGAAGAATATTCAGAATATTTTTTAAAAAATTCATGTTAGTTGGGAATGTTTGAAGAGCTTCAATACAACAAACTTGTAGTCATTGGAACGTGTGTCTCTACAATTTTCAGCTACCTCACAGCCTCTGATCCTTCACCAGACTCGGAGATTTTGTGCATCATGCAAACCCAAAATGCTGCAGTCTGTTGCTAGAGTCAACTGGACTGTGCGTGAGCAAGATTGTAATACCTGCTGAGCATCTCTAGGAAAGCAGACAGCACACAATCACGTGGAATTGTATATTTTGCTTTTAAGTGTTGCTCGCATATGTATTATTTGGATGCATACAGAAGGAAGAGCAGAGCTTTTTTTTTTTTTTTCCCAGCTTGTATTTGCATTTCTGTACTTGGTAGTGAGGAAGGAGGGGTAGCCCAAAGCAAGACGTCAGTAGTAGTGCAGGCAAGGCCATGTGGCTTGTTAACAGTCAACCAGCAGCAGACTCATTGTGGTTGATCTGTGGCAGGTCTTTGTATCCAACAGCCAGACTCTTCTTCATTACTTACGCTCACGTGTGTACATGTGAGTACAGAATGACTGCTGTGTCTGTAAGACTCTTTCGTGCTCCTATTTTGAAACAGCATTTGGAAAGATGAGAAAATAATGTTTCTTAGAGAAATGTGACAGCGTTTGACCCAGAGAGATCCCATGCCAAACCTTAAAACAGGAGCTGATAAGCGCAGGAGTTTGCTGCAATCATGACATCCGTATACATCATCTCAGAAAGCATTTGTAAGCAATCCATACAAGTCCTTTTTCCATTACCTATTGCTCCAACCAACTGTTATCACCAAACAGTGGTGAGAGAGTTTTTGAACAAATAAAATTCCAGTTTAAGTTTCCTTCCTTCCTCCTTCTGCCTCTCCTTCAGCAACTGAGTTCTGGTAATAGGCACAAAACTCAGTTTAAGCTAAGCATGTTAATTTACCATTTTGGACCGTGGGTTGTTTTTCTTACCGAAAAAATAAGCCTCATTATTTTTAATCTCACAAACGATATCCCATTTATATGCACTAATTCTGAATAGAAAGAAAATCCTGCTCCTTTAGCCATTTTCTGGCACTGTGGGATGCCAACTGCCACTCAGAGCTGTTAGAGCTGTTGTGAGCTTACGTTTCTCCTCACCTTTCCGTAGCCCTCCTAATCCGTTCTGCAAAGTAAACTGGCATTTTCAGAGCTCAGCACCATTTCATAATGGTGATTTCTGAGTGCCTGGTGTGCATTTCAAAAACATCTGCCGTCTTCCACTTGCACTGTAAGTTTCAGTGGCTCCATAGCTTTTATTTGTAGTCCAGCATCCAGGTGGCTGATAGCCAGATGTGCTGGGAACCGCTCTATTATTTAAAACCTGCTTCACTTGAACTGTTTCCTTTCTCAGGGCTCACAAAGATCTCTATGAACAAAACCTGACTAGCTATTGGAACGGATGCCTCAGGCTGAAGTCTTGAATACATAATATTTTTTAAATGTGGGCATGCTGATATTGCATAAGCTCATTTTGTAGCAACCCCCACTCCATGCATCATTTAGCTACAGAGGTGATGTGCTAAGGAAAGAGGTGCCAGGAACAGTATTTTGGTTAATGACTTTGTGCAACCCTCTGTTCACAAAACTGAACCAATACAAATGCCTTTCTAGGATTTCAGGCTGAATAAAGGGTTTTAAATAATAACTTTTAGTATTTCTCACTGATTTTCATTGTTGCTAAAGGCAGAAATAACTTCTTTTACATCTTCCAAATGCAAGCTGAGGGAAGAAAAGCACATCTAGACTATACTAGTTAAAGGCTTGGTGCAAATCTATGCTGCGTTCCATTAAGCACAGAAAGCAGGAAAATTACTAGTACAGGCATAAGGACACATACTTCAAAACTTCCTCGTAATTATGTGAAACTTTTGTTACTACTGTCCGTCATACATGAAATAGTATTCACTGAATGTAACTAGAAAGTAGGCCAAAAAGATTATGGGGGCTTGGAATGGGGCATTAGAGGGTCTGCTGCAGGGTAACTAGTGCCAAACTGAAATCTCTTATGCTGATTCTCAGCACATTAGAAAGGTTGCAGTAACAGGAAAAAAGGTTTTCATATGAGTAAATTATTGTTATAGTGTACATACAAAGTTTTTCCATCAGTATGAACAGAGTCAGAATCAGAACTCAGTTGGCAGAGAAAATGTGGAGGAAGCAAAAGGTAAACTAAATCAGTATGCCGTACAAGACTGAATACTGAATTTTGTTGCACGACATCCTTATATACTAAAGGTAACTGTGTATGTCATCTGACTACTAAAATTGCTCTGCAGGCCAATAGAAATTCTTTTCCTAAATACAGATGAAACTTTGCCTATGATCTTTAAAATGCTGCTTAATGAGTACTTGTCAAAGGAAGTAGTCACTCACATCACAGAAGAAACTACAGATCTTAGCAAGGACTTACCTTCCTACATTTATATACATGTTACCCAAGATTTCAAAATAAAAAAATAAAATGGTCCACAGCTGAAAGTTTTACTCTTCTTAAGGCATTAATGTTATCATAGCTGAGAACAGAAAGTGAGTTTGCTTTTCTGCCTAACAAAAGAATAATGAAAGCAAATAGTAACACAAATGATATGAAAGCTTTACCTTCTTGTCAGATCAGATATATCCATTCCATTACTCACCCAACTGAGAAAATCCAGTGTTTCAGTTCTCAATTAAGCATTAACACTGGGGTACATGTACAGAATCATTTAGGTTAGAAGAGGTTTTCAATGACTAAAAAGGTTTAAGCTGTTTCTCTTCTAAGAAGGGGGTATGTGGCATAGTTGGTTTAGTTTATTCAACTTTCTCTCACAGCTCTGTTTAGAAAAATTATTTGATTAAAGTGAACCAAATAACTCGGTACAATCTCTGATTGTGGAATATAAAATTTAAATGGTAAATTACACGTTACGTAAGAAACCAACACTTCTCACTCTTCCACGCACACTCTTCAAATGACAGAACATCAAAAATGCAACCAATGCACCTCCCCTACAATTTTCTCAGTCATTTTAATGAGAATCAGAGCATCTGTACAATGTGGTGTGCTTAGCTCTAATAAAAAAATTACCTGTTCTGTATGCAAAATTACCTTTCCATGGGAAGATATGCCTAGCCCCCAAAACAGCATGCTGTAACTAACTGGCAAGCATGTTCAGCTTCCTGGTGAGTGGGAGGGAACGGGGAAACAAAAGAAAATGAACACTGACAGCTCTTCAAGTGGACACACGTGCAACTCTGGAAACAATCACTTGAATCTCATAATACATCATGATTATGTTTGACTCTGAAAAAACAACGAGGACATTTATTAAAAATACTGTGGAGATTTAAATGAATTTTCTTAAAAACAGAAGAAAAAGATAGGAAACCCTACAGCCAGTAGATGGCGCTCCATCCAAGCTCTTTCTAAAATACGCCTTCACAGTCGGTGTGTTCCATCAAATTACTGCTTTATTCATTTTAACTACTTCTGTACAGGCAACTATTTAAATTAGCAGTTGTTCTGGCCTGCTCAGAAACACCAACTTCAGGTCTGCTTCAGCAGCCTTTGTCTTATACACCTATAATACCTCTTTTGGTTCTAATCACTGTTATTGTCACTTTAGGCTTTATTATTAGAAGTCAGGCTTTCTAGGAACAATGCTGAGATATTGTGCCTCCTCACATGCACATATTTCTGCTCATTTGCTCTGACATCTTGGGGCTGATGCAATTTATTTTGTTCATTCACTTCCCTACAACTAGCATTTCATCTAAGGTATTCAGCTTAACTTCTGAATTTCTAAATTATGGCTTGATTACCATAGCGAGCTGTGATACAGACACAGAACTTCAATGTCATTAAACCTCCACGTGAAGCATTGAAAAAATCATCTTGTTCCATCTATGAAAACCACATTTTTCACCAGCATGTCTGAAATATCCAGCATATCGTAGTAAAAGCAGCACCAAAAAATACATTCCTCTTGTTCTGTCCCACGTTCCTGGCAACAAAACCTCCATTAGACAGGCTCCTAGCGGGTTTCAACTGGACCAACTACAACAGCCTTTGAGCAAGGGCAGAGAAAGGCTTCTCAGCTATACAACACAGCAACTGCTTTCTAACAGAAAACAGCAGCCTCACACATATACCGTTCAATGTCTTCTATCTGCCTTAGCATGCTTTGCTTCTCTTTTAGACAAGTTCGGTAAACACAAACGCCCCATTTCATTTATTTCTGGTCAGTGTTTGGTAGTTCGTCATCCCTGGAAAAATATGCCCTTCTAACTCATTTTCCCTTGGAGAGCTACCGTGTTTGGCATTATTTAGAAAATCGCCCAGTTCAATTTGCACGTTTTGGCAAAGCCTTCCTACGGTGTAGCTTTCAAGAAACAGGAAAGGCAAAACACAGAACAATGCCTGCTGAAGTCTCAGTTAGATCTGCAGCCCACTCAGAAGGCTGCAAAACCTGAATGAGGCCAACATGCCCAGGAGGGAAGCCTCAGCATCCTCCGTTCAGGTGATCTGCAGCAAACAGGGCTCTTCCTCATTGCAGGCCTGTCATCCTCCACTATGTTGCTCCTGCAGACACAACTGTGAATGTGAATCAATGTCTACATCTCTAGAAGGGAGATAAACATTTCCCTATCTTTCTTGGATAAGGAAAAGAAATAAATTGGAAGCAGAGAGATGATGAGATACTATGATAGTAAAAGTGGTCGAGATAAGGACTCTTTTAGAGTATTAGTATGGATTAAGCTTTTAGAAGGTAACAGTGCAACTGTCTGAATGCGTATTTTTGTTCCTTTTTTTTTTTTTTTTAAATAAAGCTTAACTGATCAAGATCAAATCTGATTGTGGTAAGGGGCAGGAAGCATACACAAATCAATAACCAGGGTTTTAATAAGATGCTTTGCAGCTTGATGATGTTCCAGAAAGATGCAAACCTCATGCTTCTCCTTTCAACTGCATCATTGTAACAAACATAAATTATACTCGCACTAACAACCCCATCTTATGATCTGAATTAAGGAGGCTTTGTTTCATGTGCTTAAAAAAAAAAAAAACAACAAAAAACCCCACAACAATTCCAGCCTGAAAAATAAATAATCAGAAGTGCACACATCCATTCTGAAGTATTTTATTTGGAGAGTATATTTTACTTCAAGGTCAACTCTATCAACCAAGACATAATAGTTCTGCTTATGAAGAAAAATGAGAACAGCAGAAAAACATACACTACACACACAGGAGAGGAGCTGTATACTACACACAGTTGGATACTTTCAACAGCTTTATTACCACCAGCAATACTCCTCTTTCATAGAGAAAAGCATTTACTCAATCTACTAAAGACAAAAAGCTACCTGACGTCAACTAGCTACCACTTATGTTCTTCCCTATCTCTTCCCTCAGATTTCATCTCTGTATGAAGAGTTACAAGAAGAAAATGCAGCTTATCTGTGCTGAAGTTGTTTCATTCCTTCCTCCTCTTTGTGCACTGTAGACCAGAATAAGGCAGTCGACATCTGCACACGTTTGGAGCTATGCATTTTCCTCCATGTTGACAAGGTAGTTTACATACAGCTGAAATGAGACACCAGACACACAGTACATCTTCTGTACAACACAGGATCATTTTTCTTCTTTGTCTTACTGTACTAACAGAATTGTTCCCTGGTGACCACATTGGGACAGCATAAATAAAAGCACAATGGAAAAAACAAGAAGCAATCTCTCTCAATTTATAGCCTCGTGGCCTTCACTGGAATAAAGCCAGTACATATAGCCTTCTTTGTCCTCCATTCCCCTTTTAAAATACTATCATTTCCATGGTTCTTTAAAGTTGAACTGTTTTTTTTTAGATGGATATCTCCATGAGAGTGAGGGAATGTAACACTATAATATGACGGAAAGCACAGCAATAATAGCATGGCAGAAAAGTCCTCGGCTGCAGCAAGTGAGGATATGCCCAAATGCCACGGACACAAAAACAAAGGGGAAAAAAATATATATATATCCACTTACCCTCAGAAGACCTCATGTAAGCAGGGATCTCCAGGGAAATACCCTTGCCTCCACTGCCAACCCTTAAATGAGGTCTGAGAAGGGGTGGATCTTGGCTCCACCCCTTCTAGTCATTCAGGTGTATTGTATGCACCTGAGCTCCCCTGGGTCGGAGCTGTCTTCCCACCAGGTGCTCAGTCACTGTTTCAAGCCATGACTTTCCAATACAGGAAACAAAATTTCTGCTGAAACTTCTTCAAGGCAGTTATTGGATCCACGCATCCACACGCAAACAGTTTCTGCATACTAGGTGCTGCTTACATGTTGCCGTTCTTCCTTAGGAGGAGTGGGGGACCAGAAAGGCAATGGGCAACTAAGCAGGCACAGCTATAAGTGTGCCCCTTCGAAATAGAGCAGTTAAGGTAGCAAACAAGAGGGCTGCAATTTTCTTTATGAGCACCTTTGCCAAGAGAGGTCAAATTGGATAAAGATTTAGCTAGTTCAGGCACAATCATAATTTTGTCATTAAGAACCTGAACGCTTCTACCATTACTGCTGGTGCAGTGAGTGAAACCAGGCATTCTACAACTTCTCTCTATGTTCCATACTTACCTTTTAATATCACCCTCTATCTCAATACACTGTTGAATACAAAGAATAAGCATTTTCCCAATCAAATGGGGACATTAAAGTATTTTTTTATTATTGTTTGTTGGACAATATACATATTGCAGAAGAACTAATACTAGCCCATTTGGACCCCTTGAGCCACACAAGTATTTCATTTGCAGGAGGATTTAAACCAGAGACCTTGCACCCACCATATCCAGGCCAAAGCAACATTTAAGTGAGCTATCTCTAAGTGTCCCAGAGAGCAAACAAAAAGCTTTCCTTCTTTCAACCTCAGGACTATTACCTTTAGCATCAGGGCTGTGCTGTTACAGGCATACAGGGCCACGCAGCTCTGAGTAGATTAAAGGTTTTATAATTTTCATCTGCTTTTATGAATCAAAATTTTCTATAAAATAAGTACTTATTCAGTAGGAATATCAGTCAGTACTAATCTTGATTACAGACAACTTCCTGCTCTTTTAAAAACAGTTGATCCTCTCTATTTATCCTCAAAGTGAGAAGTAAATTTCAGTTCTCCACATCCGTAAAATTTACCCAAGTTTCTAAACTATATCAGTAGTGACAGCATTTCTACAGTGGCTGTTTTTTAGTTCTTTAGACTGGAATCTCAGTTTACGGTAAGTATTTCAGAAATACAGTGTATTCAAAGTAATGAATTTGGCAACAACCAAGACCTGAATTTGAAGCCACTTCAGGTGGAAAAGTTCCGTCTTTCTGACCAAGCTAAAAAGCCATCTGTTCCTGGCACATACACATAAGATCCAGGGTATGCAGAAGAACTTCTCGTTTACTGTTTTAAGACACTTTTCTAGCAGCTTTGTTAGGCACTGAAGATTGGAAGACTGTACTGTGTAAATCAAACAAGAAGAGAAGGGGATACAAGAAAAATGTCAACAGTTATTTACCTAAGTGACATGCTCCACCAACCCATCCAGCTGGACAGCTACAAATCCCAGGAGCCACACAAGCTCCATTATTCCGGCAACCTTGAGGGCAAATTGCTAGAAGAAAAGAATGGGAAAGAGAGCAGGATTTATAAAACTGATATAAAAGAATCCTGACAGAATGAAATATTCAGGATGATACAAATCAAAATGGCAGAATACATTTCATTCCAAGTCAGATGCTCAACTAGTATTACTCTAAAGGCATTTCCAGGACCATGGAAATGAGAAAAAAAAAAAAAGAAAAAGAAAACATACATGTACCAAGTAAGTCTTTAAAGTTCAAATGTTAACATATGCACACTTTAACATGGAATAATTTGACAGTACTTTCTCTGAACACACCAGTTATGCAAGTTCTTTGATTCTGTCATAATGCAATGACATTTCCATAGTTATCAGCCTCTTAATTCTTTTAAAATGCTTTTGTCACTGCCGTTACATTTTTATTGATATGTCCTGAGACAAAAAAAACTGAGACTACTTCAATGATCTATCCAGCAAATTACTTTTGTTTTTACTACTTGAGTCTCATCAGGCTGCCATCAGGACTTACTCACAGGGCTTAGGGACTGTCAGCATTTCAATCAGCTGTGGTAGAGATGAAGCACATAAGTGTCAGTACTCACCTTCCTGGCATCTTGATCCTGTCCAGCCGGAAGCACAAAGGCACTTCACGACCCCATTGACAGAGATGCATTCCCCGCCATTTTGACAGCCTC
Source organism: Aquila spilogaster (assembly GCA_024606505.1). Taxonomy (NCBI): domain Eukaryota; kingdom Metazoa; phylum Chordata; class Aves; order Accipitriformes; family Accipitridae; genus Aquila; species Aquila spilogaster. Next base: position 62,012,492 of record JANHGO010000053.1, read on the forward strand.
CTTCACAGCTTACTGCAGAGAAACAGCATGAACAATACATTCAGGAGCAGCACAGGTAACAATAATTATCTTTACAGAGCTGGCTGATCATCAACTACTTATTTCATCACATCTGCAAAGACTACGATTTCAACTATTCACAGGCAAGGCACAGTTCCATCAGGAATTAGCAAGGATGACAGAACCATGTCAGCACACGCCAACTCAAAATGTAGTTAAAATTAAGCCTGAGTTTGTTGACCATTTAACCTGAGAGTACTAACAAACACTATCATCGTGGTGGCACAACTGCACTCCCCCCCCCCCCAAAAACCTGTGAACCAACAGTTGAGCAGCTACATCACACAGAAACTACTAACACATATTCTTATTAATCTAGTCAAATCAGAGCTGCTAAGTCAGTAATACGTGGTCAAGACTTCATGTATTTCATTTCCTGACAGTTCCTACACATGACAAGAGGAAGAAGAGAAGGAGATTATTACTTTGACAAATGAAACTATGACTACAGTCCAGACAAGTGGTGCTTTACTAAAGGCCAACTAAGTAAGCCTCTTCATTTCAGAATTGTTCTACATATCAAAGCCCTGAAGGCCTAATTAATTAAGCATTATTTATGCCAGGCGTATGATTAGTATCAACTGCGGACTGCAATATTGCCTTTGAAACATGGCATAATTGCTTCTCTGTACAATCAAATGCATCCTTTCACAAAAATGAATGTAAATGGATACAACGTTTCCACTTTATGGAAGAGAAACAACTATCCTTCGTTATAACAATGAACGGTCAGAATGTCTGCTCAATACTTCACATCTAAGTTTAAATCTCTCTTCTACCACAAGTTATGAGCATGAATTCAGCAAACAGATTTTTGGTACAAATGCTGAACAGCAAGGGCAAACAAGTCAACTCTAGTACAACCAGAAAAGCTCTTCAGAGCTTGTTTCATGTTTCTCTAACACACAGTAGAAGTTACTGTTTTTAATAACACGCTGCACTTCACAGCAAGCTTGCACAGGCTCATAAGTCATTATATTCCACCACATCCTTTGCCTCGCAGGGAGACCATAAGAAACAGTAGAACATTTGCTCAGAGATCCAAGTCTAGCCTATAGCATGAGCACAAACTAAATCCCTATTCTGCTTTCTCTGTTCAACCTATTATCTTCCTTCTGATTTAGATGATTATGAAAAGGTCAAGTTCTCCCTTCTACAGAGATCCCACCAACCTACACTTGCAGTTGGCTTTTAAGAAATAAAAGGAATATATAAAGTTTTTTGCTAGAAAATGAACTTGACCATACTTCAGTTTACCTCATAGGTGTAGGTACTCTTAAGTCTACCCAAAATGAAAGGTTATTTCTCAATGCATTACACAGTACTGTGTTACAAAGCAGTGTCCCCTAATGAAGATCTGCATATTTTGTATTTCTCTGTAACATTAACAATTTTGATATCAATGTATGAGTGTTATCGGTGACATCTGAATACCCATTCAGCCTAGTTAACATCCCAAAGCTATCATTTAAGGTTCTGCAAATGTACATGTTACCAACACATACATGCAACAACCAAACGCCGGTGTGTGATCGGCACTGTCTGGCTGAAACTGGGACATGGGGAGGGTGCTCTGCAGTGTTAGCTAAAGTTATGGCAAATAATTGTATGCAGTTTCATACATTAGCTAAACACAAACAAACAGCAAAAATATGCAGTTGTGCTTTCCATTTTGATAAAGGAATTTGAGAATAGGTTTCAAGATTGTTGAAAAAACATCAACTTTTTGCTACAGTTGCAACTCCATTTTCAGTTGACATAAATACATTACCAGTAAATTTTCAAATGGAGTGTATTGAGATGCAATCAGATATTCAGCTCAAAAGTGTGATCACGTTTCTTTACGAGACCTTTAAATGATCTCTCTTACCAGAAAGAAATATTCCTCGCTTCGCAATATTCATGTCATCGCTTTTTGGCAGTATGTACATTTGTGAACAACTGTTTCAAGGACAAAGTACAGTAAGAGTAAAATTCCATCAAAAATCTCTGACAAACGCCTTGAGAACTCACTAAGAATTGCAGCCACTGCCACTGAACCAGACTGATGCATTAGTTTCACAAAACAAGGTCAAGTATCCCACTAGTTTTATGATTTTGTTGCTCTACGCTTTAATTAAAAAAAATGTAAAATACGAAATATGTTATCTTGCTTACATACATTAGCTATACTACATATAAAGGCTGCTCTAAAAGTAATGTCTCCTGTTTTACTACGTTGGCCTACAACACCAGAGGTGGATGTTGGTGACATGGCAGCAGAGGATGAACCTGCCAATATTCCCTTCAATTTGTTGCCATGTGACAGATGGCAGCAGAGGGGCAGCCTGACAAAACAGCACCTCACATGAAGTGCAAATGAAGCAAAGGTGTGTCACTGAATTCTGTCATGTGAAAAAAATGGCACCTACTGACATTCATCAGCATTTGCTGAAGATTTATGGAGACCAAACAGTGGTTGTGAGCACAGTGATGTGGTGAGTGGTATGTTTCAGTGGTGGTGACAGTGGGTCATCTCCACCAGTGCAGATTTTTACAAGTACAGCATGCAGGCTTTTCTTCATCACTAGTGACAATGCACAGCTAATGGTGGTGACTATGTTGAAAAATAGTGTTTGGTAGCCAAGAATTTGCTCCATCAAAGAGTATGACTGTGCTCTTTGTACCTGCTGCAGTTTCTGTGGAAATAAATAGGAGGCATTACTTTCAGTGCAATCTTTGTGTTTTATGTGTGGCCCAAGACAACTCCTCCTCACTGAATGTGGCCCAGCCAAGCCAAAAGGGAGAACATCTGTGCTTCAGGCTATGTATTTTTTGACAGTAAAGTCAGAGGTCTAGAGAATTAAAGTCATTATTTCAAAGAGCATTACAGTCTGGATTTGAGAAGTCCCAATACATCTTTCCTGTTCTCAAATGCTGAGCCTTTCCATGCTAACACTTGTGTTTTACTCACCCTTATGACAGTATCTGCCCCCGTAGCCAGGTGGACATCGGCATTTTCCAGGTCTCAGGCACTCTCCACCATTTTTGCATTTTGGATAACATGTTGCTATAAGAAAGATAACAAACAAACCTCCATGAAGCTTACTGAAGCTAATGCTTAAATGCAAAAGAAATGTGCATTCTTGCAGTCTCCAAATGTGCAGTTCCTTTTCACATTTCCTAAGATACGTTTGCTCTGCCATCCCATGTTGCGGAGGGTATCTCTACACAAAAAGCATCGTTTTGAAGCTTTTAAACACTCAAAACTAAGGAAGCATTTGTACTGCAGACAGAACAGAGAGAAGATGTGGCCACATTGAAAAGTAAAGGGAATACAGCTGGGCTGTGATAGAAGCTTTTGATAATTTAAAGCAAGAAATGGCAGGGGAGAAAGGAGGTGATAAGAAGAAATGACCTGCACATAAGCTCAATTTTGCAAAATTCAAGGGAAGTCCAGTCTGACTGCAAATAAATTACCCAACACATAGCCCTCCTTTTGCTAGTCCTAAAACATTCCTCAACCAGACCAGTTTTCTGAGAAAACATTTGTTTATTCACAGCCAAATTCTAGCACCCTATGTGTTTCAGAGTCTCATCTGAATTAATCGCAGGTGCGAGATGAGCTCTCTATATCACACTGCCTTATACTTTCCCTGGATGAGTGAGAATTCAGAAACAGTGAGGAGAAAAAAGATGAGCACCCACTAAAACCACTGCTTGGTGGCAGTATGAGGGCAAAATCCAGTTGAGTAATACAGGATATTTGATATTAATAACCGTAGAATGAGTACTTGCATGCAAATAAAGGACACTGACATGTATGAAAGAACCATCCAGCACTCAGCACTACATAGTTTATTTAATGGATACTTTCAGTTCATTGGAAATATCACACAAGAGCTCTCAATTTAAGGAAAATTCTATTTTTGTGTTCTTTCACAGGTTTATTGTATTTCTTTCTGTCCCTAAAATACCAATATGGCAGTGGTATCAGAATATCACTGCAGAACTGCATACAAAGAGTGGCTCTGCCCTGAAGACCAAACAGTTAAATTTGGTATCACTAGCATGAAGAAAGCATAGCAAGCAGGAATCACTGGTGTGAAACAGGAAAGAAACCAAGAGAATAGCAATGAGATCCTAAAAGGACAGTGTTGTATATTATGCGATGCTGGGACCCTACGCTATTCTCATCGGCTAACTGTGGCCACTTGGACAGCCAAGATATAGTTATAGGATAGTGCTGAAGACTCTCCACAAGGCTTCAGAAAGCATTTCAATACAGGGCTGCAGCTTTGATGAAAGGATATTACCCTGAAATCCACAGCCTACAAAGTGCACACCTTCCCCTTATGCCGGTTTTACCCTTTGCCAAAATATCCTCAATTGTTTTCTGCCTTCCCTTAATCAGCCTGGCTGTATCTCCAGTGAATGGGAAGAATCTGATCTGCAGCTGCTCACTACAATAAAAGTTATGCTAGAAGCACCTGAAGTATTTTTACAATACCTGTGTCCAGGGAACCAAGGACTGCTCATAGGTAGGATCTCCACTAGAACTTCAACATGCTGCCTCACCTGTCTCTGCAATCCCACTTGGAGCAAGAAGGCTAAGTAGTATAACTCTCCTCTAAGCACCCCACTCAACCAGAGAGAATAAGTCCTAGGAAAAGTCTTGCTTAATGCTTTTCCTCCATGATATCCATGATATGCAATTCCACGGCTAAAATTATTCCAAAACCTGCACTAAGCAAAGATCTGTGTATATTAGTGGGTCCATTTAGCTTGCAACCAAAAACTCAAATAACAGTTTGAAGACCATCTGTTCTAAAAATTAGATTTCTTTTTTCCCCCAGAATACTGTCTTTTTTCTTTTTGTTTGCTTGTTTAAACGATGGAACAGATCTTCTCCTTTCCATCTGTACCTCAAGAGTAAGAATGCAAGAGACATCACACTTTTTTTGACCTGCCTTCTCTGTCCCTGAACACCCGCACCTGTCCCACATCCCACTTCAAAGTTGAAAAGAATGACATTTCAGATGGAGTGCACTGAGAACTACATGAAACATCTCTCCTCACGCAGGGAAGTTTACACGTACACAGAGAAAAGGACAGACACAAGCCAACGCAGCAGCCTAGGTCACTTAAGCAACCTTCAAGCAGCAAAACGCGACCTGCTGACGGCACGGCCATCTCACCTCTGGCGCGCCCTACCCCTCAACCCCCGCCCCGCCGTTACCGTGCTGACAGAGCTCGCCCTCGTAGCCCTTGGAGCAGAGGCAGGTGCCGTTGGCGAGGCACAGCCCGCCGTGCAGGCAGCGCGGGCTGCAGGCCGCCGCCGGGCCCCAGCCCAAGGGCCGTCCCGCTCCGCGGGAGTGCTGCGCGCCGCCGCCCCGCAGCCCGCACAGCGTCAGCCACAGCCACAGCCGCACCAGCAGCAGGCGGGGCCGCCCGCCGCCCCTGGCCCGCCGCGCCATGGCCGGGACGGTCCGCTCGGATCCCGCTCGCTCCGCTTTCTCCTCCCGCTCATTCACGCTCCCGTCGTTTTTCTCCTTTCGGTGTTGCTCCACTCCTCCCCCTCCTCACCCTTTCAGCCCCATTTTAGCGCCTCTCCGCGTCACCCTCCTCCCACCCCCGTGGTACCCGCCGCCGTGCCGAAGGTCCCCAGGGGCGATGGGGCGGCAGCCAGGGATGCAGAGGCAGCC
>JANHGO010000053.1:62033060-62079641 GCA_024606505.1 Aquila spilogaster
TCCGCCCTCCGTCAGGCTGCGCGCGGGGTGCGGGGCCGCGCCCTGGGCTACGCGCCCCAATTGCACCGCTGCGTGTCCCGGGCCTGTGCGCCTCGGCCCTGCCCGCAGCCAGCTGGGGTTAAAGCAGCCAGTTGTTGGCCGAAGAACTTCACTCACTGCTCATAAGTCTCAGATTGCTCTTTAATATCTTCATCAGTGTCGTTCACCGTAGGAATGAGTGCACTCTCAGGAAGTTTGCAGATGATCCCAAGCTGTGTGGTGTGGTCAACATACCCAAGGGATGAGGTGCTGTTCTGAGGGACCTAGACAGGCTCCAGCAGTGGGCACATGTGAACCTTATGAAGTTCAGCAAAGCCAAGTGAAAGGTCTTGAGCCTGGAATGTGGCAACCTGCACTACCATTACAAGCTGGGGGATGTAAGGATAGAGCACAGACCTGCTGGAAAGAAACTGAGGGTACAGGTGGGTGGCAGCTGGGCATGAGCCAGCAGTGTGCCCTCACAGCCCAGAATGCCAACCGTATCCTGGGCTGCATCAAAAGAAATGTCGAGGGAAGTGATCCTGCCCCTCCACTCTGTGCTGGTGAGGCCTCACCTGGAGTGCTGCATTCAGATGTGGAGTCCTCAGTACAGGAGTGCACAGACCTGCTGGGAGCATGTCCAGAGGAGGGCCACAAAAATGATTCAAGGGATTGAACACCTCCCCTTCAAGGATAGGCTGAGAGCTGGGGCTGTCCAGCCTGGGGAAGAGAAGGCCTCAGAGAGACCTGAGGGCAGCCTTTCAGTATCTAAAGAGGGCACTAAGAACGAAGGGGACAGATGCTTTAGCAGAGTCTGTTGTGGTAGGACAAGGGGAAATGGTTTCAAACTAAAAGAGGGGAGATTTAGATTGGACATAAGGAAAACGTTTTTTACAATGAGGGTGGTGATGTGCTGGAATGGGTTGCCCAGTAAGCTGCTGGATGCCCCGTGCCTGGGGCCATTCATTCAAGGTCAGGCTAGATGAGGCTCTGAGCAGCCTGATCTAGCTGTAGGTCCCTGTTCATTGCAGAGGAGTTGGACTACATGACCTTTAAAGGGTCCCTTCCAACTTAAAAAATGGTATGATTGTAACCTGGATGGCCAGTGCTACATGAAAAAAAAATAATGCAGAGTGGGAGAAAGATATACAATCACAATACAAAGAGTTTAATGACTGAATAGCTACTGGGTGGTTATTTAGCTGGACTAAGTTCTACACAGTTCTGGTAAAACCATTTTACCATGCAATGTAGAAGTGGACCATGCCTGTTGTTGGCCACTGCACCTGTTTTCAGGATGACATCTTTTAGCCACAACTCTTGTAATTTAACTGATCTCTTGCCTCTTCTAGACTAGAAACTCTGGCTTCTGCTCATTTTTGTCCTGAAGGTCAATCTCAGGCGTGAACATTGTGACATAGTACTTCAGAGGTGGTTTGAGGAAGGGAAAGGACTGAAGTATTGAACTTAATGCCATTTTGCAGACGGGAAAGAGGGAAGGAATACGAATTTCAAGCTGACTCCTCACCCAGCATGAAGGCTCTAGAAATATATTGTTTGAATAACATTCTGTGACAAGTAAACACCAATGTTTTAGTTCACAAGTGAAAATATCTTCAGTTACAAGAACACCAAAAAACGAGAAAACATTTTCCCCCTCATTATTACCCATCTTTCATGAGCATTTCCTATCATTTTTAAGTATTTCCCAGAGAAAGCACATGCTTTCAATGCCAAGATTGGGCCCAAGGGAGTTTTTTTCAGAAGAGTTTTATTGGCTAATAGCAATAAAAAGACAGTAAAAACACTTACACAAAGGATAGAGAAAACGTACTTCTGCAGAAAAGTGAAATAACCCTCATGCCTCCTGTAAAACCAGGGAAAAAGCAAGCCTTACTTAAGCAGTGAGATATGACTTTGAATTAGTTTCATGATGAGCATAAAGCAGCTTGATTTGTTGACTAGATGAAGCAGTAGTACAACCTGATAACTGAATTCACTTTGATTGGAAATTAAAGTTTGTAATTGTTTGATGGAATAAAAGGCAAAAAAAATCTGATTGTCAGAAAAATTGATTTTGTATCAGTGAAGCATGGAACACATGCTTCCTAGAGAGATTAAAATACAAGGGAAATCTGTTACTAATATTACAGACTGCTATCTTGCTTTTTGTAAAGATTAAGGTACAGGCATTATAATCTTTGGAAGACTGTACTTAACCTTTCAAAGAGCAAAGTGACATGTTAAATGATTAAACAGGAGAAAGCTATATGTGCAGTACTTAATAACTGCCTAAAATGGGTGCAAATTCTCCTCTTGCTTGTACTCAGGCAACCAGAGCAACTTTTAGGCAATACCAGTGCACAATTATATTCATTGCTAATTTGCAAACAGCCTTTCAAGTAGTATTGATGCTGAAAAAAACTCCACCAATGATATATTTACTTGTGCTTAAGTTGTCATAGTTGGCAAGTTTGCTATCTAGAATAAAAGTACTCACATTCTTTTCCTATTGCAGTTCCAGTTGTGTTTTCATATCCAGTATTCCCTCTTGTAAATGTAAGGGTAATTGGATTGTGCAGTTAGAGCACTCTTGGTGAAACTGCTTGCCAGATATATATTAGGGAATAAATTCTTCCCAAATGGAATAGCTTTGTTTATGCCAATCCCACAAGAGTGGAAAGAGAGAAAGAATGGAGACACTGACTGTGGGCTATATTGTTCTCTGGGTACATCATAATTTTACAGTTCCTTGAGTTCTGCCAATAATTTTGACCATACTGAGTTCTTCACATAATTATTTTTCTATTTCTGACTTTTCTACTCATGATGGTTTAGCATGAAAGTGTGTGTTTCTGATATTAACATCTAGCAGCAATTCATTCACACCAAATTCTTTTCAGGTTTTAATGACTACTCTCATTATTCATGTCGAGAGTCTGATTTTTAAAGTACTATTTGTTTTCAGACCCTTATCCCATCTTCTCTATTCCAAAAAGATGACTTATAGTAGCTCAGATTAATTAAGAGCTCCCCCTTCTTTCTTTTCTCCTTTCTTTTTTAATTGCATCTTTTTCCAGGTTTCATTTGAGGATCTTAAAATAATTAATAAGAAAGGAAATAATCATAGTTTGAAATATGGCAGGTGCCCCTTCAAGTGAGGTAATTAAATGCAAAGACTATATTAAATATGCTTGCCCAGGTGTTTCATTGAATGAAATAAATTTGTTTAAACATTATCTTATGTAGAAAGGATTAGGCTGCTTCACCATCTTTGTGCATCTAAATTCATCTCAGGGCTTATCAAATTTGCTGAGTGCATGTTTGCATTTTAAGGGGGCTTGCATCATATTAACAGGGGTTTTCACTGAAAATAGAAATGCCTCCATGCATCAGATATGTTTTAGTCCTGGAAGCACAATCTGATATAAAAAAAAAACAAATCAAACAAAACAAAAAATTACAGTTAATGAGCTTGCTAATAGAGTTTTGCAAAGAAAACTCACATTCGATCATGTTATAATTATTATACTTGACTCTCAGCTTCAAACTGAAAAGCAGATAAAGCAGTTTTAGAACCAGGACATTCAGGGGCTCATCTCTTGCTTATTGAAGCAGTTGAGGAAGGATTGTGTATGTCCTTCTGTTTACTGGCTACCTGCATCGTAGATAGTAATATTTAACAGCCTCATTGGGGGCGTTGCTCTCCAGCCTAGAGAATAAGGCAGTGATGATATCAAACCTGCATTATAACCCAAGCTAAGGACTTCAGCTGTGATTCTACTCCATACAAGGCAGAACAGGTACAAGGACAGGGCTCTCCATGAAATGCCCCGTTCTAGAACAGTCGCACTTCTCTTGCCCATTTCAAAGACCTGTTTCATTGCATTGTGAAAAGTATTCAAGAAGTATAAGAACTTCCGGTATCATGGGATTTTATTATTTGGCCAGCCTTAGTGCTGAACTTGCTCACAAAGTTGCTGACTTGTAAGAAGACAGTAAACCTAAAAAGCAGAATCTGAAATGTTAGGCAGTATTTGCACAGTGGTGATACACAATAATAAAACGTGAGTTGCTCATTAATTGGATTTACTGGGGTGGGAGGTAATATTAGGAGGTGTGCTACACAGCTAACTTCTTTCACTGCACTGTGCAGCATATGCAGTCCAAAGCACTGACTTAATCACAGCTGCACTGTTACAGTTGGACTCAGTGCTGTACTTAATCATCTCTAATAACGTGTGTTGTCCAGATGTACAAACCTGACATTTCATATACAAGTGTAGCATCACAATTAATATGCACATGTAAGTACTTTTCAGCATAATTTGATCTCCATTTTGTCACATGTAGATGAGCCATCAGGTAAGGATGCAGTTAAGTAGCTCTGTTCAAAGCTGTATCCCAACTCAAATACATGTCAAGTCTTTCAGGTAGTAGGGCCTTATGATCAACATCAGTCTTCTCTGTTGACAGTTCACATACTGATCTGTCTTTCAGTGCTATTGGGCCACGTACACTATAATTCTGCTAAAAGAAGTAAAATGATGAATGAATTTATCTTCAAACATGCCCATGTGTGAGTTAGATGAGCAGAAGTGATGAGAAGGGCTGCACTGAAAGTAATGCCTCCTATTTTGTTATGTTGTCCCATGACATCAGAGGCAGATGTTGGTGATATAGCAGCAGAGGTTGAATTTTCTTGCTGATATTTCATTACATTTTGTTGCTGTGTGGAAATCATCAAGTCCAACAACTCTGCTAAAGCAGGTTCCCTAGTAGTATTGCACAGGAAAATGTCCAGGCGGGTTTTGAATATCTCCAGAGAAGGATACTCCACAACCTCCCCAGGCAGCTTATTTCAGTGCTCTGTCATCCTCAAAGTAAAGAATTTCTTTCTTAGGTTCATATGGAACTTACTGTGTTCCAGTTTGTTCATGTTGCCCCTTGTCCTGTCACTGGGTGACACTGAAAAGAGCCTGGCCCCATCCTCAACACCCATTGACGTTTATAAACACTGATAAGATCCCTGCTCAGCCCTCTTTTCCAGGCTGAACAGTCCCAGGGCTCTCAGCTTTTCCTCAGAAAGGAGATACTCCAGGATTCTCATCATCTCTGTGGTCTTCTGCTGAAGTCTCCTTAGAAGTTCCCTGTCTTTCTTGAACCGGGGAGCCCAGAACTGCACACAGTACTCTACATGTGGCCTCACCAAGACACAGTAGAGGGGGAGGATAACCTCCCTCAGCCTGCTGGTCAAGTTCTTTTTAATGCACCCCAAGATACCATTGGCCTTATCAGTCACACAGGCACACTGACAGCTCACAGCTAACCTGTTGTCCATCAGAACACACAGGCTCTTTTCTGCAGAACTCCTTTTCATCAGTTCAGCCCCTCTCTCCAGGTGTAGGACTCTGCACTTGCCTTTGTTGAACAACTCTCCAGCCTGTCCAGGTCTTGCTGAACAGCCTTCTGATAAGCTTGCTGAAGGATAGAGTCCATCCTCAGCAAATTTGATTTATGTCTTTCATGTGCAGAAATGACTCCTAAGGACCACAGTCCAGATGAACTGAGGCTCCTAGATGTTTAAGTATGACATCCAGCTGCCTTTAGAGCCATTCAGAAACCAACTTGCCTTCAGCGCTGTGGTATCAGGCCCCACATCCCAGCAAGTAAAGGGCATGATATTGCAAGGTTCCCAACACCTTGAATTTTGGCAGGGTGTGGAGTTGAAAGGGCTTGGTATTTTACAATGACATGCTAAAATAGTTCTTCTCTTTTTCACCCTGCTGGGGTGCTAAAGTCAGATTGCAAGCAGATGAAAAGGATTTGATTTCCTCACTACTCGTGGGCTCCCAACCACGTCGCTCATAAATAAACAATTTTTTTGTTCACTGAATCTTATCTTTTGCCCTCAGAGATATTTGGCTTAATATCCAATGAAAAGAATAATTGAATAGCACTTGGTGTAACTATTGAGTGTAACTCAGATACCACGCCACTGAACACAGTATAAATACCAGGGACCTAATGTTCTGTAAACTAACTGGAGTGGAAAGTCCACATTCACAATTCATCCTGATAAACTCAAAGAAAATCTCAAGAGAGTAAATAACTTTCTCCCCCACCCAATATGGAACAGTTAATTTTTTATTGTGCCCGAAGTTAGATCTCTGCCTCACGTGATTCTGCTTTGTATTCATCAACTGTCCACATTAGGTATCAAATGTGATATTAATCATTTGGTATGTATATAGCTATTATTGTACTGTAATCCCTGCACACTCTTTTGCTGATGTGAGCCAAAGTAACACCACTCGAGCTGCCCTGGAGCAAAACCAGTGTCTGAGGAAGTATCCAAAGATTCATCTTTGGGACATAAAGATATCACTTTGTCTGCCACAAAGATGTTGCCAACTTTATGGTGAATGTGTCTACTGTTCCACAGTGCTCAGCAACACAACCCAGCAATGTGGCACAGGAAATGGGTAAAAAAAGACCACATCTAATTGATATTTAGATATGGTAGGATGTAATTACTCATGCTGGAATTCATTCAAAGCATCAGCACTGTGAATGCTCCCTTATTAAAAAAAAAAAAAGAAAGTACAATCCCTTCTTTACTGCTCACAGACAGAGACAACTTTAGTTTGGCAGCTGATGGTTAATAAATTTGGTTTTATACATATTTCTATGTTTTTCATGTCATTATGTCATTTTATCTCAAATCTACCTGTGAACAAAGAAAGTGGTAGCTCAAACAAATAATACTTAGTTAGCAGCTTAGCAGCACTTGACAAGTTTAAAGTTCATTATCAAATTGCCTGATTCTATTACTTTTCACAGCACTCCTGAGGGATAATTAAATAACATCACCACTTCATAAGTGGTGGGGCAACAGAAAGTTGTTAGGCACCTTCCATTTAGAACTCCCATTGGAATGGATGCTGTACCACTGAGCAGAGGAGTGCAAAGCTGCTGCAAAGAGGATTCTAGCTTGAAATACGTTGGAAATAAGCTCAGCGGAAGTATTTCAGACAACTGAAGATAAAATGTTGGTTGGATATATTTGGTGAAGATAAGCACAATTAAAGCCCAGCTGCTTAACACTTTCATATTGCACTACTTACATGTAAGATTACTCTGCTTCCAAATTTAATGTTGCTGTCCACCAATTTATAGGTAGACTGGACATATGCACTTTGCCTGTGTTTTAGGAAAAGAGAATTCTAACAGGTAAAAAAAAAACTTGAAATCTGAAAATCATGCTCAATTCTACAACAAGCTTATAAGAAAGCCTCTTTCCCTATGCAGTGGCTAATACTAATGTTGGTATCTTTCACTTTTACCATTTTCAGTAGTGACAAGTCTAGTTACTTAGTATCTCTTCTGCTTTAAATAAGATGATTAAACAATGCCAGAACATACTTTCTCCTTTTTGTCGTAGTATTTTTGCAAAACTCTCATTAAGGGTTAAAAAACAACAACAACAAAAAACACTGCTGCAGGATGGAATGAAACATAAATATGATATAATTAATACTGTCAGGTTATTTATATCCAGAGGCAGCAGTTTCAAATGATAAAAATCGCTTCTAATCAATAACCGTATTTCACCACAGTGACAACTACTGACTAACTTGCTGGTAATGTTTAAAAATACAAAATTCTGTATAAGCAGTTGTGTAGCATCCCCTTCATATATATAGAATCTTCTTATATTTGGAGACCTGGGGTTCCTTTTAAGACCGTGCACATAGGTTGACTAAGGGAGTTTACAAAAATACTTCAATTGCAGATATCAATTATAACGTTTCCTTACAAAGTTATACAATGGACCACTTAATGTGGACTGCAATTTTAAGAAAATTGTTAGATGATGATAGACCTGATTATTTCCGGACTGTTATTTTCATTTTTCTGACAGAACATCTGAAACTGGATACTTGCCATGATAAACTTGGCATCTTACTGTCCTGACACCTTAAAATTAGTCAGCCCTGAGATCGCAAATCAATATGTGTTTGCAAGGAATAAGGTGACAAAACAGTCATGCTCTTTTCTGTAGATCGTAGATCTTTCTTTTCGCTTGCTTTGTAATGGCACTCAGAGGAGAAAATGGGTTGAAGATCACAGAAAAAGGGTCATCGCTTCGACTTCAGCCAGCTCAGGGGGAGCATTCAAATGTTGCAGCCGCAATTTACGTTGACCTTTATACTCAGTGATCAATATGAAACATCGGTAATGTTTGGCTCACCATTAAAAATGGTATTTTTATTATACAAGAATACAAGGCTGATGGCTCTGAGAACACCTGGTTACTGCCTCCTTAGCCACTCACCCCTCAACATCCCTGCACAAAATAAGAACTCTTTGTGCATAACATCAACCTCTTAAGAAAAATACTTCATTCTCCAGAAAGAAGGTAGGAGATATGAAAGACACCATTAAAGCCTTAGTTGTTTACACTTGCATTGATTTTTCTCAGTGAAAAATTAAACGCAAACTCCTCTACTCCTCTTGAGCAACATAGTCAAAAACCAGGTGGCAGTCATTTTGCATACACAAAAATCATTCCACCAGAACCCAGCATTATTACCCAGGTGCTCAGTAGAAGGCTCATCCCACTGTTACTGTGTATATTTCTGTACACTGTTTCTGTAAGTTATCTTTACTGTTGTTAAGATAATGAGAGAAATCATAGGTAATATAAGCGGTACATGGCCAAAACCAAGTAGGACTGATTTTGAAGGTGTACCAAACAAGGAAAGTAACAAAAACTACAACTGTAAAAGTTTGGGTTTTTGTTCTACTTCTCAGTAAGATTAAAAATAGTGTAAGAGTGGAAGGAAGTTTTATTTAGTTTTCTACTTCTAAGAACACCTTCACAGTATAACACAATATTCATGGCTGTTTTTCCTCTACCACTGTTATCTGTAAGCTGATGTGGAAGTCAACGCACAATGCAGTCTAGCAAAGTGAATGGAGCAGTTACGAGACTTTAAGATTTTTTGTCTCCTTTGCAATGCCAGCATTCAGAATTGACCATTATGGATTTGCAATGGATGGAGATGAAGAGTCAATATAGTACATCCCATTGTCTCTTTGGGACTTGAGGAGCGCTCAGATCTAGGCTGCTCATATTTCATATATACAAGAGAGCTAAAGTGGAGAGTAAATACCTAAATGTCCTTCTTTGACATTAGCTCTACATGTATAGGATACTGTACAAGCTGCGACAGATATATCTATTCAAATGTGTCTTAGTTTTCTGCTGATTATGGCTTTTTGACATGTCCCATCAAATAGCCAATAATGATGTATTTTTGGCATCCCTAAAAGTGCTTCCCATGTCTCCCAATTACTTGCCCACAGCAGAATGGCTGTCTTTATTAGCTTCTGCATTGCTATGTCATTTGTGTTATTCCGGTGCCATGTGAAGTATGACTTCCTGCCATTTATTGGCTAATGGCAGCTAGCTGCTTTTTCCCCCAGAGGCTTTTTTATCCCCTAAACATACTAGATGATGTGGTGGCCAGAAGTAGTAGTATTCTTTACTATTAGTACATTCATTGGTTTCTTTAGGTACTCTTCACATCCAGTAAAATAGGTACTACAAATACTCAGCAACAATTAAGCTTAATTATAACTTTAAAGTATAATTAAGAAATATTTTCCAAGTATCAAATTCAAACAGCACATAACATGCTATTCAACGTGGACAAAAAAACAGCCTAGAAACACATCTTGGCACCACCGTGTTTTACATGAGGCAGTACACATGGGGCAGGCTACATCATGATTATTGGTCTCCACCAGCAGAAAGACATGCACGCTTTTAATATTCTGGTCTAGATGTAGCTTTGCAGTCCTAGCACTGCCCTAACATGCTGTAAGGCCCTGCCTTGTGACCAAGCAAATTCACTGATAACCCACTACCTCACCATATTGGAATTTGAAAACAGAAAGTTTCCAATTCTGATTCATCTCTGAGCAGAAGAGCCTTTCAGTTCAGTGGAATGGCAACCAGCCATTTAATTATGTGTCAAATCCTATTACTGTGTTTCCATCTTAAACACACAGGCATGCTATTGGGTTACATGTAGAAAGTACTAATTCCACGTGTAACAAAGATAGAAGTGTTCAACATTCAGATAGCAAGGTATATTATAAAACACTATATTAAAAAGGTTAATGTGATGAGAAAATGCTGCGAACAGGTAATAGAGAACTGTTTAGAACAATTTGTGTTAAATGCAGCATTCATATGATGGATTTCTTCAGTACCGTTGGAGGCAGTATTCTCTTCTCAAACTTTCAGCTAAGACGTGCTGCCTGAGGTATGTCAGATTAGGTAATAGGAAAAACGTTTAAAGTATGTTTTCTTTATTGCTGTTGTAGCTTTGAGAGATTATTCATGGTTTGATGCAATTTGGGAAAAAGAAAGTAACCTCTGCCTTGTGGGAAGAGTGAAGGAGCTCTGATTTACTGACTATGAACTTGATAATAAAGGCATGAAGAAAGCACTACTGAACTGATAATTAAAATGGCTTTTTAATCCTCAGTCCATTCTCATGGTAGCACATATTCCACTTAAGTTTTGCTCCTAAAATCAGGTTTACAGGCTGGAGCCTAGCAGATAAACAACACTGCAGCTGCAGTCATTGCAGAAGAAAAAAATTACTACTCGTAACATTAATCATTTTCCCTACATTTTATAGGGGCAAGTCATCAATGTAGGTAATAATCATTAAAAAACAAGAACAAATCTGTGCAGCATAAGTAAATGCACAGATACAAGAAAACAAAACAAAGTATTGGCGACACTTTATAACCAAGATAGCTAGGAAAAAGCCCAGCAATTCAGATACCTTTTAGAGGCAGTAAATACCCCTGTAAGCTGCCCATCTTAGAGTTCAGATGTATGTCCGGTTTGGATATTAATCAATGGAGAGCGCTAACTATACTTCCTATAACTCATCAATTAGGAGAATCTCCGTACACATCTCACAGAAAGCAGACAGGCTGATACTTCTGCCTAGAAGCCTACAATTTAACATAGGCTATAAACAAAATGGATATATATTTTTAAAGGTGCTTTCTTAACTTTCTTTTCTACATTTTGTTGGAATTAGAGTTCTAGACCTCAGTTTGAGTTCAGTCACGCCAACTATAAAGAAATAAATTCCAGTGCAACCCCTAGCACCCTGTAAAACAACCACCGTCAACAAAAAAACTAACACTAACAGTACTTACTACTTCATAGGATAAGGCCTTATAGCTTTTCAGAAAAGAAAAAAAAAAAACACAACAAAACCTGATTTCAGCTTCAGTATATATATAGTACATGCTGTAGAACCAAAGCTCAGGGCTGTGGGTAGCTTGGCCCTACTTTCAGCCACATTGAGCCCAAGAGCTTCAAGCATTTCCATTCAGTGGTGCCAAGGGAGTAGGAGCTGATAAGTGTTGCTGAACAAGTACATCTAATTGAAGCCTGCAGGAGCTAATTACTAGCCACGCTAAATGAAGAGGCTCAGATGTTAAAGTGGGGTGAGGTTCAATCGTTTTAAAGCTGTGATGGTAATTTTTCCCATTTCCTAAAAATTTCCCCTTTATGATCCTTCAAGGGATGGAAAAATCTGCTTTTCTCTTAGGAAATTATTTCAGCTGTTAATTAACATTACAGGTAGAGATTTGTACTCTAGGGTTAGGAGTGAATTTTTAAATTTAATTTAATTTTATTTTATTTTTGGACTTAAATATTATTGCCAGACCTTTTGGAGGCATTGTGCCAGCTAAAATTAACCCAAATAAAATCTGATTTTATGTTGATAAATGCCTAGAGGCTGTAGGGAAAGCCCTTGCTTAGTTGTGCAGGTAGTATGCATAGAGCACTTAAATTCAGGGCACCTGGCCCAATCAACTGAGTACAGTTGCTCCTGTTTCTGAAAGATACATCGTTAATTAAGCAAAAGGTTTAGAGCTAGCCATGAAGTAAACCATGAACTAGAAACTCCCTGAAATGGCTCTGTTACAGACAACCTTCAACCATATGAATTAATTGTCTTTGAGTCAGGAAAATGCATTACTTCTCTGCACTGTATCAGTAGCAAAAAGGAAAGGCAATAGGATGGAGGCTGAGAGCTGCCTCCAAGTGACCATTAAAGCACTTCCCTGATGTCTAGGAAGCCAGCAGAAATTGAGGAGTATACTCTGAATATCAGCAGTGTCTGGAATGGCTATAGCTCTTGGCTGTGCAGCGGAGGGCTCCTATATCCCACTGCACAGGGCTTCTGTATCTGGTGCAGACAGCAACACACACCTTGTCCTTGTTGTTGCTCAGTGGACATAATTTAAAGGAAGTGCCATGCAAAAACATAAAAGCAAGATTAGGAAATGGAAGTTTGTCATAGTTGACTGCAGAATAGGATTTATATTGCCTGTCACTTGCATTTTAAGTTATCACTCCTGTGACTTTGGTAACGCTTTGACATGGCTATATGCGGTCCTCTCATCCAGAGGCAAGAAAGATGCACTCGGTATGTGGTGGCTGCCATGGAGTGAGAGCAGAACTGGTTAAAAACACCTCCAGCATTCACCAGGAGCAGCTACCAGGCATCCCCAGAGAGGGTGTTTTGCAGTGTGTTCACTAAGATTGTGGTTCATAGGTCTGTACCTCAACCTAGCCCCATATTACCAGCAGCTATAGCCTGAGAGGACTCAGCTATTTCAGATATATAAGAAAATTATATGCATGAAACCTGAGCAAATGGTGGGATTCTGTGCACCCAGCAGAATTTAAAAGAAGGAATAAATAATGATCTTTTGTTTGTGTTCTGTGGTTTGGCTTGTGTAGTTTATGGCTAGCAGCACACTTAGCAGCTCCTGATGCTGCAGAAATAGAGTCCTTGCAATTCCATAGCGGTGTCCCAGTGACAGCAAGTGTAGCATATTTTAGAAGGGTGGTTACATTCTCCTTAGGACTGCTGACTTCAGCCCCTAGCACAGTACAGATTTGGAAAAGCTCGTATTTGCCTTAAGGCCCTCTTAGCCTGCTTTCCCGTGGGCTGAAAATAATGCTTCTTACAAGGTGGGGCACTGAGGCTCACCCACGTGTCCCAAGGAATCTGGGAATTCCCTCTTAATACTAAAATTAAATGAGACCTGTTTAATCTTCTCCCACTGGATTTTCCCCTCATTTCAGTGATTCAAAGGAGGACCAATAACTGAGGTCTGAACAGTGAGGAGGTGCAGGCAGTATCTTCCATGTTCAAGGGAGCCTGTAGGTTCATTCTCCTGAAGCACCTGGTATTTCGGAACTTAAAAATGAAACATGACGGCGTGAAAAATGTGTGTGCTCTGTGTTACTTTTTCATCACTCTATGAGTACAAGACACACTTTCAGCCCACTTACACCTTTGTGGCTTGGTAATGAAAGCCTGTGTGAAGAAAAAAAACCAAAGTAGTTAAGCCTAGAAGCTGGTCATTACTCTTTTTGTCAGTGGCTGCATCTCAGTGAACTTTATAAGTAATTCATGATGCTTCTTTTTTTTCTTTTTCTTCTTACTCCACGATTTTCTTACTTCACTGTCCACTGAGACTGTGATTCCTTGTTGGGCTTTACAAAGAGTCAATGGTTGACCAAGAAGGGACAAAGGAGTTTTGTGAATCTGTGTTGAACTGAGGGGCTATTTCATTTTTAACTCAGTTTGAGAGGAGGAAAATGTCATCTAGGAACAAAAGGACCATGTTTAATCCATATGTCAAAGCCTAATAAATCCTGCCTTTGATTTTGTGATTTGTGAATGAATCAGTTAAATGGATGCTACATTCCTGAATGAACCCTTGTAGTTTTTATCGATTTGTGACACGAACATGCTTTCCTGAGTGGGGTTCAGGAGGCACGTTCAGACAAAGAGCTGTTGAGGCCACTTTCATTTCCCTTCTCAAAGAGCCCAAGTTTGAAATGGTCTCCAGAGAAAATCAGAAAACAAGACTCCACACTTCTACAAAGTAAGAAGTGAAGCCTCTCAGCAACTGAAATTGGAGTCACACAGCTGGAGGAATGGTAGACAGTATAGACATAAGGTTTTCATTTGGAGTATTTCACTGGAGTATTTCTGTCAGGTAAAAGCTCTTCAGAGGCTGTGGGCCACTTCTTTTCTCCCTTGAACTTTCTATAGGGCAAGTGTATGCTCCCTCCTGCGCTGAGGAAGGCGCTGGCTTTGCAGCTGGGGAAACAGGCAAAGCCAGGTTCTGCCACAGCACCTGCAGCTCCAGTTCACCCTTAGAAAGCTGCACTGAGAAGCAGAACACAGCTTTGACCTTTTTTTGAGGTGACAGGCTGCTAATGCTGCTGCCAGAAAGCCCAGGAGAGAGCAGCAGTGTCATTGCTTCTGCTTCCCGTGACCTCAGTGGAGGCAAGTTGATCAGGACACTGGGGAAGGAAGGTTTAGTTGCATGCTGCATTTAGAATCAGAATGGCTTGGGATCCTCTAGTTCCAAGCCCCCTGCCGTGGGCAGGATTGCCACCCACTAGATCAGGCTGCCCAGGGCCCCATCCAACCTGGCCCTGAACACCTCCAGGGATAGAACCTCTACAACCTCTCTGGACAACCTGTTCCAGTGCCTCACCATATTCTGAGTCAAGAATTTCCTCTCAGTATCTAACGTCAATCTTGCCTCTTTTAGTTTAAAACCATTCCCCTATCCTATCACTATTAGACAGTTTAAAAAGTCACTCCTTTTCCTAATTATAAGCTCCCCTCAAATACTGGAAGGTCTCAATGAGGTTTCCCCAGAGCCTTCTCTTCTCCAGTCTGAACAAGCCCAGCTCCCTCAGCCTTTCTTTGTAGGAGAGGGCTCGTGGCTCATGGCACATGACCCACGGCACATGGCTCGTGGGATGTAGCTCACTCATTCACTCATGGCACCCAGGTTATTGCTTGGGGCTCACTCGTGGCATGTGGCTCATGGGTCACAGGTGGCTGGTTCATGGTTTGCGGCTCACATGCGGCTGGCATGTGACCGATATATATACATATATTTTACAACAGAAGGAAAGGATGCCATCCAGAGGGACCTGAACAGGCTTGAGAAGTTGGCCCATGTGAACCTAATGAGGTTTAACAAGGCCAAGTGTAAGCTTCTGCACCTGGGGCAGGGCAGTTCCAGGCATGAGTACAGACCAGGAGAAGAACTCATTGAAAGCAGTCCTGTAGAAAAGTCTTGGAGGTTCTGATGGGAGAAGTTGAATGTGAGCCAGAAGTGTGCACTTGCAGCCCAGAAGGCCTTCTGTATCCTGGGCTGCATCCAAAGAGGAGTGGATGATGGAGAGGATTATCCTCCTCTAGTGTGTCCTTGTGAGGCCTCTTCTGGAGTACTGCATCTGGGCCTGGGGGCTCTAGCACAAGAAGGACGTAGAGCTGTTGGAGTGAGTCCAGAGGGGACCATGAGAATGATCAGAGGGAGTGTTGAATATTTCTGAAGTTAGTCATTAGCCACTGGTAGAGAAGGACACAGGTCTCTGGTGCTGGAGCTTATTCATGCCATCCTCCCACACCAGCATACAGTGACTCAGCAGTCAAGGTGGTTTCAAAAAACAGATCCAAATCTGATTCATCAGACTCACAGAGACTCATGAAAGATGCCTGTATATCTCAAGAATAAGCTCATTCATCCATGCTCCCTTCATTACTACATCCTACATCTACAGGGCACAGTGCAGAGAGGCTGCCAAGTTTAACTAATCTATATGACGCTCATTCACTGAATTCCGCATGATGCTCTTCTGCTGCTGAACTGCTTTGTCAAGTGCTTGAAACTCAGCACTGAAGGTCCTTTCCTGATTTTGGGACTTTGTATGATCAGTCGCTGAGCTGCATCTCACAGGAAATCGCAAGAGAAGAGGGCTTGTGAGGCTGGGTTGTGGCTGAGACAAGGAGAGAAAGCAAAACAGAGCCTCATTTCAAAGGAAAAGCCCTGCAGGAGCTTTGCAAGGCTCCTCCAAATTGAAATCATGTGAAATCATATCAGTGGATGAGACAGTGAATACAAGACAATCATAATAAAATAGAGGCTATTGGCTTTTAGCTTGCTTCTAGAGAAACAGATCTTATGCACATGCTTGGTCTAGCTGTCTGGTCTCAGCCTGCCTATTGCCCTCAAAGCCATTGGACACCACTCACCAAAGACAGAAGCGAGGGAAAGGTTGTGGAGATATCAGGTTCTTACATGTGCTGCAAAAATTGATGGCTGTATAAAAGAGAAAGATCCAAAAAATATCTTCATTGTAGGAAAGATAGAACCAGGACACTGCTAAATATCTGATCTATGGAAAATGCTGATTTATCTTTCTGACAGACTAATTACTGCTTTTAAGAAAGGCACAGCCCTTCCCGGTTCTTAGCACTCAGTAGCATCCCAGACAGGCCCAAGGGTGGGCTGATCTCCAAGGGTGGCCCTCCTCGGGCAGCAGCCATGTTGGGTAGAGCAGAGCCATGAGCTGTTGGCAGATCAGTGCTGCAGCTGCACAGAGACAGTGCCAAGCGTGGGACACCAGGTAAGCAAGCTCATCACACACCACAGTCTGGGACAGCAAGGTGACTTGAACTTAGCTCCATGGCCAGCGCATGGTTGTCTGAAGAAATGTGTGGCCTGAAAGACTGAAGAAGCTAAGGAAGAGGAACACCTTAAGATCCATCACTGTTGTCACTCGTGACATATAAACAGAAGAAACTCTTCACCTTTCATTTGCACCATCTGTTAGGTGTACTAAAGTGCTCTGAGAGGCTTGTTCACACAAAATTAAAAATAGCAATCCTTTTTTTGTCCAAAAGCTGAACAGATTTAAAACGTTATTCCACAGTTCAACAGCTCGGAGGAGTGCAGAATACCTGCAGGGCCAGGAGCCAGCAACTCAGAGTGTTCTGTTAACTCACAGTTCAGTCATGGTGTTGGAAGCATAGCAACAAAAAAAACAGGTTTTCTAGCAAGAGATTTGGGAAAAACACAGCTATACTGTGTTGACACATCTATACAAACAACTCTAGGTCTTGGTTCAGTTAAGCTGGCTGCAGACGGTACACCGCATTAAGTCTGGTGAAGGGCAGGACCTACATGGTGGAGCCTATAGATCCCTGTGAACTCTTAGCCTAAGAAATGTATTTGTTTCTCCCTGTAAAGTAATTAAAATATGTTTAAAATATGTTTCAGTTTTGTGGAAAGCTTGGATTTATCATGGCACATTAACTCATCCAAGCACATGTTGTTTGACTGTGTAAAACAGAATGGGAATTATGTCCTCAGTATCAGCCCCCACAAATTTGTTATTTATGAAGATGTAGATGCATGGCAAATAGTATGTTCCCTGCTGTATTTAACAGTTCAGAAACCTAACTCACGTGGGGTTCTGCAAACGAAAATGGCACCGTCTACAACTGTTGTCATTAAAGGATTTTTGTTTTTTAAATGATTTTTCTTTCCTCTGGTTTTCAGAATATGATCTTGGTGGGAATCTCACCAGGGAGTTTCATTAAATATTAACAGCATGTAACACATACATGTATTATCCCAATGAAATGCAAAATGACCCAAGGGTACAAGGACGTGAGCGTGCTTATAAAAGTGAGTAAAAACGTGCACAAAGTCACTGCCTTCAATGCAGGCACAGATTAAGATTAAATAAACAAATGGCTTCTGTCTATGGACATCAAATACCCAAAATGACAGGACCTGACAAGCGGAGTTTGTCACACTGAGTATAGCAGTTTCCTGGGGAAGGGCTCAAGGGACATTCCTGCAGAATGCGTGCCTGTCCCTCATTCTGCCTCACACCAGTGCAGCATCCACACGGACATCGGTAGCACCTGCTGAGGAAAGACAGAAGCATGCAAGATGTTCTGGACACTCAGGGAGAACTGCATGGGTATTGTGTGCTCTCAAACCCAAGTGGATGCTCTGAAACCACTCAGTCCTGCCCATTCCCTCAGTCCTCACATTTCCTGTGGTGAATTTGACAAGCCCACCAGATGAGCAGGCTTGAAGAGGCTCTGAACTGTAGCTAAGGGCTACGTTCCAGTTGTCCAACAGGACTGTCATGTCACATACACGCCTAAATGGAAGGGGTCAGAGTGTCTGGGCAGTACTTCACATTACATTACAACCACTGGGTTTTCTTGGTTCAAGCAGCATCTCCTGTTTCCCTCCTCCCCAGTTCCAGCTCTGCACAGCTTCTGAGCAGAATGCAAACGTCATCACAGCTCTGGGGGTGCCAGTGTTTCCAGATCACCTAAAATCATTAGCAGGATTATGATGATTGTTTCTCAACTCCCCCCCCCCCCCCAGTGTTTAAATAAGATTTGTCTAGCATCTGTAACATTCATTTTGGCTTCAAAAGGAAACAGCTACTTTTTTTCTTAATACATTAAAAAATTTCTGCAACTGTCGACCAAATATCTGAAAGAAAAACCCCAATGCAAAATAACAAATCCAACTAATAACTCTAAAAAAACCTGCTATTATTTTAAATATAAAATATCTTAAAGAGTATGCATTTTATGAAAAAATAATTTTCTCTATTCAAATAATGTCTACTTCAGTATCACAGTAAATTGTGAGTCGTCTTCTAACTACGTTGAACCTTGGACCTAGTCCATAACTAGTTTGTAGCAGAGCGATGCACAATTTATTCTCCATCCACTGTTTAACTTGGCAGAGTGTGACATGAAAGGATGTTTCTGAATGCTGTATGTTTGCCAGAGATGCAGGAATAAGTTTAGCTAACAATTTTTTTAATGAAGTTTATTGACTTCAGATTGCTATGCACAGTTGTTGCTGAAGCTCCCTTTGCAATCTTGTGTACAACTTCTGCATTCTGAATACCTGCACAAGGCACGTGCACTCACAAGAATAAATGGGGACAATACGGGAAATAATGTTTTAAGCAATTTTCTGCCAGCAAAATGTATAATTATTTGCCTTGGAAAGGGCAAATATTTGATGCAAGGGAACTAATTGTCAGACTGCTCTGTTGGAAAATACTGCAGCACAGAGGTGACTGGGGAGGTTAGAAACCTGCAAGATGGAACATCTCTAATCTCATTTTTTTCCTTCAAGTCTGTAAATGTGCTTTGTGGATAGCAAGTAATTAATTTCCAGAACCTAGATATTTCTAATATTTGTTCACCTTCAGCATATCATGCTAGCTGCCTGCCTGGACAGCCATCACTGATGGTACTTGCTCTTTATGACTTCAGCAACAATGTCCTACCTGTGTAGGACAGCGTAAGGCCCGGAAGGCTGTAAAATGCATTGCATGTATGAACACATGGAAAGATTTGAGTCTGGATATCCCAGAAAATACACAAGGTATTTGTATAAATGTCAACTTCACTATTCATTTTCAGTGCATCTCAAATGACAGCTAAACTAGATACATTTCCAGCATCATCCACCTGACATTGCCATGGCTGTGACCTCCAGGCATTATTGTGTTTTTATTTAATATGCTTTCAGGTACAGCTGGACATTTCCACCACACATGTTGCAAGTGGGTACTGTACCATTTATAGCCAGGAGTAAGGCCAGAGGAAAGTGGGAAAGGCTGCTGAATAAACTAAATCAGGAAACCGTTTGGACAGCAGCTCTCCCAGCTGAGGTGATGTATACCGACATGCAGGACCTGCCCTCAGCTCGGTATACTGTCACATGGAAACTTCATTCTGTATGTCAGTACAGCTTGGGCCATTAGCCATTTTCTCTCCAGTCACCCCTGTTCCAGGGGGAACATCTCTCTAGAGAGTGCCGGCTGATACAGTCATTATTTATCATCATGACATTCCTCCTGGGACGGTTAACAAATGAGTCCCACATGTCTCCTGAAAAATCTGTCAAGACCATCAGTATATTACAAAGAAGGCACAGACAGCCATTATATAATAACTCTTCTGCAAAAAAAAAAAAAGAGTCTAGACAGTACAATATTAAAGCCTAATAGCTTATTCATCAGCAAAACAGAACACACAAAAATAAAAAACAGAATAATTGTTAGGCTTTGATATTATCAATGCTCATTCTCCATCACACATCTTCCATGCTTAATAGCTAGAATGCGTGTTCATATATGCATATATAAACACATACGCATGTCGTCATGGCACATCAGAGGTCAAAGTTACAGTGCACTTCTGTTCATTTGAGAGAAAAATATCTACAGAGAACTGTCAGGATGTCAGCAGTGTTGGCACCCTTGCTCTGCACACGTAGAGACTCAGTGTCTAGTCTCATTTTTAATTTAGCTGACAAACCACTCATACTGACTGATCTCGCACTGAAGCCTTTACCAAATTCAGATGCCCACCGTCTTGATGTAAAGCTTTTCCATTGGATTTCCAAGCTCCTGGGTCCAGCTTTGACTGTGAAATTCCATACAAGCACCAGTGTTCCTTTGTTTGCCTGGTCCTCCCACTAAGGAATCACGACGGGAACTGAAACTGCCTATGGAGCTCTGCTCCAGCAGTATAATAAATGATTAATTTTAATCAGAATTTTGCTTCCTGGAAAGTTCCTACGCTTCATTCCAATTTCAAATAAAACCTAAGTATCTGCACAAATACCAACGTTTAGCCAGCACTGATAATTTAATTCTAAGACTTAAGCATGGGAGCAGTAATCTGTAAATGTCTGCAGAAGGAGAAAGAAAGGATAAAGAAGCCCACATAAGAAAGATCAAGATGTTGCAATGACAAAAGCCAGATATATCTCTATGTCTCTGGGAAACTGTTTTAGACTGAGGTTTGTGGTGCACCAATAAGACAGCACTTCAAATGCATTTGGAAAATCAAAAAACTTAGAATCATTTGTTTTATTCTTCTGTTTAAATGATTAAGTTGACAGAGGAGAACACTACGAGATTTGTAATAGATAAAAACCAAACTTATATGTGATTCTTCTTTCCATGGAAAAAAGAGTCAAAAAAAATCCAGAACTGAAAGATGAGCTGAGAATTACCTGAGTTGCAAAAATCAACTTTACGGCACTGCTTAGCAAAGTACCTACTTTACAATTCCTCCCTCTCACACCTACATGCTGATAGTACCGCTATGCAGGATCTCTTAAAGTTATTATTAACTCAGTTCAGTGGCAGTGATTCTTTGCACTATTTAAATTTGTACAAGTTGCACAGCTTTCTATGACCAGCTGCCAAACAGAAGTACATTTAAATCTGTTAAATAAGAAGCAATATTCTCACTCAAGATTAAAGCACTGAAGCCAGAATTTGGATCAGATGTATTGATTTGTCTTTTAAGTGAATAGCTTCATTTCCTAAAGTACTACATAAACACAAATCTCATTAGCTTTCCATGGGATATTTAAACACTGGTCCATCTTATCAATATAACCTACATACATTCAGCATTTTCGTGCAAAGAACTAGCAGAAGTAACGCATCTGTTCTTCCCTCCTGATAGGTTCCATTGGGATACTGGATATACCTTCACAACTGGTACCTTGTTTTCCAAGAAGGATTAGCCAAAACACCTATTAAGTAACATATCGCATCAGCTCTGAGGTAAGCTGGTTTTCCATTTGAGAGAAGGTTTTGTTTATAAAAACAGTATTTTAGTGATATTTTATGTACTTACATATTCACATCTTTCATAAATTACAACAACACTTTGTTGGTTTAAGATCCAATATATGACTTTTTTTTTACATTTTTTCAGAGACACTCAATTCTGTTCAGTGAAAGCGCTCATTGATCTCAGGTTAATGTTGCAGCACTATATGATCAGCAGTGATTAGTGGAAATAAAGATCTTCTTTGTCTTTTTATACCATCATCAGCTGCAAAGTCAGCTCTGAAGTCACCTGATGACATCACTATTCACATTCACACAATCTGAATCGATTCTTCAGAGCAAAATTTGTTTACTTCAGCTAATGAACAGTCAGAGATAAATGAAAAATATTGTTGTACCTTCAAATGACAGATCCCCAAACAGCTGTTTTAGAACAGTATTATGCTAATGATCAATTTTCTGACCATTAGATTTCAGCAGAGCATTCACAGGCTTAAAGGCAAGACTGCAAATGCAATGGATCAGTAGCCCACATGGGAAAACGTGCGTATGTGTGCACATACTCACAGGCTGAATCACCAACCATCTCATACAGCTCAGTAATAAAGTAATTGCTCTTCTTGACATTCCAGATGAGATTTGGGTCAGATTCTGCACCGTCCCGCTTATGTCTCCTGGCAGTTCCTTGCACACTTCCATGCTTCACTCTGCTCCTGCTATCAATCAGCCAACCTAATGGAGTGACCACTGCTGCTGCAAGGCAGTGCCATTGTTCGCAGCTTGCTGTCCCGCAGGAACCCACACCCAGGGACCTGCATACACTTGTATGCGGCGTCTCTTCAATAACTAGTTGAAATGAACAGATCAGGCTTGGGGGAAGGATAGGGGAAAAAAAACAACAACAAAAAACACCAACACAAACAAACAAAGCCTAAACAACCCCCACCCAACAGCAACAAACCTTGTACTGCTGCACTGTAGTGACTCGTTACAGATCAGGCTCAGTGTCTAGTGAGATGAACGCAACTGCTTGAGTCCCACAGTAGCAGCTGTGAAATTAGAGTCAAATTCTCCTAGAGACACAGTAAGAAAAGATCTGTATTGCTGAAATTAGTTCACGGACTGAAGATACCAATTATCAAGAAGCATTAATGTATTTGAGATTCTACCAATTTCTTATGGCTTGGTATCAAAATACGAGTAGTATACAAAGGCTGTCCAGATCGTTTTCCCAAAACACAAGAAGTTATATCCATGAATGGATTTTGTGAAGCCCATCATAAGCATATAGTCAGATATTACCCTGTACGGTAATGGTACTGATAATACCTATTATTCAAATAGCTCAGGAGACCAAATGGGGAAGAAAAAAAAATCCAGCAAAACATTGCCCTCATTAACCTAAAGTTCCAGAACAGATTGTCTGTTGTATGATCACCGCAAATATATTCTGCAGTGTGAGAGATGTTCTTCCATGCCTTATGGATATCTGAAAACTATGGAGGAACACGTGAAACACTTAAGTATCTGCTCATTGCATTTGTTGCT
Organism: Aquila spilogaster; assembly: GCA_024606505.1. Classification (NCBI taxonomy): domain Eukaryota; kingdom Metazoa; phylum Chordata; class Aves; order Accipitriformes; family Accipitridae; genus Aquila; species Aquila spilogaster. The sequence goes on from JANHGO010000053.1 coordinate 62,056,204, forward strand.
ATATTAAACGTTTCTTCTCTCCCAATATACTTTCCTTCCACTCAGCTATTAAGAAATAATTCCATCACTCCAGGCTATTTTCATTGGCCAGATATCCATTCACTACAAACTGAAGCGTCTGCAGAAAAGAGATGCAACTCCAGATACACCAGCACATATAACTCTCAAATACCTTCTAGTTTGTTCCATATAAAAATTGCTTTTAGAAAAATGATTTGCATTAAAAGTAGTGCTTAACATATGTATCTTAGAGACATTATATCATAATAAATCTCTTTGTAGTAAAAGAGCAAAAATATCCACATTTTCAAAATAAACGGAGCTCGCTTTTTAGAAGTCACGATTTGAGAGGGAATTATTTAAGGAATTTTTGGTTTATGATAGTGGGTCCAAGCCATTGAGCAGCACATCTGATTTTAAATAAATTACTAGACACAAGCTTCAGGTCTATTGTGCAAGTGGGTGCATTAAGAACTGCACAGGGAAGCATGTCTGAGATATAAGGTTTTCCCAGGCATGTGACAGAGACTGTATTTAGGATAGAGTTCTCAGTGTACTATTAACAACTCACTGCTGTTATCTACGGAAGATCATGTGGTATCGATGAAGACCTCTAGTAGAGAACAGGGTCAAAAACTGATACCAATACAGATATATTTGCACAATACTAAATAAGTTTTCAATACGTTTCCTGAAGGCACGCCGCCATCATGGATTAGAATCACATAAAATACTGTCAGTAGAAGAGCTGAGTTTACAAATCTCTGCTGAGAAGGGCTGGGGTGCAGGCAGGCCACAAGCTGAGCAGGTACATGCCTGCAGCGTACCTCGGCAGCATGCTGCTTTAATAGTTTTCTGGTCTTTTGAAAAAGCCCAAAAGCATTAACTCACCGCTGATAATGGTAGGCAGAGTGCAAAGGCAGTACATAAAACAACTATGCAAAGGGCTTCAGTAAAAGAAAAACAGTTCAGCTTGAATGTCAAAGTAGACTGTGGCTGCCGGCTGCTCACAAGAAGAGTGAGAAAAGGGAAAATGGACTTTGACTGTGGTAAGCCTTCTGTAGCTGCACTGACAGAGCAGGTTGCTCGTCTTCCTGCTGCTGCTCAGATAAAACACACTCAAGTCCCATATGCTTTATAATCCTAAATGTGTGAACGAGTGCGTTTCACACACTCAGAGTGAAAGCCATACACCACATTTTTTTTGATTAAATATCCATTCTCTTAGAGCAGTTAACTGGAAAGCACTGCTCCTTTCTGAAAGGTTACTTTTACTCCCGGTTGTGTTTAAGTCCCGGTGGCGGAGTGGCCGGGCAGGAAGAAGGAAGGCAAGCAGGAAACACACTTAACCACGTTCCTCTCCTCAGGAAGCCCTCAGCTCCTCAAACGGAACCTGAACCACCCCACTCACTGACACTGCAGCAGCCGTGGGCACACAGCAAAGGATATGGCACCACCTATTGAAGGAAAGCAGCAGTGCAGCCTGCGTCCACACTTTCCAATTCGCAAAAAACGTGAATCCCCACAAGAATGGAAGAGAGGTTGCCAGCCACCAATTTCGTATATTAATAAATTGGCAGTAATAGTGGTGGCTTTTTTGGGGGTGACAGGAGGTTCTGAATACTTTGGGACAGGACCCTGTGTACTCCTCCTTGATCCACACCTTTCAGCTCCCAATTTAGCTGCTCTCATCAAGGTTACGAAGTAACTTTGAGTTGCATTCAGCATTTGTGATGCGTCCACACATCAGCTTAATTTCCTTCCAGAAATCAAAGAATGGATGCTTCTAAGAGCAATACTGACCTTCCCAAAGCCCACAAGGCAACACCTCAATCCTGACCACCACAAACAAACACCACTACTGTAGAGCTGGATCCTGGCACATAATGGCAAAGATGTCAAAGCCACAATGCTCTCCTGATCATAAATGTTCACAAGTTAGTCTGGCCCATTGGGTCACAGAACAGGCTAATATGGAAATAGCAGCTCTGCCCTATCTCTGGGCCAGGAGAGGCAGCAAGCATAAGTGGCTGCAGATGGTGTAAATTATGGAAGCTACATTATGCAACAATATTTGGGCTTCTAAGGTTTATTTTAACATTTCTTTGAATATTTATGAAAAGTTCACAGCATCAGTGTCAGTGTGGGAAATGAAATAGCTCCTAACTCATAATAGCACTGATAGCGTCAACATATTTAAACAGACTGAAAAGAAAATTTGGTCACAAGTTGAGTGAGAAAAGTCAGTCTCTTAAATGGATCCCCAGGCAGCCAGCCAGTAACGTTCCTAAAAACAATACTAAAACAGATTCAGCGTTTGAGAAATAATACATATTCCTGTAGAACGTAAACATCCAAGAACTGTTACGAAAAACAGAGTTGGTAAGTCTTTAACCTATTGTTTTTCTAGACATTACCATCAAGGTAACTCTTACATTATTCTTCTGACCACTATGAGAACGACAGTGTTGTGGTCAAAGGGAAAGTGAGATAAAGGCAAATTATGTTTATTCTTCTGCCTCAACTATGTGGCTGGTGCAGCTACAAGTATTACTTCCTCCTGAAAACGTCCCAGGAAAGATACCCATAACTGCAGTCAGTGGAATGTTACATTACAGCGATGCTGAAGCTCCTTAATCAAGTTCTAGTTTTGCTGTATTAGGTGATCGACTGCCTCAAGAAAATTGACTGCCTCAAGAAAAAGTAGCTCCATTATGGAGCCGTGACAGCTCTGCAGAGCCCATGACAGCTCATTAAATTGTGTGGCACCTGCTACCCATAGACAGAAAACCTGAGCGAGGCATCTCAGCTTTCAGGCTTAAGAAGCAGGGGTTCCTGGAGGAAGAAAAAGGAAAAACAAACAAAACCAAAACAAAGATGTAGAGGGATCTTTACCTTATCTGACATCAAGAGACTTCCAGCAAAATTAAACATGTGATTTGGTATTCTTTACATTGCCAGATAGACATCGTTTTCACACTTGAAGGCAATTAGTGTCATTCTTCACTGGTGTACACAATCTTCCCTCAGGTGAACACATTAGCACAGTAATGTCTCCTAGGTATGTGCTCACTTACACGGTCATATAGAAAGTTGTATGAAATCCGAGAAATAAAAAGAAAGCAAACTACAGTCAACCAGAGAAACCTCCAAAACCATTCAGAAATTTATGTCACTGTCAGATCATTGAAACTGGGTTATTTTAAGATGTCAAATCTTTCTCTAGTTACGCTGACAAATCTACATTACTAGGAAATTTGGGGTCTTTAAACTTGCCCAAATTCATATTTGCTTACCTATTCCCATCTAAGTGTATTCTTCACACTCTTCAGAATGTGACAAGACGGTGGTTGGAATTTGCTTATCTCTGAAAAAGAGAGGAATCCAAACCACGTAAAGTATTTGGATCGAATAAAAGCTTTTCACTGCTAAAGGTAACACAAGGCAGGCGATAGAGGCAGCACAAGAGAGAAGCAGCTCTTCACAGGTCTCAGCCCTTATTTACACATAGTGAAACAGTGCTCAAAGTTTATCTTTCTCCAATTTATAGTGTTCAAGAGAGGGCTGGTCCAAATAGGAAACTCTGGACAACTCTAGGAAGGAAAAAAGGAGTATAGAGAAGAAAACAGAAAGCATGATTGTTATTTTTCCCTATCTTAACTTGCAGTTTAAAAAGTTAACTATTTCCTTTTTTAAAGAAATCCACAAACCAAAACAGCCCCAAACTCCACCGCTCCTGACTCCCATTAAACTCTGTATTAAAATTAGAGCAGAAAACCAATGTAGCCTTCACAAATATACAAAAATAGGTTTATCTAAGAGCAAATTTAAAGAAAACAAACAAGTGTTCTGAACCATCTGTAACAGATTACCTGTAGCATCAGCACATGCTATGAATGCATCAAATAAAGCCTTGTTTCTTGTTTTAATCTTTGTTACAGCTTTTAGGCAATGATGGTTCATGAAATAACACTGTAAACAGAGTAGTGAATCTGGTTGGGATGGAGTTAATTTTCTTCATAGCAGCCCTTAAGAGTGTTGTTTTAGGTTTGTGGCTACAAGAGTGTTGATAACATGTTAGTGTTTTTGGCTAATGCTGAGCAGAACTCACACAGCACTGAGGTTTCCTTTTTTATCGCCTCCACCCCTTTCCTCCTTGCCCCACAGGAATTAGACTGGGGGAGAGCAAAAGAAACCGAGAGGGACACAGGCAGGACAGCTGAACCCCTACTGGGGGATATTCCATATCACACCACAAGGTCATGCTCAGCTATAAAAGCTCGGTGAAATTAGGAGAAAGGGGGACGTTAGGGGTAATGGTGTTTGTCTTCGCATTGTGAACACCTGCCTGCTGACAGGAAATAAATTCCTGATTTACTTTGCTCCTGCACACTGTTTTGCTTCACCTATTAAACTGGCTTTATCTCAGCCCGTGAGTTTTCTTAGTTCTGCCCTTCTGGTCCTCTCCCTCACCCCAGCAGGGTGGAGGTGAACAAGCAAATGGGTGAGGGCTTACCTGCCTGCTGGAGCCAACCCATCACAACAGCCTCAGCTTTTGAGTCAGTTACTTTAGTAGCCCAAAGTCAGACAACAGTAAGTCATTCACACATGCTGCTTTGCACTCCACTTTATTACAGGCCTAACGCATTAAAGCATAATATCAAAAAAGGTAGACTGCAGAGTTTTTACACCACAGAATGCCAGTAATTATAGAAATTGAAATGACACCATTGAAACCAGATGAAAACTTGCAGGAAAAGTATTGGGGATGAGGAAGAAGAAAAAAATGAAGTCAGTTTTAAAAAAGATACATGACCCAGACTTTTTTAATAGAAAATTTAATATCATTCTTTGAGTCAAACAACTCTGTTTAGAATCAAATATCCATAATGAAGTTAAATTCAGATTTTGAACCTCTAAATAGTAAGATCCATGGTCTCAGTTAACTTGCATTAAGATGCTCGTGTCTTACGTATTCCCAAATACCCCTTAGAGTGTTTATTTATCATGCTGAACTTGATAGATTATTTGCCACACTGTTACAATAACAAGTTTACAATTTTAAGTTACAAAAATAGTTATAACTCATTAGTATTTCTATACATATTTCAAGCTATTATATGCACACTCTGTACAGTGGATGTTAACAGTGGTTAAGTTCACTTAAAACAAACAAAAAAAAAAAAACAAAACAAAATCACTCATGGTCATACCCAAAATATTTAGGCACTGTAATGCTTGCATGTCTGGCAGTAAACATCCCTACTCACACAAAGCAAAAGCAGTTTCAATATCCAAAAAATATATGCATCCACACTGTGAGCCCCTTACCACAGGGTCTCACACTGTGCCTTAGGGCTGGACACACCAGCTCTAACTGTACAGATTTCTTACAGAGAACAGCCCCTGTCCAACAGGACAACCCAAAGGCAGAAAACCAGGTTTGTGTGACAAAAGCTTTAGGGGAAGCAGAGCAATCTTCATTACCAGAATCTCCCTCTAAAGGTTAAAAAAAATAATAATGGGAAGATGGCTTCTCAAGTAGACAAATACCAGATGTTTTTGCCATACCCAAATAATTATTTTTAACACGTTTGATTGGGTTTTAGAACATCAGCTGCACTCATCTTGTTCATCCTTCCCTTTCAGAAGCGATAAGCCTAGAAGCATTGCGAGGGTTTTGGCATTTTGTCAGAGGCAATCAAAATATTTAGTTCAGAGGTGAGTATTACTGCTAGCCTTAATTATATCTTAACTACGTGTCCAGTCCCACTGATGTGAAGGTTCATGTAGGTGCCTGATTCTGCAACAAATCACCCATTTCATAAGATGCTCTGATAACACACAGATATCCCCGCTACAGACCGAAGAGAGAGAGAAGAGGAAAAAGCAAAACCACAACTAAATCTCCCATCAGCTCTTCTCCTCCCAAAAGGAAGCCTTAAATAGCAAACGAGAAATAACATTTTCTCAAATCTAGAAATCTCTCTCATACTGCTTCAAGCACCATCCTTCCCATAACGTGGGCACAACATTTCACTGTGATGGTTAAAGACCCTAACAGTTCAATCCAAGCACTCAGAAATTCAATGGTTAGCCACACACTAGAAAGCCTAATCATGTTTGCAGTGAACTGCTATGAAGAAATTTATTCACTTCAAGGACTTCCAAGGACAAACTGAAACAAAGTCAACTGAGGCATGTACATAACTGTCAGCACAAGGCTGCAAAATATACCACAATGTTAACATCAAGGTCATGCACAAACCAGAAGGGCATCAAGAACTTTAAAGCTGTACTACACAGGGTAAGATATCAAATGCTTGTCTTCACATGAAATTGAGAAGCAAGCAATTGCCCCCTAAATACCAAGTTTGTTTAGTGGCTTCATTCATTCAATTTTAAAGCATCATATTTAAAATTAATTTTGTTCTGTGGGTCAGAGTAGCAAAATAGCTAACATTTTACTCATTTAAGTGTTTCATAATAGTCTAACTTAGAATTTTGAAACTTTATGGCTATTGTATATGGAACACACTAAGGTTTAAGGTTTCTTTTTGGATTGTGCCACTGCACTCCAATACCTGAACCACTGTTTCAACAGGTAACTAACAGAGCTTTATTTTAAAGTGCAATAGGTTTTGCTACAGGAATTGCAACAAAGAGTGCAAGTGAAAAGAATACCAGAAAGAAATCCCTTGAAATAGATACATGACAATATTGTCATGTATGTATTTGGTCACATTCTAAGATTAAGGGATAAGTTACAAGTGAAATATTCATTGTATCCGAAAAATAAATAAGTTAATCCATCAAAAAGCATCTTACGTACCAGAAAAGACAACAGTTTTTCAAGCTGAACTTCTGGAAAGAATTTAGAATTTGAACTATTTGGACCATGGTGAACCATAAGGCTCGCCTTTATTACAAAAAAAAACTCAATAGAAATAAATATGAAGTTATAACAGGTCTTTCATTCATTTCCATTTCAATCCATTTTTTTTCCATAGCTTGTTTACAAAACTATGTTTGGTTAACAACATGCTAACTGTTACTGTAAGCACAAAGTAGCACACTTTTGATGCTCTTGTAACTGACTTAATTTGAAGACTCATCAATACTACCAGATTCTACTTTCAGTTAAGAACTGTTAGTTACTCAGTAATCCCACCACAAATTAATAGAGTTAAAATGTACATTAGGTATGCCAGGTGATAAACAGTTATTAAAAATAATAATTTGCCCCCCCCATAACCATGGAAAGAATAACTCCATTCACTATTTTTTTATTTTAAAGTAGGCAACACAGAGCATTTTAAGCAGTGGGAGATCCAAAGACTAAGTATACATCTTGCTCAGCATGTCCACCAAGCTTTCAAATGTCAGTCTGAGTTGTGTCACAGCACTACATAAGCAAGCATAAAATCCCTAAAAACATGCTCGTTCAAGCAGCATCTGCTACCTACTGTGACCAAATCAGTACATCACTGTGCCATTCCAGTGATTTTAGATTACTTTTCTCCTTTGAATAAAACCTTGGTTTAAACCAGTACAAAAAAAATGCACCTAGGATTTTTTTCTTTTTTTCTACTTCAAAATTAAACAAGAAAAAAAATAAACACAACAAACTGAAGGCTTAAATACTTGGGCATAGAGAAAAAAATACCGCTTACTGGTTGACTTCAAATATGACACGGTTTAAAACAGATTTCTTCCCATATGCTCCAACAGAATCAAATCCTTCCATGTCACATAAAATACTAGATGTTACTTCTCTGCTTCTAGCCAGCTCCTTTCTAGCCTCGTCTTGAGTTCTCAGCTGTATCTTTTCAGACTGTCAGACCAGTTTCTACATGGGTTGTATAATCCACAAGACTGAACCTGATCTACATTCTAGAAAGACTAGGAGAGCCAGTTGCGAACTTGTTTGCCTTGTGATTACAAAACATAATGGAGATTCTGAAGCACCTTGATACAAGAATAGCTTTCAAAACATTAAGTATGCCATCAGAATCAATTATTCCAGTACAGAAGTTCTCCTAAACCAAAACTTTCAGTCCTATCAAAAATTATAGGAAATTGACAGTTTATGTTCCAATATAATAGTCAGATTTTTCATAGACATTCAGGATAAGTGCTCACTGCATTCAGACAGATTTTTTTTTTTTGTATAGTTTATTCTTTTTTCTCCCCCTTAAAAAATAAAAAAAATAAATCAGTCTTACCTAATTGATATGTTTCCCCACCACCTCCTTCAGGTCCACCTAAAGAACACCGATGAAGAATAATACAGACACATAACTACACCAAATTACTGAAGCATAAAGGGTCATTAGTTGCAAGAAGTTACTCAGTAGCCTTTTTCCATAGTGTTTATTGCTAATTCATGTTATATAGCTTATTTCCAGGAGATGGGCAGCATAAAAACCACAACATTTCAAAAATTTAGTATTCGTTACAATGCAACGTCTCAATAGCACTTTCTTACAGCTTCATCTTATCTAATTCAGAATTAAAACAATCCTGATCAAGTTAATTAAGAAGTTTTGCACCTAGCCCTTATAACAGTCAGTTTTCAGAAACCAAGCAACTTTGGACCTGAAATTTACAATTACTGTGTTTGACAGAAACCCCAGAAATTCTCATTGTGCAAGCTAAACCAAATAAATTATTTTTTATTAGTTTTGTCCTAAGTTAGCATTTATTCTTTCAGAAGGAGTTGCTTTATCCTAACTTACACAACTGATGTGAACTATGAGCATTCAGGAGATTCAGGTAACTACTGCATTGCTTACTGAACCTGTGCACTAAATAAACATACCCCAAGGTATTAGCACTGACATCTAGCTTAGATACACAGTATATCAAAACAATAAAAATGCAGAAGATTTACATCAAGCTGCCCAAAACCATGCTCAAACAGCTCTCTGCTTAGTTCCTAACTACACAATTCTGATTTTAATAGTCGTACTCAAAAGTTTAATTGAAAAACAAACAAACAAAAAAAAATGGAATGACACTGTTAAACTCCTTCATTATCCAGAGTCTTGAACTTTTCCTTTGTCAGCAGTGATTTTGGGGGGGATTTTTTTTAAAACCTTGTTTTAAACCTGGCAACATACATTCTCCTTATAACGTCCCATAGATGGCAGGGGGCAATAGGAACAAGATGCCAGATTCTTGAAGTTGCACATTCAAGTATAGTGTCCTCCATGAGAGCTTTCCTGGCTTTCACAGATTGCATGTCACTTCTGATCAAGTATAGCAAATGAAAAGCAGAATCCCAAACCAAAGAAATACTGCCACTGGTCAACTAGCACTAGTTTCACACACAGGTCCCTCAAAGCAATCTTGTTACTTAAGTAGTTATACTGCAAGTTTGAAGAGTCAAATATCAAGAACTGAAAGTATAAACTTAAAAGTTACGAGTATCAACTCTTCTAAAATGCTCATTAGTGACACATTTCGCCTAAACAGACAAATACACAGTTACTCTAAATTGAATACCACACTGTAAAGAAAGGTCCCAATTCGGCTCAAGAATCTGTAATTCCCCCTCTCCCTCCAACCACACAACTTGACAGAAGTGTTTACAGTAACAGAAAGCGAACAGAAGGGGAAAACACAACATTTAACAAGTGCATCTATATACATTTTCAACCTTTTCCCTCCTTGCAATTAAAGTGAACAGGCCACCAGGTTTCTTATGCATTACATGCACATATTCTCTCCTTTACAAAGTACCAGTCCTATTTAAAGGATTTCTGCAAGCATCAAGAGCAGTCATTCCACACTAACCAACTGGTGATTTTACTGTGGAGGCTGAAGTACATTTAAATATTCTGACTGGCCCAGCTGGTAGGTTGTGTTTCCTCCACAGTCCACATACTGGTATTTCTCGCGGGATATTTGCTCAGAGTGGCCCAAGTAAGAGGTTGTCACCGTCACTCTTAAAAAACACAAAACAGAAGAAATGGTTGTTTTGTAAAGGGCTGTAGAGTTCCCTATTCTAAAGCCATTAATAGGTTTTAAAGAAGTTTCCCAACAAAACATGTAACATTAGGAACAAAGTTTTAAAGTTAAAAAATAATATCAGTTAACACAACCTACAGATTTTTCCCATAGGATAAAAAAAAGTCCCCTGAGCAAAAGTTTTTTTTTTCCTAAAGACAGTTAATGATTAAACCTTGGCTTTATACTTTGCTTTGAAAGGGGAACAGAAATGATTATAGAAGTTACACAAATGCTGATCTACACACCACCCCTCTCAGCCCCAAAAAACAGGCAGCTGTTGATTCAGTCTGCTACAAAAAGCAGAGTCTGGCAGAGTACCAAAAACCTTTGACTGCCCCAAAATTTTCAGCAAATTTTGAACAGCAGCTGATAAATACAAGCTCATAACAAAGTCTGTGAGATCATAGAAACTCCATGCCACAGTGCAATTGCAGAGTAGATACAGTACTAATGGTTGCAGCTATTCAAGTACCTTTATGCTACCAGACCCTGTCAAAAGAAGTTCTCTCCACAGTTCAGTTTAAAGAACTAAGGATACTACCCTAGGAAGTAAACTGATTTCATTTTATTTAAGATGCACAGGCAACAGGATTAAACATTTCTGAATAACGTTTCAGTGAGGACTACGTAGCTTTTAAAAGTGCTTCCAACAAACAGGAAAATCCCATACTTACTGCATCATCACTACTATGTTATGCACTTTAATTGATGCTAAAGTACAGAAGTCACTGCAAAAAAAGAAAAACAAGCAGCTATTAAATTTACATCAAACTCTTATAGACAGTTATCTGAAAAGCAGGAATTGTTGCATCAACCAGAAATTCTACTGTCTGTACATGTAGAGCCTGTAGAGTCACTTAGAAGTGACAACTAAAACACTTGTTGAAAAAACACTGTCCATGAGCATGTACTCAGTCTAGGTCTAGTTATATACACAGTCTTGCTTTTACAAGAAGTACGTTCACACGTGCTTGCTTGCATGCAATGCTTGCCAACAAAAATGTCTTGTGATACAACATCCGCTCTATCTTTCAGAAGCCAGCTAGAAGTTAACCTGAAGAACTATATCACAGCATGTCTTCCCTGGTGAAGAACTCTACTATAAAAGCATATGGGCATCATTTGCTGCAATTTCATTTCACATTACTGGATTTAAATATAGAGAGGAAATTTTACGACAAAAGATTAAGTGTATTCTAGCTTTCATATCCTTTCATGTAAGATCAGCAATTTCTATTTTAAAAAGTCCTGAGGGTTTGTTCTTGCTCCAAAAATACCATCAACTTAGAAAACTCCCAACGTTTTTTTTACAGTGATTCACTTCTCTACTATGCAAAGTGATCTTTGCAGATTGCAACATCAGATATTGTTTTCTTACAAGTTAAACTTTAGACTTGTATTTTTTGAGCTGTACCTACATACCAGTTACAGAGTTACAGAAGCATATATGCTTCCTCTTGAAATTCAGCTTCAACTGCTGCAATACTCTCATAACATTACTGAAGTTAAAACAACAGTACAAACCACAGAAGAAGCATTCAGAGCATGAGAAGATCCACAAGATTCAGGATCATATAACCACTAATTTACACATCTTTAAGAGGTGACAGAAATATAACACTTCATATTTATTTAAAGTTAGCCTCCACTTCTCCATCTCACACCTGTTGCAACTTATTCAAACTCTTCAAAGCTATAAGGTTCTCTTATAGCTTCCCACTCAAAAAGGCTGACATCCACAACTGCACATAGCATCAAAGTCTCAACAGTTAAGAGTTCAGACTGAACAGAAAGAGTTAATTTCAGCACGGGAGAACTAATACTTGGTATTGTTACCAAGATAAATTGACTCATTGGTCAAATAAACTTTCAGAAGCTATGAACAAAAACAGCTTGAAGTTTAAATACAGGCTATAAACACTGCTTACCATCATATACATATGGTCTGAAGTGTCAAAAAAAAGAGCTAGCCTCTAAATCGTATAATACAGATTTCCTCTACAACAATAATTTATGGGAAACTTATTAGTGAATGTATTACAGGAACATATTTATGTTCCCATCCCTGAAGTACTTGGCCCATGCTATTACCGAGGCCTAAAATAGTTGAAATACAGATACCATTCAAAGTGCTGAGCCATATACAGAAAGTCAGTGTATGAAACCACTGGAAAAATAATACGGTCTAAGTATGTTTCAGTACTATTGCATTCATGCAAAAAATGGCACATCAACTCTGTAAACACATTTCAGGTGTGAAATGCGTTTTGTTTTTACAAGAGCACCATCATAATTTTATCAAGACAAAGGCAATATTTAAAGGCTGACATGCTTACAACATGTAGCTCATTTCATCTTGTATGACTGTGGGCACCATATAGTCGATCTGAAAAAAAAAAACAACAAAAACAATAGAAAAAATCTAATCAGAATTAGATATGAAGATTAACATACACCCAACTTCAAAAGCCCATCATATTTACCTGTTTCATATCCAGAGGACCAATGTTGGTGATGTTGTTTAGTCGTGCTTTGCCAATAACTGTTTTTGAAAACTGAACTTGGGCTGTGATGTTTGCCACTTCAACAGAATAATAGTTGTTGTTCGTTATATTTAGTGTGTTCTGTAAATAATAAAAACAAAAAAGCAAACAAAAAACTTAAACTTCTCATTCTTTGTACCTTGAGGACCATAAATTTTTAAACTTATGTATAAAACAATATCTGAAATTATGCAATATACTTTCCTGACTTCTGAGGTTTTCTTGGGGTGAGGTAGAAGGGAACCAACACTCAAACCCCTTCTCAGGAGTACTGGTGCAGAAGTTTGCACTTTCCAATTTTACAGCTCCACTGACAACCTCCCTCCTCCTCCTACAGATACTGACTTTCATTCTATTCTCAGTTATTCCTTCCAGGAAATTTAACTATTTCAGGACCTTTTCTACCATAGCTACTTTGTTTTATTTGAAGATACTCATGAAGAATTACATCAAAAGTATATGGAATGAACTCTTAAAATTATTTCCTACCCACCTCAAAACTTTTTCTTCAAAATCACTTTTGACAGATGTACAATACCAGTTGCTAAATGGCGCTCCTGTATCCATACTTCACCTATATTCCCAAAATAACCAACAGAACTTCAAAGTCACAGTTCCCAAGAAATCAGAAGACTCAGTGGTAGCCTACAACTACAGCTTTATTAGCTATAGCTACAGGAAATAGTCACAGCAAGTCCAGTTACATTTTTCAAACTGCTCATTGTATGTGCTGGTATTTCTTAGGGCACTAAGTTCACCAGGTAGCCCACAATTTCCATGTATATTAAACTGCCCCAGCAGCATCTCTCATTGCACATATTGCAAACATCCAAATAGATGGACGGTCTTACCGTAATATTTAAATATATTATACGTCTGCCCTGTTCATAGTTGACATAAACTGACTTCACACCAATGTAGTCAACACCGACTGAGCGAGGAAACAAGAAAAATACAGCCAGTCCAGAAAGCAGGAGACATACAATTACAGAAGCAGTCACGTACAGTTCTCTGTGGAAAAAAAAAAAAAGCACATTTCAGAGTTAAAAGCACATTAAAAGAAAATAACACGCCACTCTTCTTGTTTAAGTGATAAGGAACATGACTAAACTATACAACTAAGTCCAGCCTGTTTCCAACTTCCACTAATTTCCAAAGGGGAGATGGGAGGGGAAATTATCTTGCATTTCAGGTCTATGTCACAAATAGAGATGATACCCTTGTATGTATATTAGAAAATAAGTTCCAAAACACATCGTTATCCCAACATTCACAAATCTGAGGTAAGCACATGAGAAACATGTTCATTTGCTTTAAGATATAAACACTTCCTTTAAAGTTTATTTATAGTAGAAACTTCCTCATTTTGCAGGAATCTTCAGCACACTGTGCTTGTACCAAAACACACCCAGAAAAGAAGAATAACACTTATGTCTTACTTGGGATTCTTTGTAAATAAATAAATAAATAAATGACAAAACAACACTTTCTGGGAAAGTGTAGGGAACATCTTAGAGCCCTGCTAAGAAACTGCAAATCTGCAATTGACCTAACACAAAAGGAGGAAGGGACTTTAAACAATAAAAATACACAAAAGGCTCTACATCAGCTGCAGTTTTGCAATTTTCTCAAAGTCAGAACACTAAAGGAATATTTCTCAAATTTAGACTACTGCTACACCAAATTCATTATCTATGCTCACTATTACGTGAAGTTACTGTATTTTTTTTCACATTGTTATTTTCTCTTTACTACAAAAACACCCAAAGATTTAAAATGCATATGTGAGAAAAAAGCCCTTAACATTGTAATTAAACCTTTGAGGAGATCCCAGAAGAAAATATATCTTTTTAAAATACATTATATGAGAAAAACGTGCTTGTTTATTCTACTAGCAACTCAGACCTTTAAAAAATGAATTTCTAGGTATTTATTTTGTAGTAGTGGCCCAAAGTTAACACTTTCTCTGATTTAAACTTTAATAATGAAGATGTATCTGCTTAAATCCATTAATATCCTACAGAGAATGACAAATAGTTGCATAACCGCTGATATTCAGATAAATACTGACACGAAGACATCATACAGCATTACCAGCTTTACAAGACTTAGTTTGATGATTGTGTGCACACCTATTAATAAATAACTCTTCCAAGAGCTAGAGGTGAAGGCTGATAGTACAAGCAGAGTTCTTTCAATACCAAATGCAAGAAAAAAAATCCAGTGTTAAGAAGAATCAAGCAAAATCACTATCTCCTTTAAAGTGCTAAATTTTAGCTAGAAGAGAATGTGAATACTGTAGATTCACGTATCATAACTATTAACTTACGTTCTTCTTGGCCTTAGTCTCTGATCACTGTATGGAATTAATGCTACCAGCTGGTTTTCCTGCCCTAGAAATAAAAACACTGTTTCAGAATTTAAACAAAAAGAATCATTACTTTTATTACTTCAAATAAGAAGTGGCCTTCACAACTCTAGAGCACCGAATGAGGATGAACATGTACATTCCAGTTAGCGACTCAAGCAGAACATTGCTGTAACACATGCACCCGTATCATTTTCTGAAAAAAGAGTACAGTTACCAACACCAAAAGGAAAAATACCACAAAGCTGACAAACACTAAAACAGCAACAAATTCTGCCTCTGTGCTGTACTCATGCACAGGAGACAAAATATCTCACCTTCCTTTCCTCTCTAGCAAATGGTGCCAAACAGATTTCAGCTCTCTATGTTAGACTATACAAAGTCAGGAACCAAGAAAACAAGCACAGAGGATCTATTGAAAAACACATGGATGACACCTGTCTTCATATATTTTGTGATTTGCCATACAAAAAGATGTAACTGAGGTTCATCTATACCAGTACGTAGAAGCCTCAATAGGAACTCTGATCTGCATTTTCAGTCAAATGCAGAGTTTGACCAGCACTATCACTTAGCTAATCAATCATGTGGAAGTGATTTCAACCTGAGCCCTTCCTAAGCATGAAGTAGCATAAAACATCAACCTTGTAAACAGCTCTGCCAATTTAAAGCAAATTTTCAGCGCAGCAACCTTATACTGAAAAGTTAAAGCTGTCCAAGTACCAAAATACAATTTCATGTGAGTATTGAACAGTTTCATCATCATAGCCCATATTGCAGTCTTCCAAACTAGTCATACAGTGATCCAGAGAATCCTTAATTTCTCATCTCTACCCTTAAAAAACCCAAATATGATTTCTTTCTTAAAAGTACTGAGGAATAATTAAAAAGACAGTCCTATTTATTTTGATAACCCATTTGAAGTTCCAGTTTTAATCAAACTATTTAACTACAATCTATGAAAAACAAGCATTTTTAATATTCAGTCAGATGTTTAATAAATTAAATTGTTTGTATCCAAAAATCTTCCAGCCAAAGTAATAAACTTTTGAACACAGAAATCCCACTATTACAGAATTTTTCCTTGCACTAGAATGAGAAAAAATTGCTACTGGTATTATTAAATATTTCAAGTAAGCAAGCAAGCAGACTTCCTTCTCTGTAGTCTTTTAGTTATTTTTTGTTGCATAACTTCACTGTACTTCCTATTTGATGAATTTGGAAGTACTCAAAAGTTATAAAACAATGTATTTTTTAGCAGCTACTACATAAATCCCTTTTGATATCTGCAACTGTTTAAATATCCTGTGCCCCAACACTTGCCAAGGGAGAAAGTTAGTTGTGAACTATATGAAAACTTAATCCAACAGAAGAACACGTATCTATGCCACGTGATCCCTGTACAGCAGTCATTTTGCCCAAGCTGCACATTAAAATCAGTTCAAGGAGCTTTTGCAACCAATATTATGACTATTTTGGATAAGAGTTCTAACAAAAACAAAGCCTTCCATCAGCTCCTCCCCCTGGTAAATGCAGAAGGCCATGCCTCAGCACACTACATTCACCACTCTCTCCTGCCCAGTTTCAGATACCCTGCATTTTCCCTTAAAAGGAAAATTTCTAAATAGCTATACAGGAGGACTACCATAGAGGAAGAAACTGTAATAAAGCAGAATGTTTTATTCAATGAACAGTAAACAACGAAGGCATCAAGTAAAGAAAACTGTCAGTCACAAAGGCAAAGGTGCAATGTGCTCCTTCCTGCAGCAGCCAGAGATTATATGTGTTTCCATGCCCAGCAAGGGCAAATGGGACAAAAGGAATGTGAAGCAAAGTGCAGGGCACTGAAAACAGCGAGTGCAAAAAAAAATAGCTATTCACGATCAGGGAAAAGTGTTGTAGGTGAAGCTTTCAATTTCCCTCTGGTACACAAAAAAAAACAACATTTTAATTTCCCAGATGCTCTTAAAAAAAACACACACAACACACACTCCAGCACCTTGCCTGTCAACACCCTACAGACAAGAGCCTTTCCAAATGATAACCTGAAACTGTGGCTTCAAGTAAGTTACGACTCTGGATGATGTTTGACATGCACAGGATTCACCTGTCGAACCAGTTGCTCAAGTGTTGAAAAACGTGACATCTCAGCATTTTTGTTTAAAATACATCTGTACTGAATGCATTCTTTTTCTGCAATAGAAAGACAACGGACATCCCAGGCATGCCAATCATCCTGGAAAAGCACGTTATGTTTTAGAACATTTTTCAAACAAAAATTTGAGATTTGCTATTCAGTATACAACTTTAAGAAACAAGCAATTATCCTCCAAGTTAGAACAATATCCAAAGCATGATCTAATAAGGAGAGCTGAGTATTAACTACTAACTTCGCACCCTCACCAGCGCACACACCCACCTGTTTTCAGAGGTGCTACTTGTTCTAAAACAGTCAGTTACACAGCTTTTACCTCCATTGGCCTGCTGCCCTTATGCCAATACAATTGGCAAGTAAGGGAGGAGCAAGATCGCACTGTTTCTCACAAGCTTTGCCGTAAGTAACCTCATTGTTATTAAGTCTGATTTTTTACATGAAAACATCCAATCAGCTTTAATTTATACAGGCCTACACTCTTCTTCTCCCCACCTCTAGTGATATCTAAGTGTTCTCAATACTTGCAATTACTTTTGCAAAGCTGTGCATTGCTTCAAATAGTTTACAATTGTTACTTAAAAAAGATACATCAAAACGTCTCAAAAGTAAAAAGTCAGCAAATTCAACTTGCAAGAACTGGATATTAAAACTGAGAAGCAAGGCATGCTGCATTGTATAGACAAGGAAAGAGCTAGCAGGTGGAAGTCAAAGCTGATTAGACATACATTTCGATCATACAATGTAATAACAGTAAAATGCTTAGTGCTAAAAAGAAAAGATGACTACAAAATATCTTCACTAGAGAGTTATTTGCTATTGCTTATTACAGTTACTACTGCACACATCTATGAGGTCAGTTTATGGCTTAAAAAAAAAAAGAAACAAACAAACAAAGGGAACTTACCTCGTGGAATTCTTCCTGTTCCCTGGCAGGTAGGACAAGTGACACTGTCCCTTCCTGTGAATTCCACGTATGGAAACTGTGACACATCCCCACATCTGCCATCCTCATTGTGCGATTCTGAGTGAACTAACCCATTCCTCATATTATCCGACACTGTACTTCCATCATAGCCATCTTCCTTAGACGTATGTATTGGTAGATGAGAAAGAGATTTTCCCATTTCTAAAATAAAAGGCAAAAGAAAGTTTTTTTTCCATGGAGAATGATTCAAATACGACTTGCAATTTATTCCTTTGTATCAAATAACTATTAGTCCATAATCATTACTCAGACTAGGCTCCTATTTACTTCTGTTGTGTTTAGATTCTGTAAGACTTGCAAAGTGTTAGGGCCCAATTAAGCTGGAGTCTGTCTCAAACCAAGAATCTGATCTACAGGGGAGACCTGCTCAGGTGCTCAACATACACAGGTTAAACAAGGGTGGATGAGAGGCTCCCAGGGCAGAATAACCAACTGCTGGCAGTAAGTTACAGCAGTCAAGCAGCACTGGACAAACAGTCACAGGGCACATTGATCTCTATGCAATAATTTCAGGACTTAACATGCTCCAGAAACCAGGGACACCATGTTCAGCAGAATCTGCAAAAAATGCAACTGAGACAATTCTAAAAAGCTTTTTAGGACAAACTTGTTCTGAGAACACAGGATCAGCTAGCAATCTCCAGGCTAGAAATACAGATCTTGAGGTGTTTAAATTGATGATTTCTTTAACACAAAAGAAGACTGATTTACAGTAAAACCAAGGGGAAAAAAAAAAAAGTTAATGCTGTCAATATATAGCATTTCCAAAAGCCTGGTAAAACATTAATCACGAAAACAGTTTGTGTTACCTATGTGAACTTCATAATTTTCTCACAAACATACCTCTTCAGCCACACCACTGAAACTACCATGAAACACTTGAGACCAGAAGCCACAATGAAGCGATAGAAGTGGCAAACTTTCTAATTTGCAACAGGTGTGGAACAACTCAAAAATAAATTATATATATCTGTCCACAAATGGCAGTCAGCTGTTCAGCTTAAACCTCTAACCTCTTATAACTAGCCAACAGAAACACTAACCGCTCAGTTCACTGATGTCTTGGAGAACATGGGGATTTAAAGCAAGTATGAAGAACTTTGTTTCTTCCACTGCAACTGGAATTTTTGATAGTAATTATCATGCTGGCTCACCAAGAGAGGAAGCACAAGAAAGAAGATCAAGAGAGCAATACAAGTCAGACTATTTTTGTCTGAAGTAGTTGGTCTAAAAGATCTGAAGTACGGTGATAGTAACATAAGCCCAGCATTAATGCATTGCATTGCCACGAAAGCTACGTGAATGTAGGAGGAGAAATGTAATTCAGTTATTGCCAGCAGGTCCCAGTTACTGTTTCAGCAAACACTTTTTTTTTTATTATTATAAGGGTAATAAAATCCATACAGGAAGGAAAACTACTTATCCTTTTGTTACTATTTTGAATGCAATTTTGAAGCATTCTAAGTTGGGGACCCATTCAGTGTAATAGAAATTATTGAATTGAAAATTGAAACTACTGAGCTATTGAAAAAAGCTTTTTGAAAAAGCAGTTGAGTTATTCCATGCACGGTTTTGCTTCCTATCATCCTTGTAGCTGACCTACAGCCTTTACGCTACAGAATTCAAGTCTTGCAGTTTAGGTAACAGCTGTCACATGTATAGATCAGTCCCTGGTCCTGCTGCATTACAACCTCATTCAATTTACCTATTCTAATTATGTGAGACTTAGACTATGTCAACATCAACAAGCAAAGAGAGAACAATAAAAACAACACTGTAGAAGTAAAAACAGTTGCTGAGGATCCAGCATCCACTATACATGATTTTGTGAGTTTTGTTT
Source organism: Aquila spilogaster (assembly GCA_024606505.1). Lineage (NCBI taxonomy): Eukaryota > Metazoa > Chordata > Aves > Accipitriformes > Accipitridae > Aquila > Aquila spilogaster. Next base: position 62,076,109 of record JANHGO010000053.1, read on the forward strand.
CATACTAGCTCGAGCTGAAACTGAACAGCCATTAGCAACTGAAGCACGTCATCTAGTTTTAGCTTCTTTCAACAGGAAGACAGTTCACACACTTTCTGATCACACCACGATGTGAACTGAAGCGCAGTAAGCAAGGATAGCTGCAAATTCATTTCACACCCTTGAATTGAATTAAAACAGTAATGCAGATGTATCCTTCAATGTCAAGCACACATAAACTTCAGTAATTAGAATTTAATAGCCTTTTTCTACCACCAGTGATTTAGGAGATTAATATCCCAGTTTGCAGATGAGAAAATTGGCAATTTCAAGTGAAACACATTCCTTCAGAACGCTCTCTTTACCACTCTCAAACCACACAACAAGCATTAACCCTTACAACAGCTGACCAACAGTTAAGAACACCTTGTTCTTTTATCCAGTGCTTATATGTCAGACAACAGTTCCGAGGAGTTATCTTTGCATCTAACAGCTTCTGTACTGTCAACAAATTCTCACATCCTACTTTCTTTTCTTAACAGCTGTGCTGGGACCCAGTCTCTCCCCTTGTAACTGATGCATATGCTCCAGTCTCCTTAAACTTGTGCAGAGTTTCCCTGAATTCAGAGTCTGTCAAGAGAGAGCTTAGCAAATTGAAAAACAATGTTGTGATAAGGCGGTTTCGTTTAAGACCCCTCCCCTCAGATAGCAGACACTCGCACACCACAGAACACAATGCTGACAAAACCCAAATGACGCGTGAAGCAAATAAAACAACCACATCCTCAGCTATATGCAACACTTACTCTCTTTTAGTTTCTGAGCTTGGCAAAATCTTACAGAGTTTAACTAAACTGCTGTAGCTCTCCAAAGAGTTAGGATGTCATTCCTACTTCTTATACACAAATACACAAACTTGATGTTTGAAACCTACTTATTTTTCATAACAAAACACGTCTCCTAAGCAGGGCAATTCTCCTTGGTCCATCAGCTGTGGCTGAATCATTGCCAGCAACCAAAACACAGGGGAGAGGCACGGCAATGACTTGGCACTCACAAACACGCTCAGCATAGGCAGGCACGCCTGGCGATGCACAGCACCAAACTGTCTTCCCCAACTCTAGTGATGCACCTCTCTGTACCCCTCACAAGCCAGGCGCTTCCAAAAAGGACCAAAGTCAAGATCCGTCCCGACACCCCCACGCTCTGCAGCCGGTAAGCCCCGCAGGCGGCCGCTCTCGCAAACACGGCGAGGTCCCAGCCCACCGAGCAGGGCGGCCGACCACCGCGGAGCTAGGCTCCCCCGCAGCCCTGACCGGGGCTCAGCGCCGAGGGCAAACGCCGTTCCACGGCGGGTCTGCCCACACCGTACCGCCGCGGCTCCCCGACCACCCCCGGCCCGGCCTCGGCAGGGCCGCAGAAGCGCCAGGCCGCCCTCGGCTCGGCTCCCGCCTCAGACCCTGCCGCCCTCCGGCTCTCCCCGTCCCCACCTGCTCGGCGAGCCAGGCCGGGCTGCGCCAGGCACCGGAGAACAGCAAGGCCAGAGACTCCGAGCGCGACGCAGCTTCCCCGGCCCTAAACCTGGATCCGGGCCGTGCGCAGGCGCGGGGGGCGGCACCGCTGCGGGCGGGGAGCGGCGGGATGGCGGCCGCAGTGTGGGACGGGGCAGGCCGGGTGGGCTTGCTTCTTGTCATAGGCACTGGCATTGTTTTCTCTGCCCTGCTTGTTAGGTGGTAGTGGAAGTGAATTACCCCGCGCTCCTGTGAAAACCAAGGGCAGAGAGAGCTGTGACAGGCCGGCGCATAGACAGTAGGAGATAGGCACAGTGCCTCTGTCAGGGGCGGCCATTTGGTTCCGTAGCTCACATCGGGTTTTACAAGGATCTTGCACAACCCGTGTGTATTCGGGGCGTGAGCAGTGAGATGTGTTCCAAGCATTTTGCCGGAGCAAAATAAAGCATACTGGAATGGAACGAACTTGAGGTTGCTGCTCTCTCTGTGTGCCGACAGCTGGTCCGTGAAATGGCTGCCAAGGGAGATAGCTCCAGGGGTGTGGGGCAGCCAAGGGACACGAGGCCATGCAGCAGGGCATGGATGGGGATGATGGGGTTTGGAGGGCCAGGGAGGAGTGCAGCCCAGCTTGGGAGCCTCGAGCCAACAGCAGAAATGGATCAGGCATGGGGCTGTGGGAGGGAAGGCCTGAAGGAGGCCACGTACCAAAGTCCAAGGACAAGCATAAGGGCAGACTTCAAGGGAGAGGATAAGGAAGTCATTGTTATGACAGCATGGGGTGAGCATGAGGACAGGGCATGGTTCCAGGCTGCTCTGGATGCTTCAGCACCAGTCCAGAGCTGCTGCAGGTGTGAGCCGTGCTGGCAGAATCGCTCCTATTGGGCTCTGCGTCCAGGAAAGGATAGGCAAAGAAAATAACTTGCCTGCAAAAATACACATTCAGAAAAAAAAATGGTCTGCACATATCTTGACCTGAGCCAGTGTCACCCTGTTCATTTTCTTTATCCTTGAAACTTCCTGGTGTTTTCTGGGAGTTTAAAAGGTCTTGTTTAGCAATCATCCTCACTCCTGGTTAGCCAGTTCATGTAAAGGAGAGGCCTGTGTGCTGCTTGCTGGTGACTCCACCTCTGCAGTCAGGCATGGTCAAGCATCTGAAAGTTCTGGCAGAGCTGCCATTTCATGGTCCTTGTGCCTCTTGTAGACCTTCAGCCAAGACTTTTGCCAGTCTTCAAGGTTCCTGAAGTCCCCATCAAAGCTGCCAGTGCAGCATGGATGACCATAGTACTCTGTGGGTTCCTGAATACAAAATTATATGTAAGAATCTTTACAGAACCCTGGCTTGTCTGGAACGTATATGAACATGACATGTTCAGCAGCAAATGCCAGATGATGTGAATTTGGTAAGCCTGGCTGCTGGCTTCACTGGCTATTGACTTTTGGTTCTGTCTCAAGTTTATATTGATCCACATTAAACAGTATCAGAGTTTCCAGCTCTATAAACAGAAAATGAGAACACAGTCTTTGCCTTTTGAGTAGTATCAGACAATAATGCCAGTCAGGCACATTGATCTGAATCATTATATGACAGAAGACATGAGGAGTAAGTCTAACACAAAGGTTTTTGGAATGGCTTTGGGAAGTCACACTGAATTCTGACTACTCAGTTATTTAGTCTGACAAAGTATCTCAATATAAATTTATTTTCCTAGCAAATTTGAAATACAGTACAGCCTTGGATCAAATTACATTTTTACACCTTTGATTGCAGCAGTTTTCATCCAACCCTTAAACTAATCTGGATGGCCAAATGCTGGTCAGTATTTTACATGGTTGCCTGAGACATTGTTTCACTTTCCATGATAGATTCCAACAGTTGAAAACTGCATGAGGTTGTGAGTCTGTTTCTTTAAACAATAGATTGTTTTGTATTAATGACATTTCCAAACTGCCATAGTCCTTCCTTCTGTAGCTTTGATACATGAAGAAAGCTCCTACTCTCCATGTAAATTTCTAGAGTAACAGGTCCTTTCAATTATTTTCATT
>JANHGO010000053.1:62085055-62133024 GCA_024606505.1 Aquila spilogaster
TGGGGGCTCCGGGACCGGTAGCGGAGCCGGTGGGAGGCTGAGGCCGGGACGTTCCGCTTCCCCGCTGGGCCGGGGCGCGGGGCGTCCCCGCTGTTCCCCTCGCCGCTGGGCGCCGCGCCGGCGGTGGTTGCCGCGGCCCGGGCCGCTCCTGCCCTCCTGGTCGGCGGAAGGCTCGGGAATCGCACAGAAACCGCCGTCCCGAGCGTGAGGCGGTGCCCCGGCTGAGGGGTGGGGGGTGAGGGGTGCTACCGCACCTCGGGCCCCAGGGGTAGGGGTAGAAGCAAGGGTAAGAGAAGGGGAAATCGGGAGATGGCGCAGCTCCTCTCCGCAGCTAAGGGACGGAGGGCAGAGCGGGTTTCCTCCCTAAGTTTTTCTGTCAGCAGTCGTTCGTCCAGGAAATGATCACAGAAAATAACCTGCCCCCACCCAAACATGTGCTCCGAGAAGAAGGGTCTGCACGTAGATTTACCTGGTCCAATGCCAGGCCATTTATCCCCTTTGTCCTTGGACCTTCCTAGTGTTTTCTGGGAGTTTTAAGAGGCCTGGGCTAGCAGTAGCCTCTAGCCTTTGTTACTCGGTTCAAGTAATGGAGAGTCCTGCATGCTGCTTGGTGGTGGCTTGACTCTGCTTCTCTAGCCAGGCATGGTCAAGCTCCTGACAGTATTGGCAAAAGCTGGCACATCCCTTGTCCCTCTGGTAGACCTTTTTCTGAGTCTTTGGGCCATCGCTGTTCAAGGTTCCCGAGGTGCTGGTACAAAGCACTCTGTGCAGCAAGATTGACCACGGTACTTTGTGGGTTCCCAACTATAAAATGGTGTGTGTAAGATACCTTGAACAGATCCCTGGCATGCTCAGGACCTATATGAAGTTTGTATCTTGCTTTAGAACACTAGCAAATGCCAAATGATGTGATTTTGGTAGGCTCAGGCCTGGCAATTAGTTCCACTCGCTGTTGGCTTTTGGTTCTGGCTCAACTTTATATTGATCCAAGAAACACAAAGCACAGTGTAAAAAATAGTCATAGCTTTCAGGTGTCCAAACAGAAAGTGAGATCACTAAGTCTTTGCCTTTTACATTGTTTTAAATAATAGTGGCAGCCAGGCATATTGACCTGAATCATCACAGAACAGGGGACATGCCAGGAAAGGTCTAGCAAAAAGGTTTTTGGGACAGCTTTGGGAGGTCATGCTGAGTTCTGGCAGCTCAAAGTTATTCAGTCTGACAAATTCTCTGAATACAAATTTATTCAAATAGCAAATTGTAATTAGCATGGAGATTTTGATCAAATCAGAATTTTGCACCTTAGACCGCAGCAGTTTTTATCCAATACTTCCAGCCCTCACACTAATCTATAAGGCCCCATGCAAGTAAGGATATTACAAGATTACCTGAGAGAGTGTTTCCCTTGCCATGATAGAAGCAACAGTTGAAATCAACATGGGCTTCAGAGATAGTTCTTTATTACTGTAATCAGTAGAAATGTTTCCTATTAAAGACTTCTCACCACTTGCCATAGCCTTTCCTGTGTAGCTTTGACACAAACAGAATGGTTTGGGTTTTTTCTCTTTAAAGCTGTCATGATCGAAGGGAACATCTCTCTGGATATCTGTTTGCTTTGTGTCATTTTCCCTTAGAAAGTACATGTTAAAGATATCATTTTAGAAAGAGAAATTGAAACACTGGAAGGATCCGGCTCACCCATTAGTGGCCTCAAGCTCACCTTAAATATAATTTATTTGCTACAGGCTAAAGTAATGCAATGAAAACTGAGAATAAACAATAATATAAAGGTCAAGTGTCACACCCACTGTGCAGGCTTGAAAACCATAAAAAATGTGTGGTAACAAAATGTACACATTAGAAGCACATTAGAAGTGCTTAAATATGTGATGAGGTGCTTAAAAGTGTTACTAAAATGGGCCACTGAGCTTGGGCTAATCAAGACAGGGTTCTTGTGATTATGGAAAGGGTATTTTGCAGTAAAGAAGTACAGACTGCACAACATCCAATATTGGTGGTTCATAAACTGAATAGATTATGTCTAGATGAGGATTGCATACGTAGACACAGAAATTAATCTGTTCCGAAATGCATGGTAAAGGGGTGGTATGCAATACTAGTGCTAGTAGGAGGGGTATGAAATGGAAACACTCAGATGGCATAAAGAGAGAAGCTGACATCATCACCTTGGACTGAGTTATGGGACAGCTGCAGGTAATACGAGCTCATAGATCACTAAACGGGTGCAGTTTATACTTCCTATAGTATGTCAGTAAAGAAATCCAAGTGATGAATCTGGTTTCAAGTCAAGTTTTGTGGCTGGGATATGATAAGTGGGTCAGGTTCTTGAAAGAGCCGGAGTTAGCACTCCCTGTAGCAGCCCATTGTGCTACTGTGCAGCCTCCCAGGTCCTGTGAGCACCTGCAAGAGACTTAGAAGTACCAGCTAAGAATTATATTTACTTCTAGTTTCCCCCCGCCCGATGAATAACAATCCACTAGCATTGGTTATCTGAAGAAACTTCAGACTGGCCGCATTTATTTCATCCTTCAGAAATATAAGCTACTAGTTCTGTGAACATTGAAGGTAATGAAGCCTGGTTTCCTATGGATTTGCCTCTTGGTTGGCTGACTATTTACCTGAATTATAATAATATTTTCTGTTATGACCGCATATGCCTAGCATCTTCTCCTGCAGAGCATTTTGGCAGCAACATGCAGGCTGCCACGTTCAGAAGTGGAATTTGCAGAAATTTGCTGACTGGATAGGAAGTTATTAGGTGTTAACTCCTAAGTGTTCAATCCCTAGTGTCTTCTCTGCCTGGTTATCTATTTTTATAAAATTTGTATAAATGTTATTATCTCTCAAACTCCGCTGAAACTGGGTAACACCTTCAAAGTTATCAGAACTTGGGACACAGACAGAGGGACAGGGTGATTGCATAAACCTTGTTTTCATATAGCCTACCAGGCTGAAAATGGATGGCATGCTATCTGAATGCTGAGCTAGGTACAGAACCCATTTTTATCCCCAAGCTGTCTCCAAGTCCAGAAAAAAAACCAGACAAAGAAACAAACAACAACAAAACCCCCAACAAAATCAAACAAAAAGAATGTGAAAACTATAGTCCCCATCTAATCTAGAGTACAGAGCAGCAGTTTTGGGGATTGTGTCCACTCACCTGTTGCTGATGAGAGAGAAGATATTTAAGAAATCCTGTAATTACTTTAGGTTCATCATTACATCACTGGGGTTTTTGTATACAAGGAAAAGCAGGCTTTGCAGAACTATTACAGTTGTCTGTGTGGATTATGTTCCTCTTCCACCTTAAGTAGCCTAGGGAATAGTTATGCTGCCATGTTATAAAGATCTTGATTTTTCTAATATTCTCTCTATCAGTAGTTCATGAGGACACCCAAAAGAAAATGTTGACTCCTTATACCACGGTTTTCTTCTTGAGAAACTTCAGAAAAGAGATAAAAGGTAACCTGATAAAACCAAGAGCAATCCTAATTTTGAGTGATTTTGCCCTTGATTCAATAAAATGACAACAGTCCTGTTTTTTCACAAGTCATCCTAATGCCAGGATGAACTAGACTGAGCTATACGGTAGCTGCAATGGTAGCTTGTGCCAGGTCTCATCATTGAAGAGTAGCTAAAGTCACACTCAGGCCAAAAAGAAAAAAAAAATACAAACTATAGAAAAAGAGGCAATTCTGCAAGGCATTTCCAATTTAAGTGTACGTGGTCTGAGGCAACCTTAACTCCAGGCACAGGACAGTAAGACCCAGCCTATTATTTGACCAGGAACATACTGGTCACTTTTGATGTTGTATCCTGTGTCCTAGTGCTGTTTGAGGAGTGGCTGCACTAAATGTAAAGAATTAAAAATGTACATTAAAAAAATCCACTGTATTAATTTGGTCTGCTTGGATTTTTAAAAAAGTTCAATTTTGAAACATCCTTTATTCCCCCTGTGAAATATTCTCTGTATTTCAGCATTGCTGATCTTAATGGTATTTTATGGTAAATATTTTTAGACACATTTAATACTTGAATATAGTTTGTCACAGATACTTTCATTGCTATGTATTTTCTGATGGTAGGGCCTGTGCACTGAGTTATTTTGCATGAATAAAACATAAACAGTCTTTTAAAAACTGACATGTTTCTGATCTATTGCACAGCTACTGATAACTGTCATTCTTGCAACACTCCATGGTCTTCTCCCGTGTATACTTTATAGTTTTTCTTTGTTCATTACATGTGAACAAACCTTAAATTCTGCATTAGTTGACAAATGAATGAGATGATTATATTCTGTAAGAACATCATTTTTGCCCATTCCTCCACAATTCTGTTGCCGTATAAGAACTGTGTCTCACTTGCTGCAATACATGCTTCCAATACTTTCTCGGGAAAATAGCCCCTATTTCTCCTGTTTACATATTCTCACCTTTCTTTTGAAAAAGACATATAGCTGAATATTGATGAGGAAAAAACAAAACTGACAACAATCCACAGATCTAGACAAAGAATAATAAATCTTCTGATCGACTGGGTGAATGACCTAGTGATTATACTTTAATGCTTTTGAATAGCTTCTTTCAGAACCAGGTTTTTAGAAATCATGTGCAGAACCATTTGTCTTTACCTTAGAGGAGCAGCAGCGGGTGGCAGCTGTGGCTGACTTCAGCCATGCATATGGACATAGAATAATACTTATTGAGCAGCCCCATTGATCTTTGACTCATCTAATTTACATATGATCTGTGCTGCAGTTTCTCATGGAGGAAAACACAAGCAAGTTGATTCTAGCTTTATTATTTCTAATGCGTGGCTTGACTAGCTTTAGTCAAATGGGCTACATGCAGAATTAAACCTATTATTGAGAGGCTTTTTAACTTGTATAGCTTCACAGGGGGAGACTTGAACAACCAATGGAACATTTGGCCTTTAAGCATTCAAATTTATTTAACTTTAAAAAAGAATACATTTTTACATACATTGGGAAAAGGAATAACATATGTGTAAGTTACATAAACCTCTGAGAAGATCTAGTTTCCTGCATTTGGAAAGTTGTGTGAGTGAGGATGACTCAGTGTCTCACTGACTTCGCTAACACAACAGAATTAGTATGTCACAGTGCAATAACAAAATGGTTTTTGCTGTTGTTTTATTTTTATGTAACTTGATCAGCACCAAGAAAATCCACTTGTACCTTAAAAAGTTCCCATATTCTTTTTCTAAAACATCTTGGTAGAACTCTGGTATTAAGTCCTCTATCTTTCTTTTAGGACTCTCCCACCTGGTTTAAGGCTCAGGAGTCAATCTGTGCAACCTTCTGCACAGTTATTCCATCATTTATACATAGAAATTGATTTATGGCATCAATCCAACAGATATGTAAAGTACTTTTTTGAGCCACTATTAAAATATGAGAAATGGCACCCATAACAGATAAGTAAGAGTTAACAGAAGGTGCAGCATCAGGAGCACCAGTGTGAACAGATAACATTAAGGAAATTATTTCGCATACAGACTGAAGCCAGCTTGTTCCTGGCTTTTTAGCTTAAAGTGTTTTTATTGTATGTATCTCAACAGTAAATATCATATTCATCAGTAGCATATGTCAAGACATCTTTGATAACCTGCCTACCGTAGCAAAATGATAGATGGTTTGGCCAACAATGAAAATAACTTTAAGTGTGTTAGCCTGCCAGATAACATACTTGCAGATATATACGTATTTTGGGAGTACTATTCAAAACGTCAACAGCGTAATGATCACATCTTTCTAGTCATGTCTAGCCACACTCAGCCTCTTCTGAAAGTCTGCCAGGTGAAGGTGCCAGAAGATGCGATTTTTTTATTTCTTGGAAAATGAATAGAGGCAACCAGTTCACAGAGGTTACTTACATTTTGAGAGGTTTAGCTTTCAAGTGATTACAATTTTTGCTTATTACTGACTAGACCAGAGTCAGAAGCTTCGTAAGGGACCTAAAAATTGTTAAGTGTCCTAGAAATGAAATGCCCTGAATTCCCTCACCTTTCAACAGGGTCTTCCATGTAATGGCGATGGTTATTTTTCATTTTTGCCCGCTCAACTGACTCTTCAGCTTTAACAGTTTATTTAGGAAACAAAAGCTTTCTTTTTTTGTATGTCCATCTTTTATAGGTTTTATATTTAAAAAACCTTTTTATTATAAAAAACAGCATCAAAGTTTGTGACTACAAATAAAAATAAATGAATCTGTCTTAAGTAACTATTCAGACAAAGATAATACTTGCAAGTGCATTTTCTTTCTTCAGAAAGGTACTTTAATAGTAATTTTTAATTGGGGTATTTGCTGTGCAAAAGTGCTTCCAGAGACTGTGTTTGTGTTTCTGTTGTAATATGTTCTGCAGAATTCCAGTGGATACATATAGATGAGATGGAATTAGAAATTAATATTTTAACTTATGATCACCAGAAAAATAATTTGTCATGGAAAAGATTATCATATAATTGCAATGCAGTTATCTTAATGAGTGTAATCTGTTATGTCTGATCTTTTTGTCCACTTTTGCACTTCTTTGAAATAGGATCCTATAACATGTTTTTCATTATTGTAATGACAACTGTGTCAAAATACCTTATTGAAAATTTAATCACCCTATTACTGTCTAGTCTCTTATTGCCAAAGTGGTTTGGCCCGAATGGACTTTTTACAAAGAGTATGTTCCTAAACAATAGTGTTTCTGGTCAGTACACAATGAAAATGTATTCCTTCTTGTAATACACAACATAATTCTATTATTTTTAAAGTAAGCAGAGAATTCCATTGCAACAAAGAGCAATGCTATGTTTAGACAGGATCATATCATATGAAATTATCTTTTTATTCTTTGTTCTATAATACAGGAGAGAACTTCTGTTGTTGGGTGGCACTGTAGAGATTTGAAGAATACGGGCTTAGCTGCTTGAAGATTTAACTAACTTCTTTTTTTTCTTTTTTTTTCCCCCAATGAACCATGCTTATTTCAAAAGATACATAGAGTTCACAGATCTCTGATTCCTGATAGAAACCGTTATTCATTCATAATAGATTACTTTGCTGCTACAGCTTTAGATTTCAAAATTAACCTCTAGATTTTCCTCCCCTTCTTTGAGTGGTGGATACCAGAAATATTACTGGTAAACTATTGCTAAATAGTTTACTTTACAGAATTCCCATTTTATCTTGCATCTGCAGATGTTAGCCTCAGTGAGCTTTGGTTGACCTTACCTGTTGCCTCAGTAAGGAATCCAGTAACAGGATTATATGCTTGCAGTTAAAGGATCTATGTCTTGGATAAAGAAATTAATTTCAAAATGATCGTTAGTAATAAGTAACTCTGTGCACTTCCCTTTCTAGCAGTTTATTGTGTTATATGCATTCCTGTAATCGTTTAACACTCAGTTTCCCATGTGTATGCATATCCGAAATAGTGCCACTGAAACTGAGAAACAATCTAAAATGACCAGAAATAATTTAAAGCCAGTTGTGAATGGAAAAACATCTGTATACATTTGTATAATATCTGAAGAAGTGTTTAGCAGAGGTAAAAATGCCCCTTTGACTAATTATGAGATTATAAGTAATTCAATTGATAGCTAACTTGTTTGAAGTTAAAAACCAGAGTTGTAATACAGCTAGCCTGAACATTCAAAGGAAAACATACAACCACATTTATGCTCATGCATAAGGCAGACAGTGGAGTGGATGACATCACTTGCCCTAAGTTAGACCTTGGGAAAATAAAATTTAGAGATGACCATGTTTAAAACCATATAAAATTATTGCTTAGGTTGATTGAATAATGGCAAAAAAGAAAAGCTTGAAGGATGGATTTTTTTTAATTGGGGACTTCACAGGTTGTTTTGAAAGTGTGAATGTTTCACTGATGAAACACCGTCATTGAAATCTGTGTTTCTGAGAATGTTTATGTGCAAAGTAGAGTATTTGGACATTTCTGTGAGTGAAGAGCAAGAATTTTTTATCTCTCAATTGGAATTAAACATATGGAAAAGACTGGGTTACATTTCCCCAGACTGCTGATTTGATTTAATTTCATTTAATTTCATGTTCTGTGAGAAGAATGCTGTTTTCTGAGGAGGATATGCTGCCAACATGAGGGTAGGTGGAATGTATTGTCTGGTTTGCAACGATATCTGGCTAACAGCTAGACAAGGACAAGAGGCAAGAGAAGTAATAAATTAAATGCTCTGATACCGCAAACACTAATAAACAGGAGATAACAAGACAGTAACAAATACAGAGGTCCTTACGGCACTGACTGATGGGCCACTGAAGGAACCTCTGAAACATGGCCTTGAAGATGTTCAACCAGAACTTTGTTGCTGATAAGAAAGAGAGGAACAAGTTTATCATAGATCTCATGGGAAGGTGCAAACTTCTAATGGGTTATTTGAGGGGACTTGGGAGGTTCTCTGAAACTTATTAAGGCTTTTTTGGGGGGATTGTGGGAATGAACAAAATTTATTATGGCACATTTAGGAAAGTGGCCAAATGCACAGAAAGGAAGAGATGGAGATGGATCAGAGAGGAATGAGTGGGAAAATGGAGAGAAGAAAAAAGGGGCTGGTCATGTGTGAAACAGGCTGCTGACCAGTATGCTTCTCTGGCAAAGCCTTGGGCTTGATTGCCTCAGTGCAGCCCATCTTGCTATTAAACTCTATTTTCCCCAAATATTTTCCCATGTGGATGTGCCTGATCAACAGTGAGCTTCACAACAGACTAGCTCGTGGCTGGGTGAGAGATCAGGGTGCCAGCACCTGTATGCAGAGGCCACGGGTCGAAGGGGCCCGTAGGTCTAGGGGCCAGTGACTGGAGAGATGGGTGAGCTGCCAGACAGGCCCATTTGTGTGCATGTGTGACAACAGCACAGCTGAAGTAGCTGCTGAGTTGGGTGAGAGGACTGTGAGCTTGATAGTGGAGGGGCTGGGGGTCTGATAGTCAGCTACCAGAGGGACCATAGATCTGGACCAGCTGCGAGAGAGCCCCGTATGTGTGCATGGTAGCAAGCTTCGAGCCTGATTAGCTGGCAAGTAAGAACATGATCAGGCCACCGGAATTGTTCATGTTTATGTGAGTGCTTTTGGTGTGGGTGTGCAGGTGCTGGTGATGGCTCTGCCCTCTCCCTGGGTCTCTCTGTGCTGCCAGATGTGTGCATGTGCATCTTTGGGCTACCTGCCTAGCCAGACTGCTGGCTGGACCTGGGAATAGCAACAGCAGCATACACAGCAACAGGAAAAAAGTCTGGGGTCTTACAGCGCACCAGACTTAGCTTACCTTAACAGCCAGCTGCATGGCCTTATGTCTGCTTTTTAGCCTGCAGTGTATCTACACCGTGTCTATGCTGTGTACAAACATAAGAGTTGGGTGTTGACAAGCGCAGGAAACAGTTGCTGTATGTAGAAGTCTGTATGTATGTCAGTAGTTTATAGCGTTGCTTTTTAGTACATTCTCAGAGGTGGTGATATGATTTTGTAAACATACATATGCCCCAGGGTTTGAAAACTTTCTAGCGAATAACTGAAGCTAACATGCAAGTGCTGCAGAGAATTAGAAATGTCTTTCTGAAATGTAGGTGTGTTTGTAGGAGCCTTATTCATATATTATAGTAGCACATTGATTTAATATCTTATTTCAAGTCCACCTCGTGGATCTCTGGGAATGACATAGCTTTTGCCATCAATATGATCAGGCTGAAAAGTTGCTTTTCTGTCTTCATTTTTATTCCCAAATGTACACTTTTGACACTTGATTTGTGATAGCTGACACCTCAAAGCTGATATATGGCTCAAGAGTTAAGCAGCACAGGGCCAGACAGAATGAGCTAGCTATAATCTCTCAAACATACAATACTTTCTGACATCAAATGTGAAAATCATCAGCATGTGTATAGTGTCATACAGAAAAAAATACTAAAATGAAGTGGAAAATTACTTGAGTTTTGACTCAGAGGAAGTTAAGCTTTTAAACTCCCTGGTATGTATTTTTCATCTCTTTCCCTTTCTTTTCAAGGATATAGAAACCAGAATTATATTCCTGTATTTCATATCCACTCCTGTGTCCCTATTGCTGAGGAAATGGAAGGGAAGGGAAGGGAAAGGCACAGGCACAGGCACAGGGAGGAAAGGGTCAGTCTTTCCCAGCAGGCTTCTGGATTGTTAAGTACTGCACTAGGAGAAGTGGCAACTCAGCTACAAAGACAGCCTTTGTTTCCTCAATTTGCTTTGAAAATGAGAGTTGAAATGAAGGTAGAATTTACCAGGGTTTTTTAGGGGGAAGGAGTACTGAAGTTGCTACACCCTGAGTTATTATACCAAATATATGTCTGTTTAAATCAATTTGCTGTAAATCAGTAGTTTTCCTGATGACAAGAAACATGTTTTGTGTATCTTGAAAAATCCAGAAGGTGACTTTGAAGGTTTGGAAAAGCATAATGCCACTACTATGTGTGAGCATATGTAGGTGATGGTTTTAACTGCTCTAGTAGTGGTCAAACTGGAGTTTGGATGAGAATGGGCTGCCTTCCTCCAATAAAAAAAAAAGATGGAACAGAGATTGTAGGTAATGTGTAACTGATGGCCACTAAAAACGTACAGAGGAGTATGAGGCTTCATAAGACAAATTCATGATTTCAGAAAAGACAAATTCATGATTTCAGACATCAGTATGTGATCTGCTAAGTATGTTTTGAGAGTAGCCACACTCACAGTTTGGAGAGTGAAATCTGAGTGTATGGGAAAAGCTATTTCAACCTTGTTGAATTAGGAAATTTGTCATAATATGTGAAAGCAATTCCCAGCCATTGAAAGGATTTTTCATGTCAGAAAGTCAGAAGGCCTTTCAAAGAAGCCAAATTTCACAGAATCATAGAATCATAGAATAGTTTGGGTTGGAAGGGACCTTTAAAGGTCATATAGTCTAACCCCCCCTGCAATGAGCAGGGACATCTTCAACTAGATCAGGTTGCTCAGAGACCCATTCAACCTGACCTTGAATGTTTCCAGGGATGGGGCATCTACCACCTCTCTGGGCAACCTTTTCCAGTGTTTCACCACTCATCGTAAAAAGTTTCTTCCTTATATCTAGTCTAAATCTACCCGCTTTTAGTTTAAAGCCATTACTCCTTGTCCTATTGCAACAGGTCCCACTAAAAAGTTTCTCCCCATCTATCTTATAAGCCCCTTTAAAATATTGAAAGGCCACAATAATGTCTCCTCAGAACCCTCTCTTCTCCAGGCTGAACAACCCCAACTCTCTCAGCCTTTCTTCATAGGAGAGGTGCTCCAGCCCTCTGATAATTTTTGTGGCCTCCTCTGGACCCACTCCAACAGGTCCATGTCTTTCCTATACTGAGGGCTCCAGAACTGGACACAGTACTCCAGGTGGGGTCTCACCAGAATGGAGTAGAGGGGCAGAATTACCTCCCTCGACCTGCTGGCCATGATTCTTTTGATGCAGTCCAGGATATGGTTGGCCTTCTGGGCTGTGAGTGCACATTGGCAGCTCATATCCAGTTTTCATCCACCAGTACTCCCAAGTCCTTCTCTGGAGGGCTGCTCTCAATCCCTTCATCCCCCAGCCTTTATTGATACCAGGGGTTGCCCTGACCCAGGTGCAGAACTTTGCATTTGGCCTTGTTGAACTTCATAAGGTTCACATGGGCCCACTTCTTGAGCTTGTCCAGGTCCCTCTGGATGGCATCCCATCCCTCAGACATGTCAACTGCACTGCTCAGCTTGGGTGTCATCTGCAAACTTGCTGAGGGTGCACTTGATCCCACTGTCTATGTCATTGAAGAAGATATTAAACAGTACTGGTCCTGGTATGGACCCCTGCAGGACACCACTTGACACTGATCTCCATCTGGACATTAGCCCCACTTCTGGTAATTAGCTGCCTCGTGTCAGGGATCAGAGGAAAGACCGTATGCCGTTAATCCCCAAAACAGATGAATAAGCAAGTTTCAGCAGAAAGAGATGTAAAGATATGCTAAATGGCCTGTTTCATTTAAGAATGTTTAAACAGAGATCAAAACCAACCACAGTGTCAGGAGTGAGGAGAAGGCTTGCTGCAGTTCAGTAGGACAGCTATTTTCCATTTTGACCTAGCAAAGAGAAGCAGTATTGTTTGGCTCGCTAGAGTCTAGGTCAGGAAACTGAGATGTTTTATGATCCTGTTGGAATGGTATCAATCTCACTGAAGCTTATTACCTATCCATGGGAAGAATACTGTTTTACAACCATGTTTTAAAGATAAAGCAACTATGACAGTATTTTATGAAAGGTTCAGCTCTGCAGCTGAGTGCCAGCTGTGCTCTGCACACACCTGTTGTTAGGTTTAAGTTTAAGTTATTTTGTTAAATTTCTAGGTTTCACTAAGACTTACAAAGAAGGGTGGATGCTGAACTCCCAAGAAGGGTAGTCTGGAGTTCATGTAGAACCAGTGACCAGTGTCTGGTGAGCACTAGGCATTGCTAAGAGCTGCAGCAGGTGCTGCTAGGGGGGCCCCTCATGGTTCTGGACATAAAATGCATTACAAAGCCTAAATCTTCTTTTGGATCTGGCTGATATTCCAGGCACTTTTTAAATTCAAAGTTTAACTTTGTTTTAAAGATCCAAAGAGAAGCTAAGCAAGCAGGGGGAGATTCAGATCACAATCTGAAGTTTGTTTTTAAAGTTGGAGCTATTCATGCAGGATATAAGGTTGAGTCAGCTTTTTTGTCTTTCAAGCTTGTATGTAGACTTTTAATAATAAAGAGTCTACAGGCTTATCTTTTTAAAACAATCTGGTCCTTCCCCTTTGCATTCACTCTGCCACCTGCCCTGTGTAAGTGCAGGCTAAGTGATAGCACTGTACTTTTGCTGCCTGGGGTTAGGGCTACTTCAACAGATGGAGAATCCTCAAGCAGTGCTGTGCCGGAATGTCCCATCGGTATCAGCATTTGTGAATCTTCTTCCAGCTCAGCATTTCGGTGGCTTCTACTTACTAATAACTCAGACTGAACTTACATGGAGAATTTATCTTTCTTTTATTGTTTCTGCAAGCTTTTAAGGCTTTTAAGGCTACAATGTATTCCTTAACTATCTAGCCAGAAGTTGTTTAAACTTGATTATGTTTGCTTTTGGGTAACAAAAAGCTCCAGTAAAGTGAACTATGTAACATGTGTAAAGATAACACTTTTCCTTCACAGCCTGGTTATAGCTTTGGACAACATTTTAAAGCCTACTAGCAATTGTAAATCAATACATGTCAATTAAATGTACATGTGGCTGCCAGTTTAAATTTGTTCTGTATTTATTTACTCAGGTTTGGCTGCTACCAGTTATTTCACCTTTTATCAACTACAAGCAGTGTGAACCTAACAATGAAGAATGATGCAAATGTAATGATCCTATTGATTGAACTAGAGATTCGTTCCTTGAGAGAGATTGAATGCATCTACTGAAACAGAAGCTACTTAGGTAATGCACTTAGATGAGCTAAATATCAACTAAAACTCTCACAGAATGGACATCATGGTATTCGCCTCCTGAGGATATCTAGATAATAGTCAATTCTTGTCAGAAGTTGTACCGAAGCTATGCTTCAGGGAACATTAAGGCATATCATAACTGCCTCCACAGTTCAGAACAGTTCAGAAATACCAGTGAATGAAAACACAAGGGGTTTCACTTCAAAATACTGAAAATAGTTTACAGCTATGGTTTTTCTCAGCCTTATGGAAGATACAGCCCCTTCTTTCTTCCCCTTACCAGTTGCGTGGCTACATTTCCTGTGGCTTGATTTCAGCCCTACCTGTGATCCTACACTGCAGGACAGTGGATGTACAGAGCTGTCAAGATCAGCATTATTTCCCCTTAGGAGCAACCAGGGGATCGATACTGCCTGAACTCATTATCTGCTGGTGCATCTGCGTTGCCTGTATAAATTGTTATTCCTAATAAGTAACTAACTCAGCACCCATTTATCTACACTAATGTGATAATTTAAAGATTTTGCTTTATTTCAAACAATTCTGTAGACAATTGCATAGTTACAGGAAGGTGCCATCTCTGTGATATTATCATGGTTAAGTTAAAATGTGTGATGGGAACTTTGGCTCATACACTAGAAAAGCTCTTTCCACTTATGCTTTTAAGATGTGTGAAACAAATTTTCCTTGTTCACCCAATGGCCAGTGCACACGAAATCCATCTTCCTGATGGAAAAAAAGTCCAGTCACTAATTGCTTAAAACCTGAATCACTCAACCATCTTCAATGCTATCTTTTAAGATATATTTTTAATGTAGCCTTGTAAGTCTTCCAAGCTTAGTAGGTGACTGCCAGTTCTGGTGCCCCAGGCTGACATCCAGCTCACAGCACTGAATTGGTTAGGGTCCTTACCCTTCTCCTGCCCCTGTGCTAGGACAACAGCTTTGGCTACACCTATCTCCCATCACTTGAGACAATTGCCTTAATCCTTTAATATTCATCCTCTGTTTTTTTTCCCACTGTTACAAACCCTGGTTCTGTTTATTTGTTCAGATGAGGTAATTCCATCATGCTTGCAATAACAGTCCTTCCAGAGTAAAAAATAATTACAGATGGGAGGAGGTTTGGAGACAGTAACCAAGGTCAGCCACAGTCCCAGGATGGCCAGGCAGGCCTATGGGGATACAGATGGGCCAAGGCCAGGCTGGCATGCCAGCCAGTGGGTCAGAGGCATCCCCAAAGCCTGCCTGGAAGAGCTGTCTTCATGGTCACCAGTGGCACTGTCTCTAAGTTGGCCCTGAGCCTGGGCAGCCAAACCCCCAGGGTAAGGGATATGCTCAGAACCCTGCCACCTTGAGATGAGGTTTTTTAGAGGAGAAGAATGGGAAAATTCAGCTTGTCTGTATGTAGAGGAGGAGGTTATTTTGGGGGCTCGAGGGTTTTTTTGCTGGGAGATTAGATACATAGCTGCTGTCTTTGGTTTCAGCTGTTGGAATGTGCCTAGAGAAAGGATGGGACTGAAAAGTGACAAAACAGAAACAGACTGTCTTGCTTGTGTTTAAACCACTGTAATTTTGATTCCTGTCATTGATAAGATAATTTTTACTTCTTCAGTCAATTCTACAAAGTGCAGTTGTCATACAGGTTACTCTGCACTGTGGGGAAATGTCCTCAAAGTTATCCTTCACAAATGGGAAGTGTGCTGTGCATAACCAGGTGCTTATGCAGTGATCACACTCCCAATACAAAGTGCCTCTGGTTCATGAAGTGCTGTAGGGAATATCAGGTTTTGTAATCTCACAATTTCTGCTCTTTCCTTTACTTAGTAGCTTTGCCTAAGTTTAATATGCCCGAGTATATCAGGATGGGCAACATTTTTAACATTCTTTCTTCAAAAACTATCTTAATTCCTGGACAAGAGCTGTCAGAGCAAATAGCTCTTTCCTCTTGCTTTCTGCCTCTTCATTAACAAATACCTTTTCTGCTGTTGATATGCAATTTCATTATAAAAAGGTCAATTTAACACAGATCAGTTTCATCACAGATCAAATTAGTTTATTGATTAGGACTATGAAGAGCGTAACTAATCAGTGATGCAGAGAGTACATAGCCTAACTCTGCATGCTTAGGGATAATATTTTTACCTCCAGATAGGTATGGCTAGCAGTCAGCTTTCATTAGCTGAAGTAATAAAAGTATATAATATCCCAGAGTATGCAAAAACTTAGATGGACTGTTGGATGTAATGCTTGCACTCCAGGTACGCCTAAGACCCAGTTTATCAGAGTCCATCAGTCCCGGTAAGGCATTATCAGGGAGTTCTGCAGTGCTCTTCCCAATGCATTTGGTTCCAGTGGGTTTGTTGGTTGGGTGCAAAACCAGTTCTGGTCTGCTTTGCCACTGAACTCATGTATTCTCTTAGAAAAGGGGCTCCCAAGGAGTCCCAGCTCCCAAGGAGCCCCAGCACATCTGTAAGCAGTCCTCTCCATATCACATAGCAGGTTCATATTGTACTGTGCCTGATCTGGTAAATTCTGCTGGAATTCATCAGGATCATCAGTAGGATGGCTTTGCTCATGTCTTTGGACTAGCTAATTGCAACCCAGCTATATTGCTACAGAAATGAAGCTATTCTGTATTCCAGGTCAGGGGGCACAGTTAGC
This sequence comes from Aquila spilogaster, assembly GCA_024606505.1. Classification (NCBI taxonomy): domain Eukaryota; kingdom Metazoa; phylum Chordata; class Aves; order Accipitriformes; family Accipitridae; genus Aquila; species Aquila spilogaster. Next base: position 62,101,249 of record JANHGO010000053.1, read on the forward strand.
GCTCGCTCACACCCTGCTCCCCAGTCTTACACTGCCTCTCTCAAAGTTCCCTGTTGCTTAACTGTATGATTCTGACTCATACTAACCCACATATTCAGTGCTTTTACTTTACCTAAGTGCAATAAAAAAGCAATAAAAGAGATACAGCAGCAGTCAATATTCAGGTTTTTAAGGGAAAGTCCTCCTGCTAATTTTTTTTGGCTCCTCATTCTGCTTTCCTGCTAGATTAGTGCCATTTCTTACTCTGTATTTGTTTATTATTTAGAACCTTATAAAGTTACTTAATCTGCATCAATTTATCTCCAGACTGAGAGTATGAAAACATCAGGCACATAGGTTACCTTTTACTTATGGCCATGCACGATTAATGCAGAAAACACACAAAACGTGGTCTGATATTAAAGCCCTTGCTCAGCAATTCTTGAACAGTTCACTAGATCAGATATAACAAAGCTGAGCCTGAACGTAAGTGCATGGGATTATGGAAATGTTGTTTACAGTTTGTTAGAAAGGCCTTATTATAATGAAAAGTAAAACAGAGATAAAATGCTATGTAACACATCAGTTTCCATTACTTTTAAATGGCCTCATTCCGAACCTGGGGAAGATCATGTACATGCATTTTTTGAGTTCTGTATGAGTGAGGATACAATGATTAGAACAAAGGGGACCAACCTTTGGTGAAGATTTTTAGGATCTATCCTAAAAAAATAGTAAATTATTTTGTTCCTAATAAATTGATGTTGCTAGTCAAAGGTTTAAATAGAAAATGTGGTTAGCCATCAGCAAAACTGTATAGAGGTAATTTCACACCGTATTGCAAAGTGCACAAAATAGATAAACATGAAAAAGAGAAAAACTGATTTTTTGCTGTTTGGTTTCTCCTAGTAATAGGTATATTGTAGTTATATATGGTAAGAATATGTCCAAAGCTTTTGATGAAAATATAGTTTCCAAGTGTAAACCTTGATAAATTATGCCGTATGTGGGAAGAATTGTATCTTAGCTGTTTAAGTTCTATTTCTGTCTAGTATTATTTGTAATTTCCCAGGACATCCAGTTGCTTGGTTTTACTACTATTTGCAGTTTCTACTAATGATCTCCCAAATTAATGCTTGGCATCAAATATTCATTTATACTGTGATTATACTACAAGCTGGCAAGTCAGTCTTCTACTGAAGAAAATACTTTAGCAGATGAAAGACAGAGAACAGAGAGATTAAACAGATTCCACGAGGCAATTGCCACCAGAAATCTTTTTAATTTTGGTTGATAGGGGATTAGACAACAAGGTATCACACTGCCAAGCCTAATTACAGCAATCAATAAAGGTGTTGGTAAAATACGGTTCAAGTTTGCTGATATTAACTTTGCAAATAATGAGAGGCTGCTCACATGAAAGAAGCCTTGTCAAAAAAGACATTTAAAAATGTGTGTTTGCATTACTAAAGGGGCATTATAAGAAAGTGTTGTATTGAAAACAAATGAACAGTGGTTGCACTTTGTATGAACCTCCTAATAAACGTGTGCCCCTTTTTATGTTCAGTAAACAGAAAATGGTTGATTTCAGGTTAGGTTTTATCCCATTTCTGGGGATTTTATTTGGTATTTTATTTAGATGAAGCTGTAACTCAAACTAAAGGCTATGAAATTTTGTACTGATGTATTTCTGAAGGTTTCTTACTGGAATAAATCACTTCGATATTGCAAATGCCATCTTAGATCACTGTAACCCATCTGTCCCTGAGGGCATAAAACCAGAACAGCTTGAAGGAGGGTAAACCCATCCTCTGAAATTCCAAAGCTGTCATGCAATGGAACGGGTACTTTATGCATTTGTCAAGTTTTTCTAAGTTTCACTGGATGAATTCCTGACCCCATGCAAACCAATGGCCAATCTCCAATAGACTACAGAGGAACCAGCGATTCTCCAATTTTTTCAGTAATTTCAAACATTCTATTTTTTCTCTTGCTAACATTGTCCTTCCCCATGCCTTGCTTTTCTTAAATGACTTCTTCCAATAAAGATGTGCATAATTAGTGATATCATTATTATTGTTGCTATTTTTATTACTTGCAATATTCATGGTGTTTTATGAATTTCTTTAAATGTGTTGCCATCACAGGGGAAAAAACCCACTTGTTTCAGCAGACATATTAGATATTTGATATATCAGAAAACTTGAAACACTGTGTCTGAGAACATGCCATGTAAATACTATGTTCTGTACTTCTATTAATGCATTACTGTATTTTGCTATTTCATGCTTCTTTAGTGGGACGCTGGACCCCGCTGGCCAGGTTCCAAGGCACAGCATGTTTAAGAGTCAGTAATGATGTTGAAGATCAGCCAGACAGCTGAGTCCTCAAAATAACAAATTATTTCTCTAAATTCAATCAAAAGGGAAGCTAAACCAAACTATTTTGTTCTTCAGTTGGTGGTTTGTGTACTGTGTCTGCCTCACAAGGGATAACAATATTTTCTGACACAATCAGGAAAATGCTGTGAAAATGTACAAAGCGTGGAAGAAGAAAACCACAAGCTTCCACTCAAAACTGAATCATAAATTATAAAATGTGATTAAGATGTGAGACTTATTTTTGCATCTAGGAAAGAAGCACATGCATCATCTGATATTTTTCATTGCAGCATGACTCATGCTACACAGTTCATCTGAGTTAATCTCTGCGAGTTTTGGTTTTTTTGCTCTTGATGTTACAAATTCTTGTGTTGTTCACTCATCCCACTCTAAATATGTAAACATAAAATGTAACATTGCTTCTCTATCTGAGAAGTAAAGAAAATTAAAAGGTGAAAATCACAGATACAGTGAGTCAGTAATTAAAATCAGTAATGTGCCACCAACTAAAAAACACGTTTAACACATTAATATATTAACTAGAAAGGGTGAAGAGAAGAGCAATGAGGGTGTTGAAAGATATATGAGAAGCAACTAAGCAGGGTAGGACTCCTTAGCCTCAGAAAGAGAAGGCAGCTGGGTGATAGAAGTATATAAATTACAAGTAACATGGTAATGATAAATAGGGAAGTAATGATTATTCAATATAACTAAGAAATAAAATTATCAGGTGACAAGTTCAAAACAAATAGAAAGAGGTGTTTCATCGCAAAATAGAAATTACTCCGAGAAAATCATTGCTATAGATTTTTAGGGATGCCAAAAGTTTACACAGGTACAGAAGCAATTCAATACATTTGTAGAAGAAAAATCCATCAAGAGTTATTTACGTGGAGTAACTTTACACTGGGATTTCAGAAGGATGAGTTTGCCCACCTTTAAGCTGTTCTGATTTTATGCCCTCAGGTACAAATGTGTTGCAGTGGTCTAAGACAGCGTTTATAACCTCAAAGTGATTTATTCCAGTAAGAAACCTTTATAGAAGTACATCAGTACCAAATTTCGTAGCCTGTAGTCTGATTTACAAGCTGTTTACAAATCTACTCTTTCTGGTTGAGGAAGTCCTTTGCTGCAGGACTCTGGAAAATAGGTGGGTGTATTGGAGAATTACCACCATATGTTTTACCTTTTCATCCCTCTTCAGCCACTATCAAGGACAGGTTATAGACTAAATGAACCTTTAGTCTGACCCCATCCAGGTTTTTTTTTAATACTTGCATGGCTATATCACATACGGCTTGGATACATGCAAAGCAAGAAGTCATTGACAGACTCAGAAACTAGGAAAGAGTGTATTTGGGCTGCTCTAGAGTATGAAGTAGTCATGTTAAAACATTCAAATTGCACATCACATCACTGATTTTGCAAATTCTTCTTTCACGTACTCTTAAGATAGAGCTAAAATTTCAAGAAACAGAATTTTTTATGCTCTGCTGGACAGTCTTCAAAAAGCTGGGTTTATCTCCGTAGCAGGAGATGAGAATCTGATAAGCAATATAACAAAATTTTAATGTAAATGTGTATGACTTGTAAGAAATGTATCCATGAAAAAATTATAGCTTTACACCTTTATGAGAGCTGTGTAAGAGGTGAGGTTCTTTTTTAAAATCATTCTTTCATTTTTTGGGTACATTGTTGTAGTTTGTGTAAGAGATGTCTGTATGCAGAAGGAAAGAGCAAAAAATAAAATCTGGCATTTACGCTGTTGCTTTAGCACTAGCAAGGCACAACCATCTCTGGTTTGCCCATGGGTTGTAATAGGCATGATCTAGCTGACTTGCTATAAACTACAAAAGCAGAGCAGTTATAGTAGAATATGCTGTAGTCTCCTGAGGATCATTTACATGGACTTTTATCTGTCCATGTACCTGCAGATATAGTGAAAAAATGGTCCTTTTGTTCCTGTGGTTTGCACAGAGCAATGCAATCTGTTCCTTGCTATAATGAACATTAATCATTTTTCATACATATGTGTGGAGTTTTCAATTATTGGTCAACCTGACTTTGATAAGAGACATCATTATTACAGTCTCCATGAGTTAATGAAATGGTAAATGCTTCTGTCACATGCCTTGGAAAGGAAAGCAATAGAGTGTGGTGAGATGAAGCATTGAAACTTGCTTTGAGCAATTCACTTTTTAAAACGTAGCCTTTCAAATCATAAAATTGTTTATAGTTTTATACATTTTTCATTTATAAAAATGAGAATTTACATCATCTGGCTTTAAAGCATAAAGATGTCCTCCACATTTTATCCACAGAACAGGGACAGTGTGCTGGCAGGCTGCTGACCTGCCACCAGACACAGACTTGTCAGTGCTTCTCCGTTAAGCATTAGATGTCCCACACAAATAGGTGAATGGATAGTTTAATTTTTATCTTCCTTCCATTTCTGTCAATTCTGCCAAGGCTGTCAGCCTGTATTCTGACACTGCAAATGCTTACACATGTACTGATCTGCATGAATAAGAGATGTTCCCGTGGATACAAGGCCAAAACCAGAAGGTCTTTGAGTCAGTGATGCTGCTCCTGTGCATAAAACTGTGCAGACATCTGCGAGAGCAAGAGTCAGGGGAGCAATTACTACAGATGGTTTTGTGCGGTACATATCTGTCTGTTAGGACCTGGCCTGAGACCAACAACTCATTTTACATTGGTCAATGAGTCATGTTTCATATTAACTATAGTTTACCCCCCGGTCTGAACTGAACTGGAAATGATGAAATGGGATTTGACCTCTTAATGGGCCCATTGCTCTTTCCAAAAATTTGATATGCTAATATTTATATTTTTTATAATTTTTTTTTAAATTCCATTGAAAGTCATGCTATAAGCTACTGTTCCTTTATTATACATTATCATGAAACATATAGTAAAGATAATTGAACTAAATGAATATTTGAATATTTTCATGGTCTAATTCACTGAAGTTCTCTGGCCTGAGTTAGTGTGTCTTATTTAATGCCATAGATTCCTCACTGTTCTGAAAGAGGTTTCAGGTTCTCTTATGTTAAACAATCTTCCTCACATGTGAAGTATAACTGATGGTAGAACTAAAGGGCCATTTTTTGCATGTGTGTGGCCTTCCTGAACGCCCAATAAGTGATTTTTAGTCTCCAGATTATTCCTTTGAGAACACATAATATTTTAGAAGTATAATTTAGCTAAATTAGCAAATCTTGTTTCACTAGAACCCGCTCACTAAATGAGCGGAGAGCCTAATTAGATGTTAACCCCCTCAGGTACAACACTGCCTGCAGAAGATTACTTAGATCACAGCTGCAAGCCTGTGGGTGATTTATCTCTCCCCTCCCACCTGTCCCCTTACCAGACTGGTTATTTTACCTTTAAATGCTGCTGGATTGCCAGCACCTGAGCTGTGATGGATTCTGTGTGGTAGGGTGGGTGACAGTGAAGCAGATGTGTGAGGACAAAGACTGGTTTGTTGGCGCTTGCGTGGTTCTGCCTGTAGGGGTGCTTTTTTTTAATGGCAGCAATTTAGGCATGCAGTAATTTGGCAGTTTTGCAGTTACACCAGACTTATGCAACATATTTAGGGGGGAGTAGCAAAGTTCATCACATTCAAAATCCCAGTATCACTTTAAAATAAGAGTGGTTATAGCACAACTGTCTTGACTCACAAGAGCACTTTTCTGCTATTCTGCGTAGATCTACTAATTTTTTCCCTCTTAGTGTAGGGGAAATAGCATAAGAGGACATAGATGAGAAGAAGGGTGTGGTGGGAAGTAGGGAATACATAAATCTATTTAAAGTATTTTCAGAATTCTTTGTTGCTCAAAAAATGAAGATATTTTCTTACAAGATGCTACATTTCCTATATACAACATAGTATATTTCTCCTATCTGCTTGTAAATTTAAGCACCCACTGCAATTGGATGGATAAGTTACTTTAAAGTTGATGTTCTGGATTTAAAATAAAATGCAAGACTCCAATGTTTCCTAAGGCAAAGGAGCCCAAGGGCAAACTAGTAATTAACATGTGAAAAGGGTTGCTAGGGGGAAAAAAGGCTTGATTTATTTGCATGCTAATGTAAATTAGAAATGAATACATTTCTGGAATAATTAAGATGATTTAACATTTACAGTTTTGTTCAATATTTGAAATTGTGCTGCTAAAGTTTTTCAAAACCATTTGTGCTCTCAGCAAGGTGACACCACGTGGATTGCTTTTAGTATTTTTTCTTTAGTTTTCTTTATAGTTCTTTTAGTTTTGCTTTGTAATTGATCACAGGAAAGAACTAATTGTCCTCCTACTTCCTGTAAATGTAAACTACCCTGAGAACAATTTGCAAGAATCTATAATACATTCTTGGCATATGGCTTTGCTAATAAAATATACACATAGACAATATGAAAGGAACTTTCTGGGGATTTTTTTTTTTGTATAATTGAAAAAATTACTGAACTTCTAACCATGCCATCAGAAAAAAATTAATTAGCTTAACTACTATTATAGGGGAAAAAAAGGAAAATACAGAGAAAGTTATATGCTGGTATGTGCTGGTTTTGGCTGGGATAGAGTTAATTTTCTTCATAGTAGCTGGTATGGGGCTAGGCTTTGGATTTGTGCTGGAAACAATGTTGATAGGAGAGGGATGTTTTCCTTATTGCTGCACAGTGCTTACACAGAGTCAAGGCCTTTTCTGCTTCTCACCCTGCCCCGCCAGCGAGCGGGCTGGTGGTGTGAAAGAAACTGGGAAGGGACACAGCCAGGACAGCTGACCCCAACTGGTCAAAGGTATATTCCATACCATATGATGTCATGCTTGGCAATAAAAGCTGGGGAAAGAAAGAGGATGAGGACATTCAGAGAGATGGCATTTGTCTTCCTAGGTAACCGTTATGCGTGATGGAGCCCTGCTTTCCTGGAGATGGCTGAACACCTGCCTGCTGATGGGAAGTGGTGAATGAATTCCTTGTTTTGCTTTGCTTGTGCGTGCAGCTTTTGCTTTACCTATTAAACTGTCTTTATCTCAGCCCACAAGTTTTCTCACTTTTACTCTTCCAGTTCTCTCCCTCACCCCACCTGGGGAGAGTGAGCGAGTGGGGTTAAACCACGACAGGAAGTAATGGAAAACTCAGTGAAAGAAATGGATTCTTCTGATACTCAGCAGCTTTATATGAAAGAAACAAGTTCTTATTATATGGGCATAGATAAGATGGAAGTATAGAAATTGCCAAGTTGCCTTCTAATTCTGAAGTTTTTTTCAGGTAAAAAAACCCAACAAGCCAACACTGAAAGAGACTTCTTAGTTTCTTCAGCCTTGGATGCCTCATAGCTTGATTTCAGAGTCTTATCACAGACTATCTGTGAAAGGATATATAAATAACCAAGGCTTCATCAGAGTCAAGTATATTTTCTTTCCTAATTTCTCCCTAGTCTGTAACACATTGACTCTTTTTTGTTTACTCTGAACTGAAATTGTTTTTTTGATTACATGTGAAGTTTATGAGCTAACAGTTTTTGAACAGAATGGAAATCAAGCTTAAAAAAAGGAAGAGAAAACTGAAGGGAGTCTGTAAAGGGAAGCTTTCCAGAGATATTCATGGTGCATGGTTTTGGCAAAAGGCCAATCAAACCACATGTTAGCAGGTGCTTTTATGGTATGAGGCTTTTTCCACCCAAGTGATTTTTACTTATACAAGATAAGAAATCTTAAGAACTTTTAAGAACTGAACACTGGTCTGGGTGAAAGGTAATCTTAGATCAGATACTGATGTCAAAACAGACAGAAAAGAACATTTTGTGTGCATCTTAAATTGGAGATTTTCACTGATGATCTCTTCAATTCTTTAGCGCACCTGAGAAACCACCTATTTTTTAACCCTGAAAGGAGGGTGAATTTTCCAGGGAATGCCTCCTACAAAGTTCCACCAATCTGTTGTTTTGTAGTGCACATACATGCATAGATGAAGGAGTAAATTTTTAAAAGTATTTCTGTGAATGTTTTATAGATATGAAGTCTTCCATTTCTTATATCCAAAGTATCGGGAACTGAAGTCTCCAACAAGCATTTCCTTCCCTGTTGCTCATTCCCACTGTGAGAAACTGGTAACGTACTTTACAGCTGTGACTATCTAGAATGTAAACAGTATCAGATATATCGGGTTCTTCAGGAAGTACACCTTCTCCTTGAGCCATTAATCTTGCTGTAGCAGAATCCTTATGTGGTGTTCCTGTCAGCAGATAGAAATTGATTGTTTATTCCAAATAATTATCTATAAGGCACTGATGCTCAGTATATTTTACATTTATAGTCACCCAGGCAAGCACAGGAGGGAAAAAAGTTTCAGGAATAATTATAGTTGCCTATATCAACAAGACCACATGGCTGGAAGTGGAATGAGAGATTCTGTCTCTTATTAGTCAGGGGCAGAAATAATTTCTTATATTCTTTGTTTTAAGTTGTGTTTAAATTTGCAAATTCTTTAAGTCAGAGCATTTGTTCCTTATGCCCTATCCATGTAGCAAATACAGTGGCCAGTGGTCTGAGTTACAATGGCTTCTGTTTTTCAATTCTCGTATTGTGATATAAGTGTACTTGACTGAATGTTAACACCTATACATATCGAATTTAAATATTTTAATTAAAACACAAGTATACTGTTTAACTGGGGAGGGAAAATGTTTTAGACCTTATTAATACAGAATTGTTATCAAATCCAAAAGTTTTAGATTTTCTTAAAGCTACACAGGTGTTCTTGACATGGTCCTTATCAGAAAGTTTACTGCATAAGGAAAAAAGTTTGATAAAGAATAACGGCATGATCAGCTCAGGATTTAAGAAAAAGTATGTATGCATTTTTATTATTTGCTTAGAAATTCAACTTTTTTGATGACAACAGTCCAGTTCAGGGAACTCAACTGCATTTAAATGAAAGATTTTTATGCTGGTTTATATAAAAACTTTGCCCACCAAGGTAAATTCATAAGATAAGAATGATATTTTTGCATTAAAATTCTTGTTACTTGCTCACATACACATATTAAATACATACAATCCAAACATTTTGCTGACCCTACTAAGTCATTAGATGTTAACATAGAAATGATTATGAAATTTGCCAGAAGCAGAGGTTGGTCTTCCTGTCGCAGCACTTGGAAGATGTGTAAAAGATAAATTGATCATATTGTATTTTGATTTATTTGTTAAGGATTTGACCAAAAATTCATGGATAATGACCTAATAACATGTCAGCCTCAGAATTTACCTAAAAGAGCAAAAAAGCAAAAGAATAAAATTAGAATATTTAAAACAGAAATTAAGATAATCTCCATTATTACCCTTTAGAGTCTCTACTGTTACAGAAAAAAAAATCTATATAATAATGGTTCTTGTGCTTTTGAGAGTCTTTTTGTACTTGGAGCACGGCTATGTAGTAGAACTACAGCACCGTAATAAAACACAACTAGTGTTTAGCCAAACGTTTATTGGGGGATCTAGAAAGTAACATTAATTAGTTGAGGTGGGTGAATGCTCTACAACATGTTCTAGGATACAATATCTGTGGCAGATCATGTACAAGGATGATGTGAGTGTAATGTCAAGTAAATTAAATGCATCTTCTTCAGTCTTCACTGTGTGAAGTGACAGAATAATGAAATTTAAATACAAATAATGGCTACATTTATCTTAATTTAGAGGCTGGTCACCCTAAATCAGGCACGGATATGAGATAAAATAGTATGAAACTGACACTTGGTTTGTAAAATACTTGATCTGTAAACTCTGGAAAGTTTTTTGTTTTGTCTGCAGTAGTACTTAAATGCCAGTTATGTATTTAATCAGAACAGAAGCTAAACATTTCTACTAAACCTAGAGCTGAATAGATAGTACACAGTTTAATATAATTTTTTTTTTTTAAAAATAGCAGTATATCAAGTCTAATAGAAACTACTTAAAAAATTGTAAAATTTTCAATATTAGGAAAGAAAAGTGAAGAAAATGCATAAGGAAATCTGCATGGAAACATTTTTAATTAAAAAATGAAAGAATTCCTAAATTAAATTAAATATTACATCCACTCTTTAAAAATTCTAAACTTACAAGATATCAAAACATCATATAAAATTAATAAAAACTTGTGACTAGCATCATTAGCAAAAAATGGAGTTCAGCTCTTTTCAGGACTTATCCCTTTGAAGTGTGTTTTGAACCTTATAATATCTGGCCTGACCATCAATGGTAGCAATAAATTCTTCAAAATTATAGTTCATGTGGACTGCTTTGCAATTCCAGTTATCAGAGTCAGGAATTTACAAAGACAGCTTAGTAGGGCAAAACCCTCTCAAAACTGACTCAGGACCAAGCTCTGAATTGTTAAGTGTTTCTGGGTTTAAAATCTGAGCTAAGAACCTGGGTGGGAATATGACAGTTCTTAATAGTTGTTTATGGATGCTTTTATAATTGCAGTCCTGCTGCTTAAATTAACTACAAGAAATTCAATTAATAAGGTAAATCGGACAAGTGGGTTACACGGAGCCACCTTCTTGATTTTTTTTCTCTCATTCTTTCATAAATACATTAAGAAAATTTCAAGCTGTTTGTGCTCAGATCTTTAAGATCATTTACAATACGAGTGACTGCATTTCAAATAGGATTGGGGGCATTTTTGCCCTGGGTTTTGAGGCCAGTATTAACATTTTCTAGTTCCCTTAATAAAGAAAGGCACAACAGGGAAAACTAGTATCTGTCTAATGAAAAAGAATATCTAGTGATTGCTATGAATAAACCAACAGATCTTCTAAAGTGTATAATGGTGAGCTGTAGAGTTAAATGAAAGCGAGTGATGCTCATTAGAGTCTGCTATGACACCTAGTCAGATTCATTAGTGCACAAACAAAGGTTTAAACCGCAGAAGACAGACATACAGTTTCATCTGCAATGGCTTGTATTTGAACAAAAGGAAAAGGGAACAATTATGAAAAAGAATGATATTGCAAAAGTGCCGTGTGGGAAACTATCTCCTGTTACTGGTTGCTTATCCTTTAAAAAAAAATCTCTTTGGTTTCCTTATATTATAAATGAGCATCTAAAAATCACAAAATCCAAAATGAAATAATCAAAGCCTCTAACTTGGGTTTTTGATCCCTAACAAGCTTTCTGCTTTAGGATTACCGGTCTCAATACTCTCCACCAAGGAATGTTCCTGCTGCTCTGCTTGCCAGCAGGAGAGCCTGCGGCAGCACTCGTGATGATATCCCATTTTAAAGGGTGCTGTTAAAATTCAGCGTGGTTTTTTTTTTAATATTCCATCTACCTACATTAATGATAACATTTTAGGTTATTAAGAAAGAATATTAGCATACTAATTTCTTGGCATTATTTATGCCACTCCTTTCCTTTTTCACTGGTCTTGGACAAATACAATGGCCTAGATGATTTCATTGCATTTTTAAGCTGCTAACGTAATGGCATTGAATTTAATACTATAGCTATGACTGCAGCTCCTTACAACAGGAAGGGAGTTCCTGGGAACTCCTTTCAAAGGGACTTCCTACATTCGCACCCACAGCAGGGAGAGGGCTGGGGCACCAGAGCAGCCTGGCTTCCCTGAGGAGGGAGAGGAAGCCCAGAGGCCATCAGCTGCTGCCAGACTTCTCCCACCCTCGGCTGGAAGGAGGTCGGAAGCCAGGAGCAGAGATGCTGGGCGAAAGAGGTTCTCTCCTCGCTTGGGGCTTTTGGTGGAACCCTAATGGAGAAGTGGTAAGGGTAGAGGAGCAGAAGCAGCTGAGCGCTGTCAGAGTTCCCTTCCTCAATGCTGTGGCTGTGGCATCCCTCAGCTTCTCTAGAGGGGAACCCCTTACAAGAGGGAACATGAATTTCAGAGGATCCTCTTCCCCATTGGGCTGCCATATGACCACGAAACCCAAGACAGACCACTAGAAGCAACAGCAGCCACTAGGCAAAGAAACATGAATTTATTCTCAAAAATGCGTATAGGTTAGTACAAAGGTTAAACTGACCTCAGTGCTAAATATATTAGCAATACAATTATACTTTTGTGAGGAACTTTGCCCTGCTTCCTTTATGAGGATTTTCTGGCTAATCTATGATCACTTCTTTGCTTTTTTCTGTGGCTCTATACAAGAGGACACTGGAATTATAATCAACGTTTCTAGATTTAAGTCCAACTAAGGGCATACGTTGCAAATGAGCTGTGAATACTGCAGATAAGCTTGTAGCGTTGTACCACTCTTGTATGTTTGCAGGGCAGTTGCTCTGTCCTGGTTTTTATCAAGTGGGAGGAGCTGCTGTTTGGATCTAGCTGCTAGAGTAAGAACCTGTTTTTCAGGAGAGTGTTTTGGAAAGGGTAATTATGTGGGAACAGTCATTTTAGTGCGTTACTTCATCATAATTAATAATAACTGAACTAATGAGTCCAGGATACAGCAGATTGTAGGCCTTTCCACTAGAATATTTGAAGTCTTTCTTAGATATTATAAAACAGCACCATTGCCAAGGCCACAACTGAGTTTCTGTCACAATAAAAATTCAAATGCTTTCAGTCATTGCAGCATCTCTTTGCAATTCCCTGTCATCAGTCACATCAGTTTCACAACAGTTAGGCTAGTTCTGGGGCATCAGGTTTGAAGTAAGGCAGGTAATGGGCTCATACACAGAGGTGCAGTACAAAAGTGTTGTATTTGATACCAGTCTGTAGAAAAGCAAAGGTTACCAACTGCCTTAAAATGAAGAGGGAATTTTGATTATTGGTCTTAGCAAACTAACTAATTCAAGTGATGCAATTAATCTGAGTAACATCAGCTTAACTCCCGAGACCATAAATCAAAGCTATGAGTGAGCTGTGTAACCTTGCTAACTAAGCAAGGCCTTTGCAGAGCTTAACAGGGAATTCTCCAACTCGTAGGTTGTTAAGAATGAGGCAATTTGAGCTTTTCTGCCTCTCCAGACACCTCTTGAACAAGAGAAATGCTGGATTACAAGAACTGGAGAGCAGAAATTTTCTGGGCTTCAAGCTTCTTCGCTCAATGAACTGTTTGCATAGTTCTGGAGAACACTCTTTCCTTTTCTAACCAAACCTAGTGCTGCTTTGGGAGCAGGTCTTTGTCTCTGTGCCTGCATGTCTTTTCTAGACTCACAATTGGCACAAAGGAGCTACAGTGTCTGACGAGGCCTGCTAGAACTCAAACAGCCAGATAAGAGAAGAAATTGAAAATAATGCTTTATTAACTCAAGGCAGCATGCTGATACTTTATGCAAGCGTGAAAAGACGATAGTATCTTGAAAGAGGTTTCGATGCAATCCATATGTGAATATATTGTAAGCAATGCTGTACTTCCCAATGGCAGTGAGAAGCTGCACCACACAAGGCTAAAACTGATAAATTAGAAAGTACCGTGTCATTGTGGTCAGGAGGCTGCTGACAGGGCAAGTAGCCACAAGGCTACATGACTGTGGAATGACAAGTCAGAAAGCAATAGGACTGGGTTTATTCTTGGGGCAAACCCTGTGTTATATCAAAGGCCCGCTTGGCTAAGGTTTAGCTAAGAGGTGGATGGGGTTTTGCCTCTTTTTTCCTTGCATTTTTTTTCCATGACTCCCTTTAGTTTCTGCAAAGGTTATTCTAAGAGTCCAGTTACACGGGCCAACTTGCAAAGGGCTAACTTGCAAACGATCCATATCTTGGGCTGTACTCTCTGGCCAGTGCCCTGGGCTTGGGGCCTAAATCTGCCACGCGTTTAACCCTGTACACGATGTTTGGATTTTGTAACACTGCAGGAACTGTGGACCTGAGGAGAACAAAGCAGCTGGGGCAAATTTGAGCTGCCCTCTGTGTACAGGAGGTGTAAGTAAGTTAGATGCAGACAATGCTGACAAATCAGGCGACAGCTTTCAGGAGCAGAACCTCATCCTGAGTTTTCCCTTCCTATCTCTGTGCCACACTAATGCTCTTCAGCCTCTTTTCCAGGACAGGATGTTGCAGAAAAGGATAACAACAACAACAACAAAACCCCCACCAAAACCACAGATCACCATTTCAACTTGCTAACTCCAAAGAAACTTAATAAAACACGGGGCCCTGGGGATGGCATGGTGAGAAAAAGAAACTTTTGCTCTGAGCAAACAGGTCTTAGTGCAGCTGTGCTATCTAGAAGCCTCAGGTAGCACTGAACCATACTTTGCAACATTTTTTACATATTAAGATTTGTTTGGGTTTTTTTTTTTTCAGTTTTTGTGCTAATGAAGACCTAGGTTTTCTTCTTTCAGATCAAATTTGAGCATGCAAGTTGAATATACTATGGTCATATGTTGCACTCCTATCTTAACTGAAAGTATTACTAAAATTTTCCATGTTTTGCAGTCAGAAGAGCTGTCTTGTAAAAACACTGGCCTGATGTTCAGGTTAGCCTATGTTTTAGTGAGAGATACCAAAGCTACTTCATTTTATGCTTCAAACTAAAATGAATGAGAGGAAGCACTGCTAGGTGGTTCTCAGTAACACTAAGAACATCTGACCACTACGTGTATAATAGTATATAATAATGTGCACAGGCTACTCTACAACTGATTTCTCTGTAAATCTTTGGGAAAAAAAGGTTGCACCTACATGTACAGTCTAAGCAGTCATTACTTCTATGTGGGCATAAAAAGCAGTAATGAAATGATATTCTGTGTAAGGTATTGAATAATGGTATATTAATGTTGAGTTCCAACTTTATATTGTAATGGTTTTACTGAAGTAAATGATAGTGTCATTTCATTAAGTTTAATTTCATCTCAAACTCAATCATTTTACATCAAATTGCACTGTTCTCTTCACTCATTCCATCCCTTGAGCCATTTTTTACCCCATTTTTCCACTTTTATCTGGCCTTAGGTTAGGGAAGAGAATTTGAAGAAATTGAAATACTGCTGAAGAGATGCAGCGCTCTCTAGCTTTCTACGCAGCCCTAGGAAAAAAAAAAAAATGAAAGAAGTGGCTGTGCTCTGCAGGTTAACCACAAAAAGGCAACAGCACCTCTGTAGCTGTGTACGTGCAGCTTGCCCCTCACAGGAGTGCTGGTTGCATTGAGGTGGAAACAGATTTTAACTCAGAGTGCACAGGATCTTAAAGATACCAATTTTATTTTTAAGTAGCAGGAAGTCCAGAAAAGAACACATACCTCATAAAAATTGTTACGTGTTTCTTTGAGTTTGACTGGTATATGGTGTGCCAGTCACAAATACTTTCTTACTCCTTGTACGGGACAAGGAAACAGTAATGAATAAAAAAAAAATAAAAATCATACCTCTCAGCATTCACACATGTGGCCTATTTTTATATCTATGCTATGAGGGAAATAACTGGTTAAATTTCACTTGTAATAACAGTAGCAGAATCTTATAGAAAATTTTAAAATCTGAATGTGGTCGTAACTTACCTCCTTCCAGACTTGCCTTTAAGTAGTAACATTTTCTAGAAATAACTATATATAGGCAAGAATATGGAATTTTTTTTTTTTTTTTTTTTTAAAGAGTATCTCTATACAAAGGATAAGATCCAAGTTAAAACAGTGGTGTAGCACCAGGGACCAAGACTTGATCAAATGGGGAAGTACTACACTTGAAGAGTTCAGCTCTAATGTGCTTTAAGACAAAGCGAACAGACAAAATCCTACTGAAAATTCTGAAAGAAGTCATATGAGAACTCCAGTTCATTTGGAAAAGATGATGTGACATGTGAACTCTTCCTTTTGTGCTGCTAATGTGGCTTGAACATAGCCAGAATGTCCATTTTTTTTAATCACAGTTCAAATATGTGTAGTTCAAAAATAGAGACAAAGTGAACGTGTTTTATTGAGTCCAGCATGTCTTCCTCCATACCATGGCATATGGAAACTGTTTCTTTTTTATTTTTAATTTTTCTCCTTTTTTTTTTTTTTTTTTTGCCAGCCTTCAGTTCCTCCAGGAGTCATCCCAAAAGCATTTCCTAATGTGGCATATGCTGCATCTCGAGTGCTTAAATGCCTACTAAATGATGTATCTTGCCACCTGCTGTGGCTAATGGCAGCTGCTGCAGAGAGAGAAGGATGCACCTACCTCAGCGTACGATGCTGACTGAAGCCGTGGGAGGTACTCCCCATGGCAATTCCTTTTCAGCCTGCAGCATGAGATTCGATTATCCCATCTCTTAAGAGATACAAATGTTACAACCATAAAATTATCCAGCTTAAAATGAATATGGAGATAATTTAAGGTGACACTGTTGCAGAGTAGGTAATGTGAATGAATATATAAATTAATATAGGTAAGTGCAGGAATGAGCTGTTGATTTAATGAGACACCATTACTTCTTGTTACTGGAGACTCAAAAAGGTGGAAGTTTATTTCTGTGTGACTCAATTATTCTTTTTTCCTTGCCTGCACAGTAAACAGCAGTCTAACTAATGGCCCTGACTCATTTGAGGATAAACAAGTGCTACCTTCCTGTCTAGTAATGTGTGGTATGTAATGACCTACCTTCCAATTAAATTCCTTTAAAAGCTATAGTTAAAGCCCAGTCATCAGTTTACAAATATCACTCAAGAAAACTAAAACCAGTCTTGAACAGACAATGTGTATCCAAGTCATCTTTTAGTGTAGTTCAAAAAGAAACACAAGAAGAAGAAAAATTAATTGTTGAATATCTGGACAAAAAATAAATGATGCATCTTTTAAAGATATTAAAGGCATGTGGTAACTAGGAGAAAACTTTCTGTCTTGAGGATTTTAAAACAGGCTGTTAGGCATAAATCAAAGGGACTTTTAATATTTTACAAAATAGTGTGCAGACTGACCTCAGACCTCAATGCTGCAAATGATTATAAACATACTTTATACATCTGAATAGTGTCATTGTAGTCAATCACCTGTGGAAAACCAACATTTGTAAGCATAACTGTTAATAGGATTTGACCTATTTTTATCTTGACCAGAGTTTTAGATGTTGTAACTTACTGTATTTATTCATCAGCAGCCCACCTTTCAGAACACTGGCAGAAAGTTCAGTGGTTTGGAGTGGTTTAGAGATGTGGCTAGATACAATAGTCCACAGATGGAGATGATGCTTTCTTTTGATATTATTTGGCCATTATGCATAGCTTTATAAATGGAGATTTAAACGAGGAGAGGGTCTTAACAGTTATCAGTAGATGAGTTTCTTTAAAGAAATGCAAAGTAAAATCTATTTTAATGTGTTTCCTTTGGTGCTTTATTAAAACCACTACTGTGTTCTGAAAAGATGAATTGAAAGATGAAGTAGATTGTGCAGATAGTATTTTCAGCTTTGGATACAGGAAATGACATTTAATTTTAATATTCAGAAGTAATAATTTTAATATCAGGCTGTTTCATTTTTGAATCATCATAGAAGTTTACATTTTTTAAGGTAAAAACCTTTACTTTTGAAAGAACAAATGATAGGTGTGTCAGTTATTTGTGGGTTAATATTTGTATATTTATTCTTTATCAGCCCTGCTGAGTTTATCCTTTTTTTATTGCACTTTATATCCTTCATGCCTTGTAGCTCTGTCTCATAAAGTCCTCTGTCATCTATTCCCAGATAAATATTACCTTGTGGACCATTACACACTTTTATGATTTTTCTGCATGAAACAGTGATTCTTGATGTATTTCTGCTTTCATTTCATGCTATCTAAGCCTCTATAATTCAATTAAATCCTTTAATCACAGTGTTACCATGAGAAGATAAATTTGCTCTGGTTTATTTAAATTATATTTTAATTTTGCTGTTTTGTTACTCTCAGAGGTCTAGAAGTCCACAGCTGATACTGGAAGGAAAGGTGACCTAGCATAGGCAGAGTTTTACAGGAATCGAAATGAAAAAAAAAAAAAACCCAAACGCTTTTTTTCTGGTTTACCAGCACTGTCTCCAGAGAACCTGCATTACCCATCATGGGAATCCCAGTGGAGGTAGCACAGGCCTACAATGTTTTTAAGACAAACTTAACTTGGAAAGAAGGAACCTGGGGGTAGAGGACTGAGGAGGGCATGGTCATAAATGATTTGAATGTTGCCTCACAGCAGGGTACGGATTCCAAGGAAACCATATATAATCCTGGCTTTTCCTGACTTCCAGGTGTTAAAGTTTCTAAATAGACTGTCATCTGTGTCATATAGTGCATGATGTAACAGCCTAAATAGTGCAGATAAGGGCATATTCTCCCTATGTTGTGGGAATAATGAGAGAGGAGCGTTCAGAAAACTGTTCTTTTTTTTTCCTGCGGAAAAAGTGAATACAAATACTTCCCTGCAGTGAATATGAATACTTCAAAAAGTAATTTAAGCCACGTATTAGCCATCTCCCAGCAACTTCACACCTTGCATCAGGCACCATCCTTTGCAGCATAACTGAAGTATAGCTTTCAATGTTTTAACACAGGAGTTTTGGACTGGGTTTTGAAAAGAGGCTTTTAATGGCATTTCTTCAGGATCTTTTTCCATTGTTTTTAACAAGGAAACTAAGTGGACATTCATACAAGTATCAACAGAAAATCTTTCTCTGGTTGAAGCAGCAGAGTGGGATGAAATTATCAGAACTACAACATGGAAATAACAAATAACTGTCTTAGGGCAATTAGAGGAAATGACTGCAAACTTCAGGGACACTCAGCTGGAATCTCAAGCTTGGTGAATGAGCTTATTTTCATGCTTGTTAGTTTGATCATTGAAATGTTATATCAAAAAATTGTTATTTTTTTTCTTGTAAATTAATGAGCTCCCCAAAGTTTTACACCAGCAACAACTTTCTACTTGCTGTTTGCCAAGTAAGCTATGGTCTTATGTAACTGTGAAATGGTTGAGCTGAATAGCAGCTGGAGGGAAAGTGTAGAAAGCCAGATGAAAGTTAGTAGTGCACCAGCATACTGTCCATTAGGTGGTGACTGTTTTGCTCCCAGGACTTAAAAGAACACTGTTAAAATTCTCTGCAAAAATTAAGTGTTCAAGCCTGCCAATGACAACAGATGATGAAGGGACTGAAACTGGTTGCTAAACTATGAAAAGGTTTTTGGTAACAGGTGTACGTAAGGGGAGTGCATAAATAACAACATCTTTGATGTGCTAAAGCTACTAATTGCATTATTGGTTCTTAGCAGATGCAGTGCAGGTTGTCTTTATAAAGAATACATTTGCTTGTAGTTGAAAGGTGACTTTTAGAGAAAATGACTGTGCTTGGCACTTGCCACTCTATATCCCACTAAAGGCTGTTTCTCAAGTGTAGTACAAACCCTTTTTTTAAGGGACAGAATAGCCTTTTATGCTTGGAAGCTAATCTGAGCTGAAGATTAATGTCCAGAGGTTTCCAGATTTTTATGAAAGTCTTGTATTTTAAGAAAGAGTATTGTTTCCAAAATATGAAATGTCATTAATATAAAAATTTCAGATTATAATGAACACCTTAAAATCTGAGTAATGAATTACAATAAGTCAATACTATCACCTCACAAACAGGTCCACACATTGTCTGGATTAAAGGGGGAAAGGGGCCATTTCAGATCACATCTCTCCTTATTAATTGCTTCTCATGCAGCCTACCTGGTTGGTTGATGGAGAGGGAAGGGTCTCACTCTGCCTGAGCACAAAACGGGTATGTCCCTTTTTTTTCCCAAGGGAAAGACAGTTGATTTGATAACATTAGAAGACCTCCATTTCATCCCTCCTGAGATAGCAACTCCATTTGATGACTAATTTACAGGTTTTCTTCAGTGTCCTCCTGGCTGGTGAGAGTACTTTTTAGGAGTTCTTGCTAACTGGTGCATAAATTGCTCTTCCTCTCCCCTAACTGGCTAAGTCTGATGGCTTTCTCCAGTTGTAAGTATCTGTATTGCTGCTTTACCCCATTCTGGGAGGCTAGTATTCGCCAAGTCACTCTGTGGCTGTAAGGCACCCACTTTGCCTGTGTTTTCTACCTGCTTTTATTTTAAATGTGAACTGGAACATGTCACCATATTCCCTGCCTCCAACTCTTATTTTCCCCATTTTTTAATTTTTGCAGCACAGTACTTTGTTTGTAGATGTTCTTTTATTTTTATTTTTTTTTAAGCAAACACACCGCATAGCACTAAATCAAAATATACCTTCAAACATCTCTATTTTACAAGCCAGTGTTTTGAGGAACTTTGTTGAAGGATAGCTACTTGGGAAACTGCTTTAAGCAACTTTTAGTTCTGTAAATCAGAAAGGAAAGCTAGAATTAAGCTTTGCGAAAAAACTATAGTTCTAGAAAGTCAGAAGGTTCCTCTGTGTAATGTTATAAACTGACTTATTTTTCTTAGTCTTATTCTGGTGAATCAAATGTAATCAGCAAATTCATCTCTGTAGAAAACAGAATTAGAATTGATCAGGTTTTTATTAGTAAAATGAGTGAGTCATAGTACTGCCTAAAGTTATGGGAAGCTCTACTTCTGTTCACACTAATTAACAGCATCTGTGCCCTTACGTCTCTTCACAAACAAAATTTACTTTAAACAACAACTTGTTCCAGAGATGTGCATATTGTGTTTATCACACTTTTAAAGTGATAGAATACAACAGATGTTTCCCACTTCTTCTGGGAGGGGAAAGTAATAAATCCATTATAATGAGGTAAGAAATCCAGTCATTGCAAAGGCTTAAGATAAGCTAAAGTGGAAAGATTTTTTAAGAGAGCTAGCACCTGATAGAAGTTCCTCAAAGATCAGGATGTTTTCTAATTACAATTCCACCTCTCCATTACAAAGGCAAAACATCTGTATTGTACCAGTTTCCATTTTTCTGTTTTTCAAAGAGTAAGATTTTGCTGATGCCTGCATCGGTGGTTGCCGCACAGCAGTGACCCTGATGGGTAAGTTCGTCTGTGCAGCACTCCTTCTGGTGATGGGGAAGCAGCGACCTGAACTGGCACCTTTCTATGTGTTTTAGCAAACTACTAGTCTGATTGTAATGTAAAGAGCAATAGAAAGCTATAGGACAAGGCTCTGGTGGTTGAAGTGCCAGAATTATGCATTGGCAGATCCTTGTCTGTGAGACAGATACTGCTCCCCAAACAGATGGCCTAGCTTTCATGTTTTGGAGAACTTCCATTCTTTACCTTAGCTTTGCATCTGTTGCATAGAGATACTTTAATATCTGAATATGTAGAGGGATCTTCCTCTGTGAAATAACTGAGGTATCTCTTTTGAAGGCAAATAATGAAATTGATCACATTAAGCTGTGGAAGCATAGTCAGCAAACTTCCTTGGTAGAATATGAATTGGTCAAAGCAAAGCAAACTAAACCCACTTCCAGAAGAAGAAACACTGAAGTTATACCTATGATAGCAGAGTAACCTACTGATTTAAATGAGCAGTCATAAAAATATATATTGCAGGATTTAACTGTAGGATTTACTGTAATAATATTATAGAACCTAGAATTAGTTTGAGTAGATCTTGACACTTACTACTTAGTAGCTAAATCAACTGGCCTTCCATTTAACTAAGATTGAGGTGAAGGAGAAAAGGTGAGCAACCACACTTGGTCCAGTTACACTGTGACCCTGAAGGTAATGGAGCCAGTGCTTGGGTCTGATCTAAGGGTGATTTCCAGAGAGATGTTAAGACCCCTTACACTATTTCTATGTTATCTTCAAGTATAAAATCCTAAAGGGAATACCTGACATAGTGTCATTTCCTTTCCTCCCCACATCATCTCTGGAAAAGGAGAGTAACTAGAAACTTAAGAGGTCAAAGGGAGTCATCTCTGAAAGGAACTTGCATGCCACTGCAACTGCTGTATTTGTAAGCCAGCATCTGTTCTTGCAAATTGGCTAATTGTGTGTGCAAGCAGGTATTCACTAATTAGGTGCTCAATTATCCATTTTGTTCAAACAATGGACATTTGCATGTATAAAATTAAAGGGTTTGTGAACAGCTAACTCTTCTCCTGGTAATGAGCATTAAGCAGGGACCATCTTAAAGACATCCATCAACATTTCAAGGCTTCAGGGAAGTCGAACGGGCTGAAATTCTCTTATGAATAAGCACTGTATAGTGCTGCCTAACAATTAAAGTATATATGTGGCAATATTAATATCGGAAAGTGGCAGAACCCAATATAAATGATAATTAGGAGAAATGACAGCTCAGCAAAAAGGAGCGATAGCATCATTAGTGCCACTAGGGGCTTTGTGAAGCATACTCTTCCCTGTACAGCTATAGAAAAGGGAAGGGGGTGGGGAACAACAGCATTTGATTAGGCCAGATAGTTCTCTGGAAATTCAAACTATTGGCTAGATAGATTGCAATAATTTTCCAATTTTCAGAAGGGTCTAAGTGTGGGTTTTCAGTTAGCCATCATAAGTGCTTTTTGAAAACAGGACTTAAGCTTGATTCCAGAGCCTTTCTTTTACCTTCTCTCCATATTGTGTTAGGACAATTACTCTAGAGTGACAAACTGATAGTTCTGAAGGCTTTTAAAAATACCTAAAATATAATGAATTATACTTTGGCGAGTAGAAGATAGGATTCCAGATAGCTCTCATTTAACATTCCTTTCTGCCTCTTGCATGAGGATTTTGTCTGCTTTGTAGGGATGATGTCAGTTTTATCCACATTCATAAAACAACTTCCTAAGCTCTGAGGCAATTATAAGAGGGGGGAAAATAAGAAAAAACCCCAATATATAACGTTGAAAATTATTGTTACTTTCTAGCCAATATCATATTCATAGCTTTTAAACCATAACTCTAGTACCTTTATTCACCACATCAAAGTTGAATAAAAGCTTTAACCTATTTTATTTAGGATATATAACTCCCAATAGCACATTCATTTTCTATTGGGGAAAAAAAAACCCAAAACATTGCATAATTCTCTGTGTACCTCAGAGCCTATAGACATGCTTCTGATCATGTTTGTCAACCTTGTCAGCAGGTGGTGTGTGTCCAGTGGAAGTAAAATAAAAGTCTGTAACTGAAATACCAAATGCCAGCAGCTCCCAGCTACTGAAACAACCTTCTGCTTTGATTCAATGTAGCCTTCAAACAGGTCTCATTTTTTTCTGGGTGGGTGATTACTGTTCAGTTTGTGGAAAGTTAGGAGCCATGGGGAAAGCAATGCTTGTCCCAGGCCCCCTCCAACCTAGGAGTCTTGCAGCCTTTTGAGTCCAGAGGATTCAGCCTTTCATGTTTAAAAAGCAGGTGAGTATCCAACTCTTTAATCCTTAACTCTGTTTTTTGTTGTTGTTGTTTTTTTGTTTGTTTTTATATCAGCTAGAAAAATCCCAGACTACAACCCCCTCCCAACACTAGCTTTTAAAATCTAGAGCCTCACGCTGAAAAAATAATTAGGTTTCTCAATGCAGAGTTTAGCTCAAAAATGAAATTTGTATTATTAGGTTATAAACATGTGTGTGACATTAATTATTTTTTTCTGGCTTTTAAATATGTAAATACATATCAGACATGGCAGCAAAGAAATAATAGCCTCATCAAGGCTACAGGAAACTTTGCTTTCAACCTCAAAGATGAGAATTGGGCTGCCTATTCTTTATTTGTTTTATAAATCCCTTTTTTGACACTTTTACTCAAGTGTAGATAATGCTACTGATTTCAGCTGTAGCACTTGTGGACAGAATTTTATATAAGAGTGCCAGATTAGTTATTCCTGTCTTTCCTCTTAGCTACACCTATCCTTTCATTAGATGCTGAGACCTTATTGCCTCATTTAAAAACAAACCAACAAACAAGTTCAACTCTGATCTGAATAAAATCTGCAAAAAAATCCCCCACCAAATGTTTCTATAGCCAGGAAAGGAAAATTCCCTAAGGTGTCAGAAGACCCAGTCATATGAATAGATATGCACAGTTATTTTCCCCTAAGGGATTTTAGAAGATACAGACATGGCTCTGCAACCATTTCTGCTGGGCAGTTTTTATTATGATTTATCTTCTTCTAGTAATGCTTATGTGATACCAGTTTAAAGAATGACAGTATTCTGTGTGACAGTAAAATGTCTTTGAAGACTACCACAACAAATATTTTTATATTCTACATACTCTAAAAATGCGCTAAATAGTCTATATCCACATTTCCAAAATAATCCTATATAGACCATTCTATACCATGCAGAGTTCATGCTGTATCACTGATCAAGTCAGCTTAGACAACATGACATCTTTTCTGAGGTATTAGAATAATGCTCTATTGAAAAATTATGAAATTAGTATTTGTGTATGCTATGCAATGTTCCAGTCTACTAGAAAATTGTCATCTTTTGTAAAAAAAAGTGTCATCACAGTAAAACTGATGATAAAGAGAAAATGGAAAACTCACTGTGGAAAATAATTCCTTTGACAGGCACACCATCTCTTGGTCCTGTCCCTTGGAACGATGATGTTTCTATTTTTCTAAGCCAAAATCACAGTAAGGTGCAGCCTGCATTTGGCCATACCTGAGCAATCCAACACAGAAAAGGACATATGAAGTTTAAAATTGAAAATGATGTTGTTTAGATTGTAGTGCATTTAAAAATGACCACTTGTAGTGGTCATGTTCAGTTCATGTGTGTTAGTCATAGGATCACCTGGTACCTGCTTTTAGTGAATGAAAAGACCCCATAAACCTCTCTGTTGCCAGACTGGATCCTATAAATCTTTTATGTAAAACATATGCTACTTACATAGTGTCTGCATAGAAGTCATGCATTTTTTCCACTTGAAAAAACTCAGTATGACTTTATGGCTAAAAATTGAAACAAATGAAAGCCTAGGAGATCTTTTCTCACCATGCTGCTTCTAGTCCCAGGGCCAAAGCTCATGATCTTACTCCGTATAGCTATGTAAGGGGGCTCCCTTGAGAGAAAGGTAGTACATCACTAGGGCTAGAATGAATGATGTTATATTTGTTCTTACTGATAAATTACTGATTTCTTGCAGCACACTTAAAGATGCTGTTGGGGATACGTTTTTAGCTCTGTACAGGCAACTCCAGGAAAGTCTCCCCAGTCTTATTCAGCCAGACTGGATTTTTACAGTTCCTGATTTAGCTATGAATTGGGTCCTTTGTACCTTTGATATATGGCCCTTTGTAGCAGATTCACACCTTGTTCATTCTGCCTAAATTTCAGCTATGCTGTATGTCTTGAAAAAGGATTATCTACATGTTTCCTAAGGGATGATGAGAGTAATGAGCAATTAGTCCACAGCAGGCCAGCTTTTCATGAAAATTCCTTCCTTCTATGTATATTCTGCTTTCATTAACAGAAACTGACCTTTATATTTTGAATTGCCAGCTCCCTGGAGTTTCTCTAGTCTCCAAACTATACTAAAAAAAAAAAAAAAAGAATGTTTCAGTAAATTATCCTTTGTCAGTTTAATTCTAGTGTAAACATCATAACTGGCAAGAAATACTCCTCTATTTAGTAGTTAACTAATGTTAAGAAGGTCCATTATCATTAATAAAGGTAATATCTGACTGGGGTTTCATATAGGCATTACAAGGGTAATAATGGTGTGCAATAAAGGTTTTTGTTTCCATAAATCAGCTTTTATAATGCTAAAGCTGACATGCTTTTGTTTGGTATATATTGGATGAACAGTGAATGATAGAGTTTCAACTTTCCGGGTAAGTACTGGTGAAAGAAAAGCAGGGAGTCCAGGGCAGAGTGTGTTCCATGAGCATGAATTCCAGACTGGAATGTTCTCCTCACACTCCTTGTACCTTCATCTTAAAGCAAGGGAGAAGTGGGTTAAAATACTGATGTTAACTTGGGATGAAACAACCTATTTTCTCCCCTGCTGTGGAATACAGATGATCAGGGATATATATCCCTTTGTAAAAATACATTGAGTTTTCCATGAAATTAATAACATTTCTCTAATAGTTTTAAAAATCTGACAGTAATTCGTATTTATAAAGAACTAGGTACGTTGCCTAAAAATATGTGTACACACGAGAGCTCTCACATGTTTTGAAAGTCATTTCCATTAAAATACACTACTGAGAAAAAAAAAAAAGGTTCAGTGAGTATCCTTAAGTACACCTAGATTAGCTACAACTTGGAGAACTCAGCAGGAAGAAAGAATGGATGCTTTGCTGCATTGTAACAATACAGTCTTCTGAACAGAGATTTCTATAGTCCATATACCCTACCCCTATAAGATAGGGTAGATTTTGAACTGTCCTATCTCATGACTGACAATTGACATTCCTGTGGGTCTACTGCAACAGCTGTATGCCATCCTGTCCTGTTCATAGGAAAGTACCCAAAATACTTTGTCATGAGTGACAGTATGATAGTAAGATTTCCTTCAAGAGACCACATTGTTTATTGGCATGGCAAGCACAGAGGACCATAGATATAAATTGAAGTGGATGCTTGTAACTTTATTTCCTCTTTCAATTTCTTAACTGTGAAGTGTTGGAATGGTCCTATTAACCTCATTGATCTGAAAAAAAATTTCACTGCTTATTGCACAGAGCTTTTAACAGCAAAGCTTGCAGGCCTTAGGCAAAATAAATTTACCTGAGAAGCTAAATCCCCACGTGGATTAAAAAAATAAAAAATTAGCTAGTTCTGCCCTGAAAACATTTTCTTGCTTTAGTTACATAAATGTCACTCTTAGCTTCCAGCAGCCAATTTGCGTACCCCATCACTGTTCTGCCCTTGTGCCCTTCCTTATTCTGGGCAATATGATTTCAGGCTCTTCTTTCCCCCTTTCCCTCCAGGTGCTCTCCAGTCTTTCCTCCTGTCCCTACAAAGCTTTCCAGATTTCTTACTCTTGACAGCTGGAAATATTTATTGCTCTGATCTTCATAGTATTGCTGCAGTTAGTGGTAGATATAAAATGTCATGATAACTCTCTTAAAACCTGATTCAAATTTCAGTTCTTCCAAGGTAAGCCTTTATGGCATGGCAGAACTTTCGTCAGTAAGCAATTTATATTCCAGTACTTTCAAGTGTTCAGTTTTTAGGGGATACACAGAAAAATGGATTTGTACAGGACAGGAATGTCCAACATCTGCTTCCATTCAAGTATATTTTTTATAATCTATTTCTAGTAGATCCAATGCACTGTTAACAATTCAACTGATGTTCTAGGAAAAGAAAATTCTTCAGCAGGAGCCTTTTCAAAGATGTAAATCTGTTAGGAAAGCTAACAGATGGAAGGTCTTCCTGTTTGGATGTTTCAGATATGACACAAGACAGTTTTGTTTCTGAGGCAAAAACAGAGGTATCCCTAAATAGATGGAAAATTAAATACCCTTTTGTGTTTCTTCTGCTTTAGGATGTGTGGTCAAAATACCAAGGGAGTGCCTTCAAACTGCTCTATTGCTTGTTGTTTTAAGCAATAGTCCTTGAATAAAAAAAAATTAAGAGAATTTTGACTTTGCATTGGGAATAACAGTTCAAATGGAGGAAGGAAAAATACATTTATTCAATGATAACTTCTTTCTTATTTTAAAAAAAGGCTAGAAGACAATGGTTTGGAAAAGAGCAGATAAGTGCTGTGTTGCATCATAGGCATGGGCAGTGTAAGTCTGTCTGCACTTCACCATCATTTTTGCCTTAAACGTTTCCATGTAATCAGTGGTATGGTTGTGTGTGCCGTCTGTGTGCACATGGTGCTAGAAAATTAATGCTTTCTGCACACACTGTGAACAGGAATTCCAATTAGGGTCTGCTGTGCTGGTGATTTCTTGGGTAGACTTCTGCCCACTGAAATAACTAATTAATGTCACATAAGGCATAGAATATGTAAAATAGTAACAACTCAGTCAATTTCTCACAGCTTTGCTGAACTGAGGTGAAAGCTTCCTTATGCCATTCCAATTTGTTGAATTGTTTAGCTCCTTGACTATGAATACGTATTTTCTCTTGTCAAGTCCCTTAGGGAAGATTTTTTCCCTTGTATTTTTTTGCATCATTACAAAACCTCTGAAAGGTTTCACAAGTTCTTAGGAGATTTAAGAAGATATTTTTTGCTTGTTTCTTTAAAGACTGTCTCCCAGAATACGAGCCAATTTCTTTTCAGTTCTCATCCTTGATTTGCTCAAAAGGGCCTGAAAAAAAGGGCACAAAACAAATTACAAACACACCTTGCAAGGCTGCTAGATCTGTTCCGAATGTGGTGGTGATTCTGCATTATAGCAGAATATTAAGTTTCAGATATGCCTGTCTGCTTGTTCTCGGTGTGAGTTGGGGATTCTTTAGAACAAGAATGTCTGTATTGATGAGATGCTTAAGATTATATACCTTATAAGTATATGTATTTTTTGATAAGTTATATATGTATATGTATGCAGAGAAAAAGAGCACATTAATTTATGTAATGGAGAAATGGAGAATAAGTTAAAATACAAATAGTATTAATAAGAATACTGGTAAACAATTCAAAGAGCTTAAGATGAATACAAGAGCTAGAGATTCTAGTTTTCTCTTTTGCTGAGATGGCAGACAAACCAGAGCTTGTGTGAACAAAAGGGAAAACAGTTTCAAACTAGGCTACCCTTTTTGCCAGTTCTTCCCTTTCCCAACCTCCCTCTGAGCTACCGTCCTTAACAGCTTCACTTCACAACCTATCTCAGCACTAGCCATGTGGCTGTGCACAGGCCATGAGCATAAAAATGTGTACTAGCTTCCAAATATGCCCAAGAAACTGTATCTCAGGCAAATGTCATTACTGTTTGTGGAAAAACCTAACATTCAGTATTAAACATTTTTTTACATAAGGCCTGGGAAAACTCAGTCTGCTTTGTAGGTGCTGCTGATACCCTTGAAATTACTGTATGACCGGCTTTTATGGCCAAATAGGATGTAAATGCCTTTGACCTGAATCTTTGCTCTTTCTGATAGAAATAGGAACTTCCTCCTAAGTTTTACTTTGACCATGCTGTTTTGTGTAGGTTTCATCATAACTACCTCTTTTAGAAGATGGATAAGTCATTTTAGCTATCCATTTTTAATACTCTGAGAGATGAGAGAAACCCCCCACAAATAACAGTTTTACTTTATAATATTAAATTCAGTGAGATTTATTAAAAAGGAATAGGAAAGAGTAGTGAATGTGAACAGTTAGTGATATTTCTGAGAGGTCTGAAGAAAAGAAGGCTAAGGCGGAGGATCTAATCACCATCTTCAACTACTGAGAGAGTGCTTACAGGGAAGGCAGAACCACACTCTTCTCAGGTGCCCAGAGAAAGGATGAGCGGCAGCAGACACAAGCTGCAGCAAGGGAAATTCTTATTAGGAAAGAAGAAAGCACTCTCCACAATAAGCAGTAGTCAAAATTGAACAGTTTTTCCAGAAAAGTCAGAATCTCCGTGCTTGGGGATTTTTGAGACTTGGCTGGACAAGGTGCTGAGGAAGCTGATCTATCTTTGAAGTTACACTGCCTTGAGCAGGGGGTTGAACTAGATCATCTCTAAAGGTCCTCCCCAACCTAAATTATTCTGATTATATATAGCGATATTTCTAAGTCATAACAATGACCTACCTGGTTCTCCATTTGAAGTGTTAGTTTTGCCCTTTTGATTTAAAAAATAAATAACTTAAACCTGATTTTTTCCTAGATTTTGCACCAAAGTTAGGAAAGATGATACTTGTGTGTGAGACTGTTTCTGCATCACATACTGAAGCAATTTAAAGATGACTCAGGGTATAGTGCTCAGTAAATCCAAAAGCTGAGAGTAAGTTAAAAAAAAAAACCCAAACAACTTTTTACATTTTGCACATTGCTTTTCCTAAATCTAATAAAAATAACATGAATTTTCCTAAAATAAGTTTTTAATAATGAAAATTAAACTGGTTAACATGGTAAACAGTTTACATATCATGAGGTTAACATTTGAATATTTTTTTAATAACTATTGTAAACTCCGTGTTTTGGTCGGTGGTCCCTTTTATGTGATAGAATGGATGCTATTATTGAATTTATAGAACAGGTTTCTGCAAAATTCTGAATGTCGCTGTAGATTGATCACATTATTGCAGGACATGCAATCAAGCTCACAATTACTCAGTCATAGATATTGGTGCTGAGCTTATATTTAGACAAGCATTTGACATATCAGTCAATGTGATACCATGAAAGATTGATTGGAGTTGATCATACCATAACTCATTTTTGCTATGTGAAAAAAAATTAGGGGAGACTAATGAAAAAAGCTCTTCTCTCCACTTGGAGTATTTAGATTCCACAGAATGTCTAATGTTCTTTTAGAAGCAGTGAATAAAAGTGGCATTGATTCACTGCTTTCCTCAAAGTGCATGAAAACAAATAAAACTTGAAAAAAAAAATTGTGCTGCAGTAGTTACTGCAAGTAAAGGTAAATCTACTGGAGGTATCAGGGCAAACCTATTAACTTACAACTTTGCCTGGTTATTTCAGAAAGGGCATTAAAGCAATGATTTGGGTGCTCGTGTAGTTTGCCTGGCTTTGCTTCTTATCCACATCTGAAAGATATCTGTGTGAAAAGTCTTGTTTCTGTTTCAGGTTTGAAGTTTCTGACATCCCGGAAGGAAAACCCAGTACTTTCATTATTTAGAAAGGGAAATGTAACAGTGATTGGAAACAGTTTTTCATAATACGAAGTGAATATTCATCTTCCTAAGAAACACTTCTCTTTAAGAAAATGTATGAGATTCTGTCATTGGCTCTTTAATAATTCCAGAAGTTGAGTGATTTACGCCAGACCTGGAGAGCGCTGTGTTTGTCTGCCATCTGTCCCGGCTAATCTCTGAATTCCATCTACAAGCGTGGTTGACTTACAACTTCCCTGATTAATGACATCTATCATTTTCTTCATAACACAGAGCAATTAATCTCTCCCTGTCCCAGGGGTCCGCCTCAGTAATGGGTTTGGGGGGAGAAGTAGCCCGCAAAAGTCCTTTTGGAAATGACACCCTTTTCGTCCTCGTCCTCCCCCCCCCCCCCCTTGTTCCCTCTCCCGTCTCTCCTTGTTTCACACCCCTGACGGCGCACCAGCGCCAGGAGCTCCCTGACCCCGCTCTGGCCGTGCGCCCAGGCGCGCTGTCCCCCGCGCTGTCCGTCCGTCCGTCCGTCCGCAGGGCTGGGGCCGCGCTGCACAGCGGGTAAGCTCGGATCCGAGGGGCCGGCGGGCAGGTGCCCGCTCGGGCCGGGCCGGGCCGGGCCGGGGGGAGGAGGAAGACAGGGCGGCCGCAGCTGCATTGCGGATGGAGCCGCTGGCTCTTGGGGAGGGGCGGCCGCGTAATGGGGGGGCGGGCGAACGCCCGCGGAAGGGAGCGTGGGCGGTGCAGGGGCACCGCGGGGGTACTTTTCACTTAGAGCTGGCATTGCTGAAAGAATAAAGCATTGTGCTAAGGCCTATTGTGCTAAGCATGAACTATC